>OY776298.1:14515304-14895989 GCA_963675345.1 Trididemnum clinides
CAGAGCATATTTTTCGGAAAGAGATGAGGACTAGGTCATAACAGTTAGAATTAATTTTACCGTTGACTTCCATCCACATGATTGTCGTTACTAAAATATAAAACGTACTTGCATTCAATTGCAACTGTGGCATGTGAACTAGGTTAACCACGATTTTATGCTTCTACAAGTTAGAGAAAATGAACTTTCTGTATGCTTATGTAATGACTGCTGACTGGTGATGGGACTAAGAAAAATGTGAAAAATACAACCTAATAGTTCTAAGGCATCAAGCCATATACACATAGTAAAAGTTGTGAAACAGCATAAATTTTGTGTTTTGAAACGAAGGCATGAAGTATTTGGGGTAGCCTAGCATACACCACTCTGGTTCCATACCGAAGCCACTTTCAATCTCTGCCCAGAGCCCACAAAAATGGAGTCTTAACTGCAGCCGGAACCAGAGTTTACTCTATCACTACTATACAATATGTTTGTAAATTTAAAGCTAGTTAATTAATGATATGCAACAGGGTTTTTTGTATTATCTTCACTTTTAATAAAATATTTGATTTATGTTAAAAGTTTTGAAGACAATGATTGGCATGTAATGATGATTGTTCGTCGTGGAACATCTTTCTGTTTGAGATTATTAACTTGATTAAACTTTGGCAAACAGCTACTTTTTCTCCAAATCGTTAAGATATGCATTGAACCCTCGTTTATCGTGGAGGATACGTTTCAAAAATAACCCGCGATAGGTGAAATCTGCAAGTAGTCAGCTTTATTTTTTACTGTTATTTTACAATGCAATACTGTACTGCAGAATGATACAAAAAACAAAATCTCTTTTCAGGCCCAAAATGTGTTTAAGAAATAGAAATATTAGCGTTTTCTTACAAATAACTATAATAGTTTAATCAACTTTTTTCACTTCTAGACAACAGTAAAGCCCGTGAGCCAATCAGGATTCACTGTAAAAAAGCACTGTAAAAATTCCGCGAAGCCGCGATAGGTGAAGCGCGATATAGCGAGGGATCACTGTATAGCAACCTCAATATATTAACATTTTTATTAAATTTCTAACATTTTGCGCACATCACGCTGCCCTCTTAAGAGAATACACTGCTTGATTCATTTGCTAGACTAGCAAATAAATATGTATGCACAAGCTTTACTTGTTGTACTCAAAAAATTTTGATTGTTACGTTCTATCAATTTTTTGTTACTTTAGATACCTCAAGTGAAAAAAAATCTAGTGAAAAGAAAAAGAAAAACGAAGTACAACAAGAAAGTATGGAAAGCAATACAAATTCATCTGCTAATGAGGTGGATATTAATTATACAAATGTAAAAGAATCGCAACCAAATATTCTAAACCAGAAACATAATCTCATTTTTATATTTTCCTTATCGTGATGCAATCACTCTGATTACTGCTGTTTACTGAAAGAAAATGTATATTTGGTTTTCTTATTGGTTCCGTTTGTGTTTTGACGTTTTAATGGCAATTTTCATGCTAGTTTGCTCTGATTAAGTATAAAGGCACTGATGCGATATACCTACAGTTCCGAAGTAACTGTAAAACTCAGGTTGTTCTTTTTTTGTAATTGAGTGAGAGCTATTCAGCTGCTCAACTTTAGGGCTGTCTTCTATTGTAACAAAATCTGGCTTCAACATTGTACTTAATTTAATGCTTATTGTACAATTCGAAACTTTTCACTCCTTAAGTTTTGAACAGAATGTGTTGAAAGAGAGGGAGTTAGAGACACCAGTTTTCAATTTTGTATAAGTAATTATTAATCCATACAAAACTAAAAGCAGGTATTAACAAAATCATTTTAGCAAGACGTTGAAACCTGGAGCTGTCGCACAAACTGCCATCTTTCTGAATTTAAAGTAGAGATCCGATTTCTAAAAAAAAGGCTCAGTTCCAAAACCCCGTTTGGAACTGACAAGAGGTTCATGACTATAAATGAGATTCTTATCAAAGTTTGATTGATATTACCTAATTAATTTCTCTAAAACAAATTGCATTTTAGGCGGACAAAGGTAATTCACCTTCGAATAAATATATTGACAGAAATGTTTTAAAATCGACCAACGATCCTATTCGAGATAAATGCCGAGATATGATTTTGCGAGGTCTCCAGGCTGACAGTATGTTACAGATTTTAATGCTTGTTGTTGCTAATGCTTCTTTTGATGTGTATATAATTGCATTAAAGGTGTTTATTGCAGTTGAGTTTACAACTGTAAAGCGGGTGTGAGCACAAAAATGTAGGTTAAATGACTACAGGTTTTTCCGTGACCGGAGGATAAAAATTGCTTTTAACTAACGGTATAATAGTTTTTGTAATTTAATACACCAATTTATATTACGGTATCAACAATCACTATCATTTTTTGCCAAAGCGTTGATAAAACTGTTGGAATGAGGTCAGTAAAAATTATATTTAATACAAGTGAAAACTAATTCAGAACAAATGTGAGCTTGTGAGTGGAAATTTGGTTGATTGTTGATTTAACGCCTAACTTGCAGACGTTTGGAATTGTAGAGTTTCACATTTCTTTCTGCTTTAGAATCCGGTGCCACTGAACATAGTGAGTCTCGCTTAACATTTCTGGCCGCTGCTATTGAAGAGGCAATTTTTGAAGAATTAAGAGACACTGGAATTCGTTACAAAAACAGAATACGAAGCCGTTACAGCAACTTAAAGGACTTGAAAAACACAGGACTTCGAATGAATGTACTCAATGGCATTGTCTCCCCCGAACGTTTGGCAAAAATGACGGCGGAGGTGGCTTTGCATCGCATGTTTTAAACTGTTGGCAATTGTTGTTGAGTAGATTAAAATTTGTTGCAGAGTGGCAAAGATGTTCAAATATCATGATGGCTGTGTTGGTGTACCTTAGGAAATCGCCCATTACGATGATTGTCTTTGGTTGAAGGAAATTTATTGAAAGTAAAATCATTGAAAGTTATGCCTAGCAATTCAAGCAGAATTAAAACTCGCACCCCTCGAAGCAGGCTGAGACAGTGGTTTTATGCTTAGTGCCACTACCATCAAACTTTCAATAAATTTCCTTCAACCAAAGACAATCATCGTAATGGGCGATTTCCTAAGGTACACCAACACAGCCATCATGATATTTGAACATCTTTGCCACTCTGCAACAAACTTTAATCTACTCAACAACAATTGCCAACAGTTTAAAACATGCGATGCAAAGCCACCTCCGCCGTCATTTTTGCCAAACGTTCGGGGGAGACAATGCCATTGAGTACATTCATTCGAAGTCCTGTGTTTTTCAAGTCCTTTAAGTTGCTGTAACGGCTTCGTATTCTGTTTTTGTAACGAATTCCAGTGTCTCTTAATTCTTCAAAAATTGCCTCTTCAATAGCAGCGGCCAGAAATGTTAAGCGAGACTCACTATGTTCAGTGGCACCGGATTCTAAAGCAGAAAGAAATGTGAAACTCTACAATTCCAAACGTCTGCAAGTTAGGCGTTAAATCAACAATCAACCAAATTTCCACTCACAAGCTCACATTTGTTCTGAATTAGTTTTCACTTGTATTAAATATAATTTTTACTGACCTCATTCCAACAGTTTTATCAACGCTTTTGGCAAAAAATGATAGTGATTGTTGATACCGTAATATAAATTGGTGTATTAAATTACAAAAACTATTATACCGTTAGTTAAAAGCAATTTTTATCCTCCGGTCACGGAAAAACCTGTAGTCATTTAACCTACATTTTTGTGCTCACACCCGCTTTACAGTTGTAAACTCAACTGCAATAAACACCTTTAATGCAATTATATACACATCAAAAGAAGCATTAGCAACAACAAGCATTAAAATCTGTAACATACTGTCAGCCTGGAGACCTCGCAAAATCATATCTCGGCATTTATCTCGAATAGGATCGTTGGTCGATTTTAAAACATTTCTGTCAATATATTTATTCGAAGGTGAATTACCTTTGTCCGCCTAAAATGCAATTTGTTTTAGAGAAATTAATTAGGTAATATCAATCAAACTTTGATAAGAATCTCTCATTTATAGTCATGAACCTCTTGTCAGTTCCAAACGGGGTTTTGGAACTGAGCCTTTTTTTTTAGAAATCGGATCTCTACTTTAAATTCAGAAAGATGGCAGTTTGTGCGACAGCTCCAGGTTTCAACGTCTTGCTAAAATGATTTTGTTAATACCTGCTTTTAGTTTTGTATGGATTAATAATTACTTTATACAAAATTGAAAACTGGTGTCTCTAACTCCCTCTCTTTCAACACATTCTGTTCAAAACTTAAGGAGTGAAAAGTTTCGAATTGTACAATAAGCATTAAATTAAGTACAATGTTGAAGCCAGATTTTGTTACAATAGAAGACAGCCCTAAAGTTGAGCAGCTGAATAGCTCTCACTCAATTACAAAAAAAGAACAACCTGAGTTTTACAGTTACTTCGGAACTGTAGGTATTATCGCATCAGTGCCTTTATACTATAATCAGAGCAAACTAGCATGAAAATTGCCATAAAACGTCAAAACACAAACGGAACCAATAAGAAAACCAAATATACATTTTCTTTCAGTAAACAGCAGTAATCAGAGTGATTGCATCACGATAAGGAAAATATAAAAATGAGATTATGTTTCTGGTTTAGAATATTTGGTTGCGATTCTTTTACATTTGTATAATTAATATCCACCTCATTAGCAGATGAATTTGTATTGCTTTCCATACTTTCTTGTTGTACTTCGTTTTTCTTTTTCTTTTCACTAGATTTTTTTTCACTTGAGGTATCTAAAGTAACAAAAAATTGATAGAACGTAACAATCAAAATTTTTTGAGTACAACAAGTAAAGCTTGTGCATACATATTTATTTGCTAGTCTAGCAAATGAATCAAGCAGTGTATTCTCTTAAGAGGGCAGCGTGATGTGCGCAAAATGTTAGAAATTTAATAAAAATGTTAAATATATTGAGGTTGCTATACAGTGATCCCTCGCTATATCGCGCTTCACCTATCGCGGCTTCGCGGAATTTTTTACAGTGCTTTTTTACAGTGAATCCTGATTGGCTCACGGGCTTTACTGTTGTCTAGAAGTGAAAAAAGTTGATTAAACTATTATAGTTATTTGTAAGAAAACGCTAATATTTCTATTTCTTAAACACATTTTGGGCCTGAAAAGAGATTTTGTTTTTTGTTTCATTCTGCAGTACAGTATTGCATTGTAAAATAACAGTAAAAAATAAAGCTGACTACTTTGCAGATTTCACCTATCGCGGGTTATTTTTGAAACGTATCCTCCACGATAAACGAGGGTTCAATGCATATCTTAACGATTTGGAGAAAAAGTAGCTGTTTGCCAAAGTTTAATCAAGTTAATAATCTCAAACAGAAAGATGTTCCACGACGAACAATCATCATTTACATGCCAATCATTGTCTTCAAACTTTTAACAAAATCAAATATTTTATTAAAAGTGAAGATAATACAAAAAACCCTGTTGCATATCATTAATTAACTAGCTTTAAATTTACAAACATATTGTATAGTAGTGATAGAGTAAACTCTGGTTCCGGCTGCAGTTAAGACTCCATTTTTGTGGGCTCTGGGCCAGAATTGAAAGTGGCTTCGGTATGGAACCAGAGTGGTGTATGCTAGGCTACCCCAAATACTTCATGCCTTCGTTTCAAAACACAAAATTTATGCTGTTTCACAACTTTTACTATGTGTATATGGCTTGATGCCTTAGAACTATTAGGTTGTATTTTTCACATTTTTCTTAGTCCCATCACCAGTCAGCAGTCATTACATAAGCATACAGAAAGTTCATTTTCTCTAACTTGTAGAAGCATAAAATCGTGGTTAACCTAGTTCACATGCCACAGTTGCAATTGAATGCAAGTACGTTTTATATTTTAGTAACGACAATCCATGTGGATGGAAGTCAACAGTAAAATTAATTCTAACTGTTATGACCTAGTCCTCATCTCTTTCCGAAAAATATGCTCTGCAAAATGTTGTCAAAACTCCTAATTTTTTAGACCTTGAGCCTTAAACCAGTCACATCTGGCCAAAAAACTAGATCTTACTGTAATTTTGCTCAACAATGCAATATAAGCTGCCTGATTAGCATTAGCAGTTTAATTTGATTCTCTCTGGCTTTGTTGTTGTAAATCGTGATGCTATTCGTTTTGGAATTAACGTTTGCACTGTCTTAATTCAATCATTTGACATAAAGTCTATAGATTTGGCAAATATCGAGTGTCTGTTTATATCCTCCACATCAGAAATGAGTTGGACCAAGAGTTTGAAAGCCAGCTAGTTTAGAGCTTGACTCGATGCATTGCTGTATATAAGGTCTAAAGAATCCAATGACACCATAAGTGTTACCACATCAACAGGTCTGTAGGTTAAGCCTAGGCTATGAGACAGTTGCTTAAAAGTGTTAGTCAAGTGTAAAAAAACAAGTTCAGTCGAAGCATTTTGTTGTTCTTTAACACCACGCAAATCGTATTTTCAATTGGTGAAAACCAAATAGCAACCACAGCAAATTTCACCGACGATGCGAATGTAGATACTATTTCAAGCAACAAACATAAAGTCAGGTTTACCAATTACAGAATAATAACTTGGCCAGAAACTCTGCCAAAGTTGACATTCTGTGGCCGGACTTTCTGGCCTGCAGCTTCCAGCCAAAATTTTGCCGTTTGTGCATAACTGGCGTGTGGAGCACCAAGGTCAAAAGACACGTTTAGATTTGTATTGCTAATCTTAAGCTTTGCCTGGAACTCTTACTTAAATCCCAGTCAAAAACAATGCATATCTTACATCAATTTGAAAAATCCTGTGCTAAATTCTGTATTTTTGGCTCTCATTTGAGTTGTCAAAAACTGCCATTCACTCAAAGCAACAACATTAAGGTCCACTTTATTTTGTTTTATGGTTTAATACTATGGCACCCACGAAATACTGACTGCTTGTAAATGTCAAAGTCTCTAATATTTTGGTACAGTCTGACACACTGCATTGATTTCGCCAGAACAACTTGCAGTCAATTAGTATCAACTAATGAAAGCAATTACAATGCCTCTTATCTTACCAGGCACTAACTTTTTCCAGCTTTTTATCAACTGCTTTGCCGTGCTTTTGACATCTTCATTGGAAGTTTGTTTCCGAACATTATTGACGGTCAGGCCAATGTGAGTTTTTTGCAGCATTTCCAGAGTAATTGGAGTCTTCTTCAAAACATTCAAAATATCCAGAGCATTGTCCTATTGACAAACAAAATAACTTTTCATTGCTTCATAAGATATGTACATTATGCAATAGAGTGTTGGGCATGTTAAGTGTAAAATGACATCTGGCTTTGGAAATACATCTTTTATTTGGTGAAAGTGGTTGTTTTTTGGCAAATTTGTGTCAAAAAGTCAATAAAAACAATCGCACGATATTGATAAAATTTCTGATATAAATCATATAAGCTATAACAAAAATCTGTAGGTAATTTCATGTAATTCAGTAATCTTGAAGTGATTATGGCATCATTATCAAGCAGACATTATCATGGATAAAAGGGTGAGATGGGGTAACCTCAGGCATTGGAAAATGTCTGACATTAGTGGGAAAAGTTGCACTTAGGCTAAAATCAAATTTCATAAGTTGGATGTAATGCACTAAGTATTTCTACATCTGAATATACAATATTTTCAATTAAAATTGCTTTTTTTCCAATGCACCCTTTTTTCCAATGTAGAAACATTGGCAGTAAAAATCGCATAAACAAAAGAACCAGTGGGAAAGTACGTCCAACTTTTCCCACTGGTGGAAAAAGTTAACCCTTTCCACTCTTTTGTCGAGCTGGACTCGACATTTGTGATTTTCAAATTTTTTTAAATTGAGTTACAAAGTTAGTTTACTAAAAAATCGATTTGTGACTTTATTTTTCATCCGATTTTCATAAAATTTTCAAAAGATCATGCTTATTTCCTCACACATCGAAAGATGTATAATTTGTGCCCTAATTCTTGGATTTTTATACCCAAAAAGGGTTAAAATGACCAACAACCCAGTTGCAGACGACAAAATGGGCCAAATTCTCAGCACGTGTCAACTACACTAAAATCAAATTGAGATTACATCTTTACAACAGCACCAAACCCTTTATCATTAACACAGTCTGAAAACTACTCTTTTGGGACATCATTTGACAAAATTTCAAGCGATAATAATAAATTTTACTTTTTTGAATTTCCAACTTTTTTAGGGGTCTCAAAACCCCCGAAACAAATTCGAATGGTAAGTAGATAAAAGTAAATTTAGTGCGTAAAAAATATCATATGTTGCTAAATATTGGTCTCATTTTGAAAGCTTAAGAAATTTGCTTTCCAGCAATATGTAACTTTAAATAGTTTAGACTAAGTGGTATATGATATTTACTGATCAAAAATGAGTACTGTACATCATGTCAGTTCAAAACCACCAAAATTTTTTGACTTGCCTTCACTAAATTATACTTTTTAGAAAAACTACACACTATAAAAACATAAAATAAATTGCAAATGTTTCACCATTAAAGTCGTCATTTTGTATCAAATTTCCAAGGAGACAAGAAGTGAAATACAAGTTTAAAAGCTAGCAGAAGTTTGGCTTCTCTAAATCAAAGTTTGCTGTATCCCCCTTGTTTCTCAAGAAATGGGAAGGGTGTAAACAAGTGGCTGTTTCATTATCAGTGACAGCATATTCTATTTGAACTTAATATTTTCTGAATCTTGAAGAAATTCCCTGTTCAAAAATACATAATGTTACATGGTTTAGGCTAACCTTTAGCAGATAATGACTGATCATATTTTAGGTACTAAATTTAACTACCAAAATTTGGTACCGGTCGGTACCGGTCAAAAAAAAGGTCATTTGCCTTAGAAAATTGCAAATTGTAGAAAACCTAGGCTTTTAGGTAAGTTTTGAGTGATGTACCTTGAAAGCTTATTTCCTTAGCATCATGTTGCGATCATTTCTAAAAAAATTGATAAAAAATAAAATCTGTAGTGATCTTTGAGGTGAGGGTATCTCTTTAATTTTGAAGACAACTACCCCCCAGTTGGGGGGTTGATTTGCATAAAATTTGCATATTAAAAAAAAAATGTTTTTTTTTTCTATTTGAAATCCTCAAGAAATGTAGATTTCAACGATATATCACACTTAATGTAGAAGTAGACAGCTGAGTAATGATTTACAAACAAACTTGAGGCAATTAATCATGATTAATTATGACAAATAAGAGTTGGAGAGCGCAATGGTCAGATTTTAATAGAGTGGAAAGGGTTAAAGATCACAAATGATGTTCTTTGCAATGATTTTTTGGTGAAGATTTTAGTCTACGTTTTTGTTGAGCTCGGAGTCATAGTTTGCTCAGACAAAAATCCTCAATTGCAAACACAAATTTTTCAGTAAAGTTTGTTGGGCATTACCCCATCTTATCCTAATGATGTCACAACTGCACAAAGGTCACCAAATTATGTAAATTACTTCTAGAATTCTGATATAGATTATATGACATACATTGGCTAAATAAGTATTTTGCAGCTGTTTTTTGTCTCAATTAGCTTGGATTGGGTCCAGTATGTGCATTAGAAATTTTACTTATTTTTGTGTCCAGTATTGGAAATTTCAAACTTAATCTTTAAGTATTTTTTGACATATTTAGTGAGGGTTTTGTTTGATTCTTATATTGAAAATCTGCAACATATCATTTTTGCAGCTGTTTTTTTATTGGCTATTTTACCACAAATATCGTAAACAACATACACACATAATAAACACTTTTTCAAAGATGCTCCATACATAGACCTATATTATTTCAGGAAAGCACAAAATCAGCTTTGAAAAAGCGAATAACATATACAGAATAAATTACTGGCACTAATATTGACTTTAACTTCTAGCCTACACTTAAGCCCCATACTATGATGTCCTGCACCACTCTAAACAATGATAGCTTATGGACAACATTAAGCTACTGTAATTTACCAAAAAAACATCAAACATCATCTGACAAATGTAGATAATAAAAGACAAGAATTTATTAAATACAAGAAGAGTTTAGTAGACTGTGAACCATTATATGGTCTTCCAGTCAGCAATCACCCAAAAGTGCTGTTGCAGTTGGAACAAGCCATAGCTTAGATCCAAACTACAAGCTCTAAAGCAAATAATTCGGTAATCCTGTACTTTAGCGCGGTAAATTATTTAAGCTGAGAGGGCAGTGTACACTGTAGGGCCAGGCCCGGTATGTAAATGTACGGGGCAGTGTACACTGGAAGGGAGTGTACAGGGTGGGGGAGTATACACTGGGGGTGCAAAATTACACTCCCTTCCAGTGTACACTGCCCCGTACATTTACATACCGGGCCTAACCCTACAGTGTACACTGCCCTTTCAGCTTAAATAATTTTTGTACATAAACAATAGATGGAGCATAGTTGACAAACGCCATTTCATTGTTACATTGATCGCAATGGAAGTTATTTTAAATAAGTCCCATTTGAGCACAAAATAACACCCACTCATGCTTTTCGCAAAGCTCAAACAAAGTCTGGCATTTTTAATTTACTGCGCTAAAGTACAGGATTACCAATAATTCAACTCAGCCATTCTACACACAAAATAATACAATGAATATTTAAATAGAAGTCCTTCAATGAGTAAGCTAAATCTCAGTTCGTTATGCTATGCTGCCAACAAAAAAAGGCTAAAAAGAAGTGTTTCTCAGCCTTTTCTATGGGACCCTAAATTGCTTAACAACACTGTTTGAACCCATAAATGTGACCCACATACTGGTAAGTATGCAAGTATGCACATAAATATATATATACCTGTATAGGTTAAATGATACACAAAATATACTGACTACCCACCTGTGAGGTGGTCATGACCTACATTGGGGTCGTGACTCATGGTTTGAAAAACCCTACATTAGGGGAATGTAAAATGACTTAATGGTCTTGTTCAGCAGTCACCGATATGTTATCTCTGTCTGTGAAAGTCATAAGTTGAACCTAAAAGTTAATTTTCAGGCAGTGGCTATTTTGCCATCAATGGAACTTTACTCTTGAAAGCTATTTTGCCATGAGACACTGTGATTTGACAATTTTAATGACATACCTTACCATATTAAACATGTGACTTCTGGTTGTTTTTGATTGGTCAATATTAATGATGAATTAAAAAAGTTTGCTCTCGCAGAGTATATTCCACTAAACTCAACACTTTCTCCCAGCGCACACTACCTAGTACATTGTGTCAGTTAATGCGGTTTATCAAAGGCGACTAACAATTGATAAAATGCGTTAAACTTTTTTATGGTCGAGCTGATTACTTCGTCACGCAAGTAATGTTTCCAGCAAGAGAATTTTCAAGTATTCTTTGTTGCGTCGAACAGTGAGCAACAACATTTGGCATACCAGCTGTCTGTTTACTACTAACTTCATTTGTATTTGTGACGGTAAGAATCTGTAAAAAGTATTAAAATGTAAAAAAAATGTATTCGCGCCAGTTCATTGAAACTGAGTTCCATACATCTGTCTTTTGTAGTCAAGGCGTAAACAAAAGTTTTGCGGTTAGTTGAAAGACTTCGCCAATCGATTTCCTGTAATGCCGTAAAGTACACTGTGAATTATATGTTGAAGAATTACTAAATTTTTGTGAAGCTAAGTAAAATTCCCAGACTTTTGGCAAGTGTAAATAGAGTGCATATACAGTCAACTTTGATATAAGAGATCCGCCGGGACCAGCTTAATCAGTCTGTTATAACCGACTTATTAGTTTATATTGAAAATCATTTGGGACCTTTTGCGTAGTCCCTTATAAGCGAAAATCCCTTATATCTGAATCTCTTATATCCGAAGTTGACTGTATCAATAAAGCTATCTATAAAATCTTTGAAGTGGTCGCGAACTTGATGAACGCACTATATGTAGCTGGTACTGTGTACACCAGAGCAGCTTTTATTTAGCTGCCTCTAAATTTCTTTGTACAGCATCAACGCAAAGATTTGAAGCTTGTTGTTTCCAGCATATCTTGAAGTTTTTCGTCGGCCGGTCTTGAAATCTTGAAGTTTTTCATCAAAAAAAGTAGGGGAAAGCGGGGCATAACGGGACGCCTAAGGACTTTTGTTAATATTTCTTAATATAAACAATGTTTGTGCCCAATTTTGGTATTGCTGTATCTGCATGATACAATAGTACCTGCAAACAAAGAATCATCGCGGTTGTTGACGACCACGGAAAAGGAGAGCTAAAAAACAAATTTTAAAATTTGTCCCATTTTGCCCCGCACTTGGGGCATAATGGGACAAATGTCCCGTTATGCCCCAGGTGTCTCTTTCACTTTAACTGTTGCTGTAAACCTAGTCAAATCATAATTTACAGTTATGAGTATGTTTATTTAGCTATACAGTAGAATTTGCCTATATCGACAGTTCGTCTATATCGACACATTATTGTCCTATCTTTCACGTGCATTCGAGTTCGCCTATATCGACTTCGGCTATATCGTCAGTTCGCCTATATCGACACTCTTTTTTGTCCCCCAGAGCATGTTGTTCGTTTATAGTGACACTGACAGGACTCAATTTTCTTTTTACAGCAGGACGTAATTTCACAATTTAGTACAAAAGGGTTAGCAGCTGCGAGAAAAATTTTGCAGAAAAGAATTTAGAATTCCATCTGTACTGTAGTTGCAAAAAGAGACTGACGATTGACGAAACAATACAGAGTATCGACAATTGTTGACGTATTAGAAATTAGACTGAAGACAAACAACCAAGAAGTGTTGCCCACAAAAGTTCAGCAACACGTGTTTGAACAAACTGTTACAAAAGCAAAACAAAAAAAACTACCAATTTTCTTGCTATAGCGTACCGTACAGTGTAGTAACGTCGTATTGCTCCGCATTAGTACAAATGCAAAATAAAAAGTCATTGTAGACTAATTGTATAATTTTCTTTCTAGAAAAAAGTTCAGAAGAAAAATATACAGTACACCATACAATGGAGCTTTCTATTATAAATGCTTTCGATTGAATTGTTTCCTAACTTTCCTTGCTTGACCTGAAAATTTTTTGGGGGGGGCAAGAGAAAATTTTGGGGGGGCAATTGCCCCCCAAAAAGGTCCTGGCTACGCGCCTGGCCTACATAGTACAAGCAGAGTCGAAGTTGCAACTGACATTTCTAATCACACTACGATCTAAGCGTAAATTGCTGGGTGTTGAGCATTTGACATAGACAAGCAAAGAGGCAAAAAGTGTCAATGGATTGTAAAAAGACAGTGATGAGGCTATAGTAATTGACCATGAGATTCATCTCTTCAGCTAAAAAATTTTTGCTGCACACAACCATATGGCATATTATATACAATTTAAGCCTGAGATGCATTTTTTATCACTAAAGCTTGCAAACAATTTATCTCTCATCTAAGGACTGGTCTTCTACGACAAACTTGAAAGGTTTGTTTAAAATCTAAGTCTCTGCCAAAAAATTAGGCTGAAAAAAGTTGAAATCTAAACAAGAGCAATGTCCACAAGCTTGATTAGAAACAATGCAGAAATCCTTCAAATCAAAATATACATACGGTATATGGTTGTTATCATGCAGCCTTCAAACCCTTCAAATCAATATTATCATGCAGGTTGGAGCTCATAAAGCATAAGGTAGAATTACAATTGAGAAATTAAACAAGCTATTGTTATTGCATTAAATATCAATGGAACTAGTAGCACATGATAACATAGCAAGACTAGTAGTATTACAAAAGTTTGACCTGTCAAGTTTATGCAATTTGTTTTCAGATTAAGGCAATTTCAATCACAGGCAGTCAGTACTGCAAACATGTTCACAATACCCAAGTCACTGTATTGCATTATTTTGCTTTTTTGTTACCATGTAGCATATACCCAGAAGACAAAATTATTTAAATAAGTAAACTGTCAACTAACAGCATTGTTTCTGCCCAAAGATTTTTTTACGGCATTTATAGTTTGACGTTATAACTCAAAGAAATCCAAAAACATTACAAACTAAATTGTATATTTTTGTGCAATATCTCCTAAGCAATTTCAGGATTAAAAGTTATTGCCACATTAAAATTATTTTTTATCTACAACAATTATAGTCACACTGAAAAAATATCTCATTCTTAATCACTAACAAATTTTGTACACAAATCACATTTATAAAACCCATTCCCTCTATAGTCTGTGCAGTTTTCATGAGACCAGTCCTCACATTTGTGACACTGAATCCAATCTTCTTTGGGTGGATCTTCATATAGTTCACCACAAACAATGCACTGATATTCTTCAAAAAAACGTGGTTGATGGCGTTTGGATTTGGAACACTTGTGTTTATGTTCTAGACCAACATTGCACTGTTCTTTTTTAGAAGATTTGAAGTGATTTTGAATGGAAATTTTTTTTTGATATGGCGAACTTGTTAGAAGTTCTGATTGCTTTCCTTTTCTTTTTCTGCTTTTTATCTTACCACGAGGTAAAGGAGAAATGTCAATTACATTGACTTCAACATGTGTATTGTTTTGATAACTTGCAACAGCAGACGTGCTTTTCAAATTTTCTCTGGTTGTATTAGTAGTTGATTGAAGTGCTTCTGATATTGTACTAGTGCTTGCACGATCAGCAGAAAAAGTAAGCACATCTTCAAAAATGTTATCATCATTGTTGGTTTGGGGTATAAGCATTTCAGGAAAGCTTTTTGAATTTTCACTGGTTGCATTAGAAGTCCATGGAAGCGATTCTTTTGTCTTGCTAGTGCTTGCATGATCTGCAAGAATATTTAGCAGTCCTTCAAAATAACTTTCATCACTTGTTTGGGATATTGGCATTTTTGTAATGATCGACTGTGAAAAATCTTCATTGCTTTCACAATTTGCAGAAAAAATACTTTCCAAATTAATTTCTGCAGCATTTGCAGTTGATTGAATTGATTCACTTCTTCCAGAGTCTACTTCATTAACACTAAAGGAATGCAATGTGCCAATGCCATCGTTTGTTAGAGGCATTTCTAACTCTGTTACAGTTGACGGGGAAAAATCTTCATCACCAAAAATGTCTGGATTGAAGGGAACAATTTCTGCAGATCTGAATCCATTTACTGCTTTTTGAACCGTAGCAACTTGTTCATAAGCATGGCAAAAAAGCTCACACAATTCCCAATTGCTGACTCGCTTTCCAGGGTTGCTGATTAACCATTTGTCTATTTCTCTGTTGTAAAAAGTTTTTAAAGGTCCAAAAAATGTTTTATCTAATGGTTGTAACTTATGTGAAGTGTGAGGAGGGATAGAGAGCATTATTATATGGTTTTCTTTAGCAAAATTAATGGCGTCTAATGACAAGTGACTGGAATGATTGTCAAGAATAAGCAATGCTTTCTTATCGACCCTTGGGCAAGCATGCTCCTTGAAGTGAAACAACCATTGCAAGAAAATGTTGCTATCAATCCAACCAGATTTTGATGTATATTCCTTTGAACCCTGTGGAGCACCTTTCAATAATGCAGGATGCATTCTTTTCCTGGGAAATACAAAAATTGGTGGAATGTAGTTACCAATGGCATTCATTGAGCAAACAGCAGTTGCTGTTTTCCCTCTTTCAGCGCTGGTAATACGACCAACTTGCTTTGTACCTTTTTTAGCAATTACTTTTGAAGGTGTTTGAACACATGTTATCCCTGTTTCATCAACATTATAAATCATATTAGACGTAATTGTTTCTTTTTGTAAGATTGATTTAAACAAATCAAAGAATCTTTTTACTTGTGTTCTATTAAAGCCAATTGCAAAATTAAAACTTGTAGCTTCAGGTTGACGTATACTAAGCTCTGGATGTCGTTTCAAAAACCCAGCTAGCCAGTCTTTTCCAGCTTTATGGTTGGCATTTCTAAAAGGCACATTAATGTGATTTGCTTTTGCAATATCAAATGCAAGCTCACGTAATGATTCTGGTGTCAACCCAAAAAACATATCCTGTAATTTCTTGGCATGTTCTACTAGTTGATTTTCTAGAGATGAGGTTAAAGCTGGTTTAAAATTTCCCAAATCGGTAGTTCCTGGATTTCTGATTTTTTTGTTCACATGCCTTTCGAGGGTGCTTTTTGGAATGTTATAGAGAGTGGCTGCTTTTCTGATTGAAAGGTTGTTTTTCTTTATTTCTTCAATTGCTCTGAGCATACTACTTTCCAACCAATTACACCTAGTAGTTTTTCTAGTATAATTTCTAACCATGATGAATCAGAACATCCTAAACAAAATTTTAAAACGAAAGAAACTTGTAATCTTTAACCAACTTTTATGTTTAAATGAAGGCTTATAAAAAAACACAGTGACAATTCAATTTCCTATAGGTTGGAAAAAGGTGAGACCAATTATGAGCTACTTTTCTGTTGCTGATATTTAAAATATAATGTATATGCGCAAATGATTGAATTTTATGAAAAATAGACTACATGAGCCATGTAAAAGAGGCTGTAAATAAACTAAACTTCTACAGTCTTGGACAAAAGTTTATAATATCTGCTAAGTATTGTTAAATTTTAACTTTAATTAAGATATGAAGAGATAAGCGTTTAATTTAGTCTTTTTTGTATATTGTCAATTCAAATTGTAAAATGTCAATCCAACATACGCATTCATTAAAAATACTTGTTTTAATAATTATAATGTGGCAACCCTGCCGTGACGCAATAACTGTACAGCTGTATTTCGCGCGCTTTTCTTTGTTCTTTTGTTGACTTGCTAAGTAGTACGTAGAATAAACTGTATACAGGCTTTGCGTATCAATTGAGGAAAAGACAGATAGCGTATTACTAGTATAGCGTCGAAATTAAGTGCTAAATTGGTGACCCTAGTGAGAACACGCTTTTAGGTTATTGTCTACCTACTGGTCGTTTAATTGAGCAAGAAGGACTCAACACACCATGGCTTTATCAGACAGTGAAGCTTTGACTAGATTGACTGAGGCGATCACTAACCTTGGTGCTTCAACGTCGCCACCTAGTTCTCAATCGCCTGAAGGTTCAGTACACGCAGTCGCCATCAAGCTGCCGGACTTTTGGCCAGAGGACCCTGAAATATGGTTTGCCCGAATAGAAGCTCAGTTGAGATCGCGGTCAGTAACACAAGACCAAACAAAATTCGACTACATAGTGTCAGCGCTCGACAATACAACCGCGGCAGAAGTTAAATCAGTTCTTCTCAACCCTCCAGACCAAAACAAATATGAAAACCTTAAAACAGCGTTACTAGGTGCTTTTGGCAAAAGCCAAGCCCGGAAAGATGCCGAACTTCTTAATATCTCCGGTTTAGGCGATAGATCACCTTCGGCACTCCTGCGAAAACTTGAATCCCTTAACAATGACGCTGAAACGCTGCGCCGTGCCTTCTTCTTAGCACAACTGCCCGCCCAAGTTAGGTCCATATTAGCCCTGCAAGAGTTTCCTGACATACATGACCTAGCTAAAGCAGCTGATCGCATCGTGGAAGCAAACAATATTTCACAGACTGTAACTGCTGTTTCAGTTGACCGACCATCTTCTGCTAGCCAGCGGCATCACACTGCGTTTAAGTCAAACGAGAACTATATCTGCCATTACCATCAACGTTTTGGACTTAACCCTTTCGAGACTCCTGGGACACATATGTCCCGCAGATTTTTTAAACTGACAGTTGGGATATATGCTTCAAATGTTCCTTAGTTTAAGCAGATTTCAGACTTTTTTGATATATATCGCTAGCTGGCAGTAAGGAGAAAGCACCTGACCAAAATTTTCCCGCATTTTCCACACAACAGTACGCCATTTTAGCTCAAGTATTCAGTTGCCACGTTGCTTTGTGCTTCTTGTCAGCAAAAATGCAGGTTAGGAGAGTGAAGATTGTAAGAAAAAGGCTTTAATATTTTCTAATTACATGCATTTCCACTTTTTAGTAAAATTAGTTGGTGTTTTTCCAGGTTTTTTTGCAAATTTTCAGGTTTTTCTGTAGTGGGACGCTTTTGTCCCAGCAGTCTTTTAGTTTATTCTGTAGTGGGACACTATTGTCCCAGCAGCCTTCTGCATTGGAAACATGTTTTGAGGTGAATAAGATATAACAATTATATAATTCTTGTTTTGCAGTGAATTTAGAGTTAAACATAATATATTTGCAAAGACTTGAGGTTATCTTACTGCAAACATGTCTCGATATAACGTGTCTCAAGCTACACATTTCTTGTATGAATCTGACAGTGATGAAAGTGAAATAGATGATTCAGATGTTGATCCTTCATATGCTGATGTACATGATGACTCAACAAGTGAAGAGGGGGAAGGAATGTCAGATGAGTTGGATGATGATAATGATAAGTCAAACAATGATATCAATGCTACAGATCCAGCTGATCAACAGAGTGCTTCTTTTTCCATTGTGTGGAAGGATGTCTCTAGTTTTACACCCAAGTTTACTCCATCAGCAGAACGATCATGCACGATAATACATGAACTGAGGAGTACATCTTCAATATATGATATCTTTCTGAAATTTTGGCCATGGAGCTTGTTCATACAGATGTCCTACTGCACGAATCAAAGATTACAAATTTTTGAAAAGCAGAAAAAAAGAGCTATCAAATAAACTAATCCACATGAGATGATGTCCTTGGTTGGTTGTCTGTTTATAATGTGCTTCAACAGGCTTCCAGCAATGAACTGCTACTGGTCAACCAAACCTTCCATGGGAAATGCTGTGATCAAAGCTACATTTTCTAGAGATAGGTTCAAATTGCTTTTGTCCAAGCTATATTTGAACACGCCAGAAAAACCATCCGATGCTTGCAAAACGTTTTATGTAGAAGAACTTCTTTCATGTCTGAAATCAACTTTTCAGCGTGTTAGGCAGGACAGCGTTTTCCAAAGCTTGGATGAGTCGATGACAAAATTTAAAGGTAGAAGCTCATTCAAACAGTACATGCCAGCCAAACCTGTGAAAAGGGGAATCAAAGTCTGGATGCGTTGTGACGCACTGACTGGATACACCTATGACATAAATATCTATGTGGGAAAAGAAGATGTCAGCCAGGAAGGAACACTTGGTGAAAGAGTAGTCAAACTGCTTGTTTCATCTATACAAGACAGAGATGTCACTCTGGCCTTCGATCGTTTTTTTACATCTGTGAACTTGATGAAAGATCTAAATTTTGCTGCAGCGGGTACTTGTATGAAAAACAGGAAGAACATGCCCAAGGACACTGTTGCAATAAAAAAAGGTGAAACTGAGTTCCTGGGCAATGACAAGGGTGTTCTTTGCGTAAGGTGGATGGATTCAAAAGAAGTAATTCTTTTGAGCAACTGTCATGGTGGTGAAATGAGCTCGGTGCAAAAGAAAAAAAAGGATGGATCACGAGAAACAATTGCTTGTCCTGAAGCCATAGTTTTGTACAGAAAAATCATGGGGGGCGTGGATTTGGCAGATCAAATGGCCGGGTTGTATGATCTGGATCGCAAATCTCTGAAGTGGTGGAAAAAGTTCTTTTACCGATTTCTCCTCTTTGCAGCAGTCAACTCGTGGGTAGTTTACAAAGAACTGCAGCGTAAAGAGAAAATTACATTCTTGGATTTCCTCTGCGATTTATCTGAAAGCCTTGTAGCTAAAGGGCAAAGTGGTAATCTCGTAAAGAGAAGCTCACGATCAGGAAGACGCTCCAAACGAGTGAAACTCATGAAGAATGTGGGAGAACACCTTCCTGTAGAAGGGAAAACACGCAGAAGATGCGCAGGATGTGCACGAAAAGGAGTTGAAAGGAGAACAACAATGCTATGCAAAAGCTGCTCTCTTCCGTATTGCAAGGATTGCTTTGCTATTTGTCATGAACAATAAAAAAATGCTTTCACAACTGTGTGTACTCAATGACTGCTGGGACATTGTTGTCCCGCTCATAAGGTCTACTGGGACAATATTGTCCCATAATAAAACAAACAGTAAAATGATTTTTTTTGACAGACACCTTTTAAATAAGAGATCCAATGGCCGTTGCACTAGGAAAAATAACGCAAAAACGATGAAAAAACAAAATCAGACTCGAAAGGGTTAAGGCACGAAACTGCAAACCAGGTTGTCTTTTTTCCAAGCTGCTTTCGACTAACCCATCTTCCAATCGGCCCAGCCAGGGAAACGCTTCAGCCGGCCGCCAGTGACAACGGCGGTCGGCAGTCACTCTAAAAGTACCTTGTCAGTATGGGACCGTCAGACTGGTACCCAATTCTTAGTCGATACCGGCGCCGATGTCTGCGTTTTTCCGGCTTCAGCGTTAGACGAACAAATTTCCCAACAGGAAGTTTGATGGCGGCTAATGGATCAAAAATCGACACTTGGGGCCATCGCACCTTAACATTAAAATTTGGCGACAAGCGTACCTATAGGCAAGACTTCTACCTGGCGGACGTCACCCGTCCTATCTTGGGAGCTAATTTCTTCACCGCCAATAATGTCGCAATAGATCTTCGGGGCCGTCGCCTTATAGACTTGAACAGTTGTTGTACTCTGTCCGCTGAGCTCGAGATGCAGTCAGTTACCCTTTCCGGCCTGACACTCAATACAGCTACAGAGTATGATCGACTCTTCCTTTCCTGATATCCTAGTACCCAGGTTCCATTCTTCCTCCAACAAGCACGGCGTTGAACATCACATCATCACACAGGGCCGTCCCACCACTTCACGTCCTCGCCGATTACCATCCGACAAGTTTGCAGCGGCTAAACACGAGTTTCAAAAAATGGAAGAAGCTGGTATCATTCGTCGCTCAAATTCTCCTTGGTCTTCACCATTGCACATTGTTCCCAAACAGTCTGGAGGTTGGAGGCCATGCGGCGATTACAGACGACTGAACGAAGCAACCACGGATGACAGGTACCCTCTTCCACATATACAGGACTTCAATTCACGCCTTACTGGGTCTTGTATCTTTTCCAAAATCGATCTGGTACGTGGATACCATCAGATCCCCATGGCCACTGAGTCAATCCCAAAGACGGCTATTGCTACCCCCTTCGGCCTTTGGGAATTCTTACGCATGCCTTTTGGGCTCAAAAATGCGGCTCAAACCTTTCAAAGACTTATGGATGGAATTCTTAAAGACTTGGATTTCGCGTTTGTGTATCTGGACGATATTTTAATAGCAAGCACGTCCAAACTCCAACATCTCGAGCACCTGCGACGCATTTTCGAACGACTTTCTTCCAATGGCCTCGTAATCAACAAGTCCAAATGTGTTTTTGGCGTCTCGGAGTTGGACTATTTGGGACACACGGTGACCTCTAATGGCATTCGTCCTCTTACTAGTCGTATTCAGGCAATCAAGGAATTCCCTATTCCTCAAACTCGCGGTGAACTCCAGCGATTCCTCGGTATGATTAATTATTATCACCGTTTCCTGCCCAGAATTGCTCCCAAGCTCGCCCCTCTGCACGCAGCTTCTGCTGGACGCGGAAAAAATATTTCTTGGACACCCCAGTGTCAAAGAGCATTTGAAGACGCCAAAAGTGCATTGTCTGACTGTACATTACTTTATCACCCACGGCCCGATGCAAAGACCAGCATTACTGTTGACGCATCTGATTCCGCCATTGGAGCGCAACTGGAACAATTACAAAGGGGTCGTTGGGTACCTATTGCTTTCTTCTCCAGGAAACTCTCTGCCACCGAGAAAAACTACAGTGCATTTGACCGCGAGTTACTGGGTTCCTATGAAGCCATTAAGCATTTCCGCCATTTTGTCGAAGCTAGGCCGTTTACCTTGTACACGGACCACAAACCCCTTACGTATGCATTACCTAGTGCATCGGAACGTTCCCCACGTCAAGCTCGACACCTTTCATTTATTGCTGAATTTACCTCTGACATCCAGTACATCCGCGGTAAACACAACGTGGTCGCAGATGCACTGTCGCGTATTCAGGCAGTGACAACGCCTGCCATTGATCTTTATCAATTGGCTGTGGACCA
Source organism: Trididemnum clinides (assembly GCA_963675345.1). Lineage (NCBI taxonomy): Eukaryota > Metazoa > Chordata > Ascidiacea > Aplousobranchia > Didemnidae > Trididemnum > Trididemnum clinides. Next base: position 14,537,338 of record OY776298.1, read on the forward strand.
AACCAACTCCGAAGAAATTGAAGCATACCGTACCTCCATCACTGGTCTCGAATTGCAAGATGTACTCTTTCAGGAGGTCTCACTTCTATGTGACGTTTCTCTTGGCAAACCCCGCCCTGTCGTTCCACGCAGCTGGACTTACCGAATTTTTGAAGTCATACATTCTTTAGCACATCCAGGACCACGCCCTACACAACGAGCTGTAGCAGACCGATTTGTTTGGCATGGCCTTAAAAAAGATATCAGAAGATGGTGCAAGGAATGCAACGCCTGTCAAACTGCGAAGATTCATCGCCATACCAGAGCACCCCTTTCCTCCAGAACACCCCCGGCTAGCCGTTTCCTCAGCCTTCACGTGGATCTGGTTGGACCGTTACCGCCAAGCGAAGGAATGACTTACCTATTCACTATAATTGATCGTTTCACCCGATGGCCGGAAGCTATTCCCATCCCGGACGCTAAGGCTTCAACATGTGCCAAAGCACTCACCCGCCACTGGATTGCACGTTTTGGAGTACCTCAAGATATCACTTCAGATCGCGGCGCGCAGTTCACATCCTCCCTGTGGAGTGAACTGGGTCACACTCTTGGAGTTCGAATGCAACAAACTACGGCATATCATCCCCAAGCCAACGGGATGATTGAACGACTACACCGCCAGCTCAAAGGTTCCCTCAGAGCAAGGACTACAGATCCTTATTGGATGGATCATCTGCCTATGGTGCTCCTTGGAATACGTACAGCTTGGCGCGAGGATCCCGATTGCTCCCCTGCTGAATTGGTCTACGGCTCTACTCTTCGACTCCCGGGAGAATTCGTGAAACCCACACCACCTCGAGAGCTACAGCCTTCTTCTGCATTTCTTCGACACCTTCAAAAGTCAATGCAAGACGCTCTCCCCCCACCGGTCAAATACCACTCCACACCTAAACCCTACCTCCCTCCCTCTCTCTCTTCAACTGGATTTGTCTATGTTCGCATTGATGGACACCGAAACCCTCTTCAACGACCATACAAAGGCCCTTTTCGGATCATCTCTACGTCAGACAAGTACTTCACTCTGGACATTAACGGTCGCCCAGACAATGTCTCGGTGGATAGATTAAAACCAGCCTATGTTGGCACCTCTGACCAAACAGAACCGCCCTCCCTCACAAACATCGCACCCGAAGCAACAACACCGATACAGCAAGCCACCACAAGAAGCGGACGCATCACTCGTCCTCCAGGTCATCTCAAGGACTTTTGTACCGCACAGCATAGCAATTAGCTACGCTTGGCTGGCGGGGGGGAACTGTGGCAACCCTGCCGTGACGCAATAACTGTACAGCTGTATTTCGCGCGCTTTTCTTTGTTCTTTTGTTGACTTGCTAAGTAGTACGTAGAATAAACTGTATACAGGCTTTGCGTATCAATTGAGGAAAACACAGATAGCGTATTACTAGTATAGCGTCGAAACTAAGTGCTAAAATAATGTCATTTGAAGGAAATAGAGCAAAAACAATAGCGATACATATTGATTTTCTTTGAATTACACTAAAAATGTGGAATATTATAAACTTTTGTCCGAGACTGTAAATACAAAAAAGTTAATTTCATGTTATAAAGAACAGTCAATGTTTGACAAAATTTTAAGGCTACATACAAAAAAGTATTTTAATGTAAGTTTACAAACTAAATAAGCAAAGCTTTGCCTATAAACCTGTAAAAATTATCCGTTCATAGACTTTGAACACTACAAAATTTTTTACATGCTATTTTAAAGCTTTGGGAGTCTATAAGTATAAAGAGCAACACAAATTACTTTCAGTCTTGAAGTAGAGGATGAACTAATAGACAGACTCTCTGGGCCAAATGTAACCATGAGGCACTACAGCATGTGGTTTATAAAAGACAAAACCAAGTGGGTTTATGTTCCAGATAGTCAAATTATTGTCACTTTTAAAGTTTGAAATTGCAGTATGATTTATATATTTATTTATTTTTATATATATTAACTTTTATATTTTAAAAGCTTTCTTTTTTTTTAATGTTTTTAAACACAGGCTGTAGTATATTATATAAATGATAGTGAAGAAGCTTCATTGTTTAAAACCAATTACTTTCTAGGCCCATTAGCAGCAGTTTCTTTTAATTTAAAGCATAGGTATGTGGAAGAGTTGATTAAACAATAATTGCTTCCTTCTACAAGATTTAAAAGTGACTGCTGCAAAAACTTTAGTTTTGAAATCAAATGACCTTTTTCTTTTGAACCTATAAAGGTAGGTCAAGTCGGGTCAACTTAAAAGAAGAAGCCGTCACCGGTTACAAACGAAAAAACTATTTCCTGACCCCTAACCCTCACCCCAACTCCTTGTCAACTCTAAACCTCATTAATACTACAGTTAGGGGGTCAGGAAATAGTTTTATTTATTATTCAAATTGGTCCATTACTCCATAACCGGTGACGGCTTTTTCTTAAGTTGTCCCGTCAAGTCCCAGTTGAGTACCGGTAGGCACTGAATTATTTTGGTTTATTTTTGCATTTTAGCAGAAAAGTTGAATATCAATAGATTGAGTAAAGGTATGGTTATGAGAAAGGTCTAGATAAACCGTTTAGATTACCTTTTGCTACTATTCTTGGGCCCCCGACCCTCATTTAACTGCGAAGTCAACCCTAACCTCAACAAATTTAAAACTTTAGTGCCTAATTAACTTTAGAGCTAGCAATTAGTAGATATACACACGGCTTTTTTACAGGCCCCAAACACTAGACCTAGGTCACTACATTCACAGAATCATGATAGGTTTGATTTTTGTATTCTACTTATGAAAAGCACCCCTACAGGCCTACATAATAACACTGACTTAAACTAAGTTGCTCTGCGCTAGAAGTAAACCTCAGTAAGCACTTTCCCAAAATTAAAACAGCAGAAACTGTCCCATTATGCCCCAATAACAGTGTCCCGCAATGCCTCAAGATAGTAGTCTAGTTTAAACCCCCTTAAAATTTTGTTACGAAAAATTCTACCATCGAATTACGTCTTGTTCCCGAAAGTAATAAATTATCTGACATTTGGAATTAGCGGTGACGTGAAAACAGGCAACAGTTTATTTTGAGACTAATTTATTTGCTGGAAAAAATTGTATCAACACACTAACTTATATGTTCTGCTTAGCACCGCCATTACTGTTTTATCTGCAGTCACGCCGTTTTCCTAAAAATTAGATATTGTGGTAACCTACCAAATATATTTAATTTGGAGCTCAGGAGTTAATACTCAAGAAATAATCGCTAAGTCCCGTTTTGCCCCGAGTCCCGTTTCACCCCGCTCTCCCCTAAGCAAAACTGCCACGACTCTCGTATCAACTTGCCGAAGTTTTTTTTTTTTTCTGACGTTTTCCTCCAAAGATAATTAGTCGAAAAGCTTCAAGAACATGCTCTGAAGTGTCATTTATGTCGAATTTTTAAATTTTGAGTTTTTAATGAAAGCTTTGTGTCATTAAACCATGCTTTTAGATGTAGTTTTCAATCAGTTCTCGATAGTGCTTTTCGTTCGGCCGCTATAGGTTATTCAATAGTAGGGCTTTTTAGCGACTGTGTTGCTTGGTTGCCTCATAAAATAGCTAGTATGATTTAAGGTCACGAGACTCTGATTTCAACCTTAAAGGCTGGTTTCCATTAGGCGTAGATTGCAGTCGTGGCGTGGAAAACTCTTTGTTTCTCTATTTAGTTTTATGCGCTCCGCACAACCCTACTAGCTATTATGCGCTCCGCGCATAAAACTAAATAGAGAAACAAAGAGTTTTCCACGCCACGCCTGCAATCTACGCCTAATGGAAACCAGCCTTAACTCGTTGCGTTGAAAAACTGCCTAATGATTGTCAAGTAGGGGAAGGCGGTCATGCGGGGCAACATGGACATTGGGATATTTTTTATTCGCTAGGTGTCGCAATCAACTTTTTGAATATTTAATGCCGTATGCTGCTCTTAAAGTTGAAAATTAAAATTGGCAATTTGGCTGTTGTCCCGGATGTTTCCCGACCAAAAACTCAGTTTTTGAAAAAAGTGTTAAAAAATATTCAACAAGAATCGGCTGGTTGTGATTAAGTTGGTGAGTTGTTTTGAAAAAATTTTTTTTGCTCGTAGTGTATTGTAGTACAGGTTGAACTGGCATCGCAGTAGATCGTAAATATGTTTACTTATTGTGAACTATGTTATTATGTACACAGCATGCTTGGGGCAAAACGGTCCTAGCTTTCGACCGTTTTTTACTAGTAGGGTTGCCGGCTTACAGTACAAGGTCATAACAGTTTGGCTGTTACGTGCTCTAGGCATCTCTTACTCTCTCACTGTAGACAACATTAGAATTAAGTAGATTGTGTTTGGGGTTATTAAGACCTCAAATGAGAATACAGTTAGGATTTGAGATTTTGTTTGTTGCTTAGGGTGGTGCACAGCTTTAAAAGCTGTATTTGGTAGCTATAACTATCTGAGACTTAGATTTTTGTATCGGTCAAATCTAAACTCTTCAAAAATTGGAAAATGACCAAAATACTCTCAATTCTCGTTGCTTACATAGTGTCAAATGTCAATATTATGCACAAGATTCTTGTAATGTGTTGACTATTTGATTGAGTGATAGCTTAACAGTTGCAACCTAGATCATATAATAGTGCTACATTACGATCTGAGGTTATTATTTGCAGTTTTGATGTAATTTTGGTGCTTAATAACAGAATCATGCTTTGACGTTACCTACATGGAGTCAAATGCAGGTTTGCAGCCAGGTCTGGTAAATTTTTTTACTATATTACGTGATGGTTACAACCAAGCGGTCAAACTAAGTTAAAATGCTTATTAAGATTTCACTTGAATGTCATTGTCAAAGCGTTAAAGTAGTATTTAACGATAATTTGATCACAGGGCAAAACGGGCATGTAACTGGGTTTTCGTGAATTTCAGCTTCAGTGCCACAAGTATATGCGTCTAATCATAAGAATCAGGCTGTGTTCTATCATGGCCATTGAATATGGGGCGCCATTTGTTCACCGCTGATTACACATGTTTTAGGACAACATTTATGACTAAATCAAATGCATTTGTTTAAATGCACAAATACATTTAACATTTGTTTAAATGTTTTTAACATTTGTTTAAATGCACAAATACATTTAACATTTGTTTAAATGTTTTCAACATTTGTTTAAATGCACAAATACATATGTCACTCAACCGTATCATTTACATATGTCACTCAACCGTATCGTATCGTTCTTTAAAGGGAATGTACTGCGAATAACGCTTTTCCGATAAATTTGGTCATTGGACCATCATGCAATAGGTTTGCGACAGACTCGTTTGAAATGGGCGACAGGCGCGACATAGTTAAAATTCTTGAAACATGTGGTCTGCAGCAAATTAAACCACCAACCGCAAAAGTCCGAGTCTCTTACTATAAGATGTCTGCTGGATAGGATCTAGGGTGACTGCTGGAAGCAAAAGTGCAACATAGGCTGTATAGATTTATCCTGTTAGTCAATGAACTCAGTCTGCCAGTTTCTTGCAGAAAATAATGATACTTATGAAAGACTATATATGTATATATATATATATACATCATAGGTAGGCTGGCCATTTTTCGAAATGCAATACCGGGACGCTTATAGCAGACTGCTATTATGACTAGGTAGGGTGGCCATACGTTCCGATTTAGGCGGGACAGACCTCCAATTGAGCGTCCCGTTTTTGCATGAGCAAATAACGGGACAGCGGATGGCCCCCTTTCACGAAGCCAAATAGTTGGGCTTACTATAGACTCTAGATCAAAATCGGGACGCTCAAGACCGCGGTCGCGCCTACGGTGGGGTGGATCTCCAAAAAAAAAGGTCACCACCTATTTCGCTGCCCGTTTGTTGTCATTTTCGGCCGGAATCATCATTCAGGTAGGGTTCGCTGCCAACATGCCCTAGTTTATCACGGCTAACTTTGGCATATCCTAGGTCAAGCTGTGCTGCATGACTGAGCGAAAACACCAGACATTCGATAATTTAACTGGGACAGGCCTGAAAAAGCGGGACTGTCCCGCCTAAAACGGGACGTATGGCCACCCTAATCATAGGATAAAACATTAAAAAACCTTTTTAATTTTATATCCTATGATTTATATTTTCTTTATTATCTTGTTTAATCAATTTACTGTAAATGCCGACTCGTTTCGGCCATGCTACATGCAATGTAACTATAAGTGCTAAACTCGCAGTCTTTTTATGAATATAAGTTACAACATCTTTGAGCGATTTATCATTCGCCAAACTTTTCCTCTGCTGATGATATATTATTATGTAAACTCTTGGCTAAATTCGACAACATAAATATTCTTCTAAGTAAATAATTAGGGATTTTAAATTTCTCTGGATTTGGTTCAGTCAATGTTTCTTATTAACTATGTCGCGCCTGTCGCCCATTTCAAACGAGTCTGTCGCAAACCTATCGCGTGATAGTCCAATGACCAAATTTATCGGAAAAGCGTTATTCGCAGTACATTCCCTTTAAAGAACGATACGATACGGTTGAGTGATATATGTGAATGATACGGTTGAGTGACATATGTATTTGTGCATTTAAACAAATGTTGAAAACATTTAAACAAATGTTAAATGTATTTGTGCATTTAAACAAATGTTAAAAACATTTAAACAAATGTTAAATGTATTTGTGCATTTAAACAAATGCATTTGATTTAGTCATAAATGTTGTCCTAAAACATGTGTAATCAGCGGTGAACAAATGGCGACACATAATTGAATGCAACTTTTTTTTGATAACGTGATGTCAAAGCTGCGTTACTTTTATGTTTCTGTAACCGTTTTGCCCCGCCTTTCCCCATGTTTTCACTGAAGTGATAAGACTACTAAATATCAAAATTCCTTTTATCAAAAGTTAATTGGCTGAGCTTTGACCATGTTGAATCGAATTTAGATACAATTGTAAAATCTGAAGCGATTGAAAAGTCTACAGTCAATTCTTAAACTTTTACCGTTAAAGCTCTTGCCATTTATAAAACATAAATTAAGAAAACAATGACTAATTCAAAACGAAGTTGGGAAATTTTAGGAGGCTTTGCTCAAAATATTTGTCGGAAATAATTACTTGATGACGCGGTTTACGATGACTGCAATCGCTTTACCTTCTCGACAGTTAGGCTACATTGTGGTACACATGGAAAAAGCATGTTACGGTGATTTCTTTTACTGAATTCGCACTGTTTGTGGTAGCAAAGCGCAGTTACTCCGAATCACGTTAGAACACAACAACCGACGAAAAGATTTTCTTGTGACTGAAGGTTATGAATGTGTGACTCAACTTGTCCGAATTAAATTTTGTGGAGTTTCTTTAAACCGCTTTCAGTAGACATCTTTCCGGTAAGGAATTGATCAAGTTGCAAATTTTATATTCAAATTAATTGGAGCACACGTAGTAAAATTTTGCGAGTATTGACTTTCTTCGGACTATGCAAAATATTTTTGCTGTAAGACTAAGTATTTGTATTTTCGTAATTTTTTGGTAGCCTAATTATAACTTATTACTAAAATTTATTACACGGCAAAAATTTTTTCTTGCATAATTTTCTGCTTTTTTCAAGTTGTTTTTGAATCAATTTTGGAAAAAAAAAGCACAAATCCGTGTTACCGGCGTATTAAACTAGCCAGCGTCGCCCGTAGGGCCTCCATCTTTAATGTCGAAGTTATGAATATCGGTTCGGCCGGCCAAGTCGGCTTCACGCAATGTATAGTTGTGAAAACCATAATAAAAAGTAGATATTTATTGACATAGCCAAATCTTGTTCTAAAACAAAACTGCCGTTTTTTAAAATATCTATCTATTACAAAAATATTTTGGGGGTTTGCGCATTATCGCTGCATGCATCCAACTTTATCGAGTCCACGGCAACGTTTTAATTGCCCTTGAACATAAACCCTTGCGCTTAACAAACTTTTATATCTGCAATTCAGCAAGTGCTTGAAAGCATATCCAAGGTGTGGAAGAACGCCAAGATGACTAAGCTATTAAATATTGGGCCTACTACTTGACAACTTCTTCATAACTGTAGACATACGAGTGTGTGAGCAAAATGCTCTGACTGCGGTTATGTTGCTTCGTCTTGACAAAAACGCGGCTAGGAAGAGCATATTAAACCAAAGTGAAACACTCACAGTTAATACGAATTATAGGAAATTATTTATTATTATTATACAATGTGCATTTTCGGTTGCGGAAGTGCGAAAAGTTACCGCAAACTTGCGGATTTGCGGTTGCAGAACACCTCTTGCAGTTTCGCGAAATTTGCGGTTGCGGAATTAAGTGTAAATTTGCGGTGCCCAGCTCTGGTTATTGCAAATTGATCTTTGTCAAGTATAAGCTGCCATCCAAGAAAATGCAATTTATCATGGAATACACGACGTTATTGCAAATTGATCCTAGTCAAGTATAAGCTCATATCCAAGAAAATGCAATTTATCATGAAATATACGACACTATTGCATACCGGCCCTAGTCAAGTTTAAGCCTCTAACGAAGAAAATGCAGCTTCTCGTAAAATACATGACGTTATCGCATATCGGCTCAAGTCAAGTATGAGCCGCCATGCAAGAAAATGCATTTATCATGGAATACACGACGTTATTGCAAATTAATCTTTGTCAAGTATAAGCCACCATCCAAAAAAATGCAGTTTATCATGGAATACAAGCCACCATCCAAAACAATGCATTTTATTATGGAATACCCGACGTTGTCGCACATCGGCCCTAGTCAAGTATAAGCCCACAATCAGGAAAATGGATTTTATCATGAAATACATGCACGAGGTTATTGCATATCGATTCTGGTCAAATATATGCCCCCAACCAAGAAAATGAAATCAAAGATGTTGTTGGTGCGTACTGTTTATGAATTGATGCAATTTATTTAAATGATTTACATACTGGAGCATAATGTTTACATTACAGACAAAATGAAAGTGCGTATAGGTGTAAGTACTGCAACGCTATGTAAAGCAAAAGAGCTAAGAGTTCAAGTTTCTTATCTCTTGATGCCTTTGTTCGCATTTGACCTTATCTACTTAACGATAAGATGGGAAAAAAACTAATTAAGCCTTAGTGTGTTCGCACATTTGCGCTTACATCGCGCCCATGGCCTTGTTCTAAGTCTTGTTGAGATACCTACTGTTGCCGGCCAACCAAGGGTGCAAACAGGGGGCCAGGAGCGCTAAATCCATATCTTGTTATTCACGGTTTAATACCTGAAGCTTTAGGCCTACTCTTAACTACCACCGGTTTTTGAAAGTACGTCACAAAACATTTCTTTACATACTCTTTTCTGAAGATGCTCGACGTAACCTCCCAAGCAAAACGTTAAAAATAAATAGCTTTTAGCGATAATTGGTTCTTTATAGGGAGGTTGCACGCACGTGATCAAACGTCATCAAAATGCGCTTTTGAAAAAAAGTGGCTGACCATTTTGAGTGATTTTGCATTGAATTGAATAGGAGTGATATCGTTTTTTGCAAAGCAAATTCATAAACGAGACAGTTGTTGAATGAACGTTAAATATGTTGTTTTACGGATGTTAAGGAATGAATCTAAGGTCAAAGTAAGATAAGAGGTGCTAAGGTTTGCTTGTTATTGCTAATAGTTGGGCTAATCTTGTGGGCTAAACATGCAGCCTTATTTGTAGCCAGCTTCTGTGAGGGTTTCATATTCGATGAATCAGCGTGTTTTGGAATTCTGAGTTTAAGTTAATTGTAATGTGTAACTTATACAGTATATTTATTTGCATAAGCATTCTGAAAAGTTGAAAACTTAAGTTATACTGTAGCCTAAATGACAGGGCAGACTTCTGTACCATATGTCATATGCTGGATTAGTCATTGTTGGATAAAATCAGTAAGTTTTTGAAATTTTTTGTCAATAGTGATTGCAGACCAGTCATATTGATATGTCAGATGTAATTTTGTGACCTTAACTACTCCTTAAACAGTTTTTTGGGTTATTACCTAGGCTGCTGGTCCAAGGGTAATTTAATAACTTACCGTACCAATTTATTTATTCATGCGTATGAGCTCCTGCTTTGTTTGCGTGTCTTTCGTCACACAGGGCCACCACGACGGGTAGACTGCTTGGCCCCATCACCTGTTTACACATAAAGATTGAGGCATGCCGTTAAATGCCTTGCTCATGGACACAACAAGTAAGCCTGCCGGCAAGCTTACCGTAACGGTAGTAATGATGAAATAATGTTTGTTTTTGTTAATGTATCGACTGGTATCTAATTGATATAGTTCATTTTTAAGTGAGGAGCAAATGGTATTTAGATGGTACTTCTCTTAGGGGCATTTTTAAAAAATTAACCCACAGTACTGAGATTATACTGTACTAGCCAACTGAAAGACCTAATGTCAACCAAATTGCTTTTGGTCAAATTTATTTGTTTCCGAGTATTTAACTAGCAATAATTCATTCCAAATTTTAATTAATTTTTCATTAGTTTTCAAAATAACCCCAAAAGTTGGTGTCCGCTCTATACCTCTCCAGCATAAATTACAGCTTTTGGTTAGCCAGTTTTTTTGGCGCGAAAAGTGTGACGTCATATGCAACCTTCCTATTGCTCTACCGGAAAAAAAGTTAGCTTAAACTAATTTCAGTATACATAGAACAAAATATTCACTCTTATTCGCTAAAATGACTATGACGTATTCGATTCCATGTTTTTATTGAACGGGACGTTTGCGTTTGAAGTCGCTATGTCGAGCTTGTTGTGGCGACCATTTCCCGTTAACAGTTGCTCTTATAAGTTGATATAAATCTTACTCAGACAGGTGTAGGGAAAAAGTTTTGCGATGAGGAAAAGTAGGCGAGCAAAATAGTTAGCGAAGGTGAGGGGTAGAGATGCGAAGGAAAAGGGAGGAAGGCTAAATTGCGGTCCACATCGGAGGTGTAGGTGCTGAAGGGCCGCAAAAATTGATAGGCAGGAAAAACTGCATTTTGATATGCAATAATAACGTCCTATGTTTGATGATAAATTGCATTTTCTTATTGGCAGCTTATACTTGACTAGGCTCAATGAGCAATAGTGTCGTGTATTTCATGACAAAATGCATTTTCTTAGATGGCGGCCTATACTTAAATAGGGGCGATATGCAATAACGTTGTGTATTTTATGATAAATTGCATCTTTTTGGTTGGGGGCTGATACTTGACTGCGAGCAATATGCAATAACGTCGTGTTTTCCATGATAAATTGCATCTCTTTGGATGGCGGCTTAAACTTGACGAGGATGGATGTGCAATAACGTCGAGTATTTCATAATCAGCTGCATTTCTTGGTTGGAGGCTTATACTTGACTAGGGTCGATATGCAATAACGTCGTGTATTTCATGATGTTGTGGTCTCCTATCTGAATGTGATCTGTAAGTTTTTGCGTAGTATGCAGGTAGTTAAGCATCAAGTTCCATTTTGTGTTTGAGAATTTATACCTTATTTGGGTTTGTATACAATAGCGTTTGGCATTTCAGCATCAAATTGCGTTTTTCTGATGGTACATATGCTTAACAAGTGTTGTTATACCAAGCTTGTTTTTCATTATATAATTTCGTATTTGTGGTGGTGCTAGTTTGGAACATTGGATTGCTTTTACACCAAAACCAAAAAGGAGCCCCAATGGAGAAGGTTAATCAATCATCTAAAATTTGATGCGCTTGCAAACAGCCCTTTTGTATTTAACCTCTTGTCTCTGAATAGGTACAAATTTTAAGCCTTCTTATTAACAAAGTGCGCATTTTACGCACGTTTAGATGGCACTATGACGTCACTGTGGCGTTATGATACACACCTGTCGTCGATAATCAACTGTTGTTAATGACTCGGCTCTGCGAACAGTTCTTCTGAACCAAAAACATCTTTCCAACAGTGCAGTTGTAAGAAAGCTAGCGATAATAAAGAAACAAGAGTATCTCATTCGCGCGCATTGAGTTCGTCACGTAAATTACGTCATGCAACGCATGTCACGTGATGGCCTATTGCAGAGCACAAGGGCCGATTCTTTACTAGACCCAAAATAATTGCTGAAACGCTCGGGTATTAGGGGTAGTGAAAGATGAAGTAGGCACTGTGACATTGTTTAGTGAATTAAGATAAAATATTAGAAGCTGTTTAGCGTCCGAATTAGAAGCACGTTGACGACCAATTATGACTGTATGTGTAGGAAAAAAATATGGACAGCTAAAGAAATATAAAATGATATTCGGAACTATTCAAAGACATTTTAGCATGTGAATCAGGATTCAAAAATTGATTTCATCTCAAGATAAGGGCTAGCTGGGTAGGCTTAATGCAGCTAGGGCTATAGCAATGCTGCTTGCAGGTTAGGCTTTTATGGTGGCAACTTATGACAGAGGCTACTAGTGTGAAAAGGGTTGTTAACAGTGATGGGATTCAGGGGGTTCGCACGAACCCGTTCTTGGAGTGTCGTGATAATTAGCGAACCCGTTCTTATTTTTTTGTTATAGACCTTGGACGACCGCAGCAAATGGGCTTTCTAAAATGAGGGAACCTGTTGTTAGTGAGTTTAATACAAAAGAGAACTTGTTCTTAAAATTTTGATTCCCATCACTGGTTGTTAAGTCTGTCAGTTAACTGTTGTTGAGCTGCTGAACATAAGGCTGTTTACTTCGCTGTCTGTTAATGAAAACGTAGTTCTAAAAAATCTGTTAACTCAACAGTCAACATTTAGTTCAGTGCATTTTGCCTATTTACTATACATTCGATATGGACCGTCTGAAAAAGCTCGCAAGTACTCGGCAGCCCCTCGATATAGTCTAGTAGGCTAACCCTGTTCAACTCCTGCATTAGGCCTAGTAGTTTAGGCTTGGAGTTTGAGGGAGTTTGGACCAAGTTCAATTTTAAACTTGTCACCCATATTCGTGCAGGTGTGAACTAATACGATGTCACTAAAACCCCTGAGTTTGCAGTAGGTGTGGTTGGTAATCGTACCCTTTTCCACGTGCATATCTTACAAGCTATGAGGAAATTAAAGTTTAAACTGCATCAGAAGTAGTTACATCCTAGTGGCCTAGGATAAAAGGCTGTAAGCTTTAGGTTAACTTTCAAAATTATGTAAAACCATTTTTGGTTTGGGACGGGGTTTAGTTTAAGCTGCAGCCCACGTCAATGAGCAATAAGCTTGTAGGTAAATGCTAGTGCTAGGCAAGCATGAGCGCTTTATCTAAACTTCATCCTCTGATTTGGGTAGAGGACTAGCCTTGCTAATATTGTGTCTTAAATCTTACTGATACTCTAATCAGCCTTTTTGTTTTTTAGATAACTTCAATGTAACAAGCATTTTTTAAATCATGAGTAAATACAAGTGGTTTATAATTATTGTTATGGAGCATTCCATTGTACTGGTACCGGTTCTATCAGTACCCAGTAATGAAATAGCTGGATCGAGCAGGACAACTTCAAATGTTTTGGCTACGTTTTCACCGATTAAATTAAAAACGAGAAAATTTAATCCTTCTGGGTGGTATGCTTGAAAAATTAAAAAAGCAAAAGCGGAAGGTAAGCGATAGGCGTATTTATAAGCTTATTTGTGTTTAAAAACCAATCAAATGTTGTAATGTAGACAATTTTAGCATTGGTGAACTTACCACATTATGCTATGCTATTTTTATCACAAAGTAATTTACTCTCTTCTGACTTAAAAATGTATCGTCGGAGAAGTCATTGTAATTATCAAATTGTGCTGTCATTTATTTTAGGTTCTACCTGTACTAATGTAAAGAGATAGAACAGAAGGTATATATATCAGCAGGCATACTGTGGGTAGGTAGGTTTTCATTTGAAATAAAGCTTTTGATGCATTCAAATTACCCATTCTATAGTTACTGGTATCTTAAAATACACGGTAGTCGTGATGTGCGTAATGATTTTAAGGTAAATTTGGTACTGTATTAAAGTAAGAGGTTGAAGAATGAATTAATGTTATTGATTCGGGGTACCCCGCGTGCTTCTGTTTCAACACTCGCTTGGTTGACGTTCAGATATATTGTCGTAATCTTAAGACATAAAATAACAAGCAATGTGCTCATAAACTAATCAATAAACTAATTACTTACAAAAGTGGCGAGCCGAAATAGATTCAGAAACACAATAGGTTACAATTACAAGCGTTAGCTAGACTTGACAAATGCAGTCATTGGCTACTCAAGTCTAGATCAAATAAAAAATGTCGTCAATTAATACAAACTTTAGCTAATAAAACCATAAATGCTGTCCGAAAACTAAAATAATTCTAAACAGGTGCCCAGCTTTCTTAACAAAAAAAATACTACTAGTAAGCTAATGTAACAAAAGAGATTCAAATAGATTGCAGGGTCATGTGGGAAAGCCAGGCGAAGCAGAGCGGATGCGCTAGGCCAAGGGTGGCCCACCAGTGGCGCATTGCATCTTTTTGATGACAAGAAAGCAAGCCACTTCTACTCACTAATTTTGGTGATTTTATATTTCTTCGCGTCCTTTGTGGAATTGCTCAGTTTTTTTTCGATCAACCTGGCTTTCAGTAGTTAAAAATGTATACAGCATATCAGGGGTGTCAAACTCGCGGCCCCCGAGACGATTCTGAAATTACTAATAAACTTCGGCAGTATTGCAACGGATAATTGTCGAAGAAACGCTTGAAGTTCTGATCACAGGCCACACTGGAGAGGTACAAATCTTTGTCATTCAGAGGCAACTTTTCTGATGTTGGAAAGATGATGACCTTTGTTTTTTTTTTTTTTGGAGATCGATCCAACTTTGGGCTATATTTCAGAGATCGTTGCCCAGAGAGATGGTGATGCCCGAATCCAAAACCACATGCAGCCCTCGGCACGATTACTCACACATGCAATGTGGCCCTCAGCACCATTGCTCCTATATGCAAATTGGCCCCCAGAAGCCCACGAGTTTGACACCCCAGCAGTATATGATTTTCCTCGCGAGAATGTAGTCCAGTAACTAACATTTTGACAACCCTTGCGTAACAATACGTAACAATTATAACTTCAAAATATCTATATATTACCACACGTTTTAAAGGACTGAAAAGAAATGAATGTTTGTGAGGGGCATCTGAGTTAATGGCGAAAAATATTGGCGCATGGAATTAAAAGGTTGGCCACCCCTGCGCTAGGCAAACTACGCAAACCTCATAGATTACTCATTTGTGAATAGCAGGCAAGCACGCAAAATCATTAAAAAAAAGATTAAACAAAAGGCACGAGTAGACCAAATCAGTAATGCTGGATCATCGAACTTTATATTTTTTACGTGGTGTATGTGAAATTGTTGTTTGCTTTTTGCTCAGAGCCTTGAAGCTTTTTGCAATATTTTAACATGATCAACGTTTGGCCTATTAAGTTATTGGAAAATACCATACAACTATTTTAAGCTTTGCATGCAATGCTTTTAATTAATTACTGATGAAGAGACGATCTTGCTGCGCATTTGTTTACCTGACTTGTTGCTATTATTGGCTTGGATCAATAATTTAAAAAATAGTTCTGTACGAGGTTTCTCGTGATAAATAACATGCAAGCGATATTATCTCAATCTGCTATAGATGCTATACCCCATGACTGCATTTTTGTTTTGTGTGAAATGGAACTGGATTTGACCTTACAAACCAGTCAGTTCATACCATATTTACACTTATTTGTTTTATAGGAGTCTCATTCTGGTCATCCTGTCGTTGTTAAAAGGAATGAAAACTTTGTTGTGGTCGTGGATGGTTGTGAAATTGCTGAAAAAATCTTTTTAATGCAGTTGGATATCTAATCGCCTGTTATTGCGTGTTTGACATTCATTTCCTAATTTTTTCCTTGATTCGCTTTCTTTTTTTCGAAGCAGGTTTTGAGTTTGGAAATTCCTAATAAAGTGATACGTTTCATTAACACGTTGTGAAACTACTTGATTAGCGTGTTGCTGAAGTGCACAAGTTTTGGTAAAGATCAGTGTGAACTTGGTGACGGTTGTTGTTAGAGAAGGATAAAGCACGAGGTTAAACTTGCAGACCACTGACAGTCGCGCTAAGCATACAGGAGAACTGTTTGAACTTTAAACATCTACACTTTCTTTAAAAAAGTGGCTTATCCTACTAGTAGCCGTGCACCAATCTTCTGACTATATGGAGTGTATCAGTAAAAGTGAACCGCTTTTTGTTAAGGGTTTTGAAATTGAAATTTTACACACACTAACCTCAGGATATTATCTCGATGTTTTGAATTTGGCAAAACTCCCATAATCTAAAACTGCTCTTTCAGATACCATATAAAAGTATTGATGATATTCTAATATTACTGTGCGTAAAATTTGAATAAATTCAGTTCTATTATCGCCGAGAAAATCCTTAACAAAAAGCAAAAATTACTTTTACTGGTACACCCGATATATAGTGTAAATGTAAACTGTTTGTTTGGTTGTCTCTGACTATCTTTGAATAAACTTGACGTTAAATACATGCTTCACGAGGTTATTTAAATTACTGATTTTGGTGTAGGTCCTTAAAAAATGTATTTTTACTGAGACGTTAACAAACATGCAATATAAAATTCCTGGAAAGAGTTCAAAATATCGTATTACACAAATTCTGAGTATCTAGGAAGCTGTAAAATAAAGTTGCAAACACTTGCCCTATTTATCAGTTTATGATGTTTTTTGGTTAATACGCATTTAGTACATGGGTCTAGTTGCCTTACCTGCACTTTGCTCACCCAACCGCTATTCAAAAGAGGTATATCGATCCTAAAATTATAAACGCACGTGTTGATAAATTTACGAAAAGATGATTAATATATTGTACTTGTTTTATACGACGCGTTACATGAGGGAGGAAGGGATTTACAAATATGTCAAAATGCGTCACATGGGAGAGGGATTAACAATTGATGAAAAAAGCGTTTTGTGATTTGTGAACAGCCCTAGAAACGATTTCGTGAAGAAAAAACTTGACCAAAAATTTTAAACTGATATGGATTTTACTAGCAAGTAAAAGGCAGTTTTGCCAGATCATAGAAGCATAATCTGCTAAATACAATAACATAAAATTCTGCCAGATTTCAATCAACAAAAGCATTATTTTCCTAAAAAAGTTTGCTTTTTCAACACCAGAAAAATTTTGGATTTCTAGCTTTAGTTTTCTTCGCTCATTATTAAGAAAACCCTTGCGGTTAAGCTAGAACAATAATAATTTACGTTCAGACCGCTTCGTAGCTGCTGATACTGCTGGCACCATGTGCTTTCACCACAAGCAGTGCAAGAAAGCAGAAGAAAAATTCTATAAATTGTCTTTTTCAAGATCTCACCAACACAAAGGTCCTGAAGCATTTAACTCGCCATCTCACAATTACAAACCAACGCTTTATTGCAATTGATTTCATTTTGTCATTGTTGTAGTCAAAGTTAGCTTCAGATATTATACAGAAAGCACGGGGATTTTTTTCAGTGGATAATGGTAAAGACATAATTATTTAACTAGCTCTTATGAGCTCTGACAAAGTTTACCTTAAAGTACACTTCACAAGAATTCACAATTCAGTTTCTAATTAAGCCAAGTTCAAATTAGTTTGGTTTTGCTTTCATGCAATTTATCATCCGCTATTAATTTTTTGTTTATATAATAAATGTTGATAACGTGGGCGACGTGATTGAGTGGTTGAAGCAACGTTTATGGCTTCAATAGTCGTGAGTTCAAACCTCACGATTGCTTTGTTTTTGTGTATTAGACAGAAGTGCTCTACGGCAATTTTCCCTGCCTGTGATTGCAATGAGCTGTACCAGCAATACTTGCAGTTCTAAACAAACCTGAACGCAAAGTCGTTCTGGCAAAACCGACAGAAGATAAATAATATACAACAATAAAAAAAGAAATATTTTCTGAAAGAAAAAGAAAAGTAATTTGAGCTATTTAAAAACTTAAATTTGAAAAAATCCAGCTGTTCTGCTAAACTCTGCTAGAAATTCTGTTAACTGCAAAATTGAAAATTTTTCGTCATCGGTTTGAAAATTTTGCTGGATTTAGCAGCAAAATGGATAAACTGGCTGCTATGTGAAGAGGTTTATTTATAAAACACAAGAGACCTGACAATCCAAAAAGTGAAATTTTTTCTAGCATTTGTCTCAAAAACTTTTCGCTCAAGATTGATTGGCATTTTGTGGCACAAAATATCGCTCTGATGATCTTAATTTGCTTTAAAACACATTGGTGAAAAGGTATTTATTCCAAATGTGCCGTTTTATACTTTCCTTTCTATCACATGATTAATCACTACGTTTTCTAGACATCATATCCAAGCATGCTATGCTTTTTATTTTCTTTTTAAGTTTTGCGCCGTTTATTTACTTGAGCTGGTTTCAGGAAGGAAATCGTTTATTTTGTTCTTCGCTGGTCTTTATTCCCCATTACCAGTGCTAATGTGCTGTTTTTCTTTGCGCTTTATTTTCGTCTTTTATTGGCAAAATAAACAATTGTCTGTGAATCAGGTTGTTTCAACATACCTGACACAAAAGCTTTGCCGTGATCGCAGGATAGCCCACCACTAAACTACATAATTCAAAGCAACTCCCACTTTTCCCTAGTGATACTAGCCTATTGCAACTGCCAATGAGTATTTTTTACCTTAAACGCGGCCTATAACCAAGATTTGTTATTTTGCATTTTTTTACATTTGTCAGAAAAATCTGTCTCTCGCTTTCCCCACTGATGTAAAAGACTACCAGAAACGCATGTCATTGGCAGAGGAGTTGAAAGCACCTTAATCTACTATATTGCTACTTACTCAAAAAATAAACTACTCAAGATATAGTACAGTATAAAGTAATAAACGACATATTTACTGGAGTAAAAGTAAAAAAGCAGTAGCAAATTTAACAACTAAGTAAGTAATTTAAACTAACAAGTGAAAGTAGTTTCATTTTTCAAGCAGTTTTGTTGTGTTTTATTCCTAATAGATTCAAAAAAGCACAAACACGTTTAGTGGTGTGTTTAAGTGGGAGGGACATTATGGCATATCCAGAAACAAAACTTGGTAGGAGCCAAAATTTCTGGTGTTTTGTCATTTAACTAAACCTTTTTATAAAAATGGTCGTTTTGTTGCAGACCTTTTCCCTGATTTTTTAAAGAGAATGACCATGTCTTTGGACATCAAGATAGGCCTATTATTGCGATTTATCTAGAAAAGCTTGACTGATCTTGATTGGATCTATGAAATTTCGGAAGCATGGCTCTTTAATTTCCCTGGCTACGCTTGTAGCAAGAAGCAATTGTTCTATGCTCCGCTTGCTTCTGGTAGATGTACATGTACATACATACTCTGCTATATATGTTCCTACATATATAGCAGAGCCTACTCCAACCGGAAAGCATCATTAACTTCAAAAATCGAAAAACCTTCTAACGCAGGAAATCAACGTAAAATAATAATAATAAGCTTAATTATGGGTCATCATTGTGCAACCAAACTACTAATCTTATGCTGCTCCTTCCCCTATCCTCTTTTCCTACTCGTCACTTTGCCATTGAACACGCAGTTATTCGATAATGCTTTTTCTCGTACAGTCGCGCCCAAAAGTTTAAGACCCCCATGACTACATGTATTTACTGCGTTTTCACTTTGTCTCTTGGCAACTCGTTTTATTTTTGTGGTATGCGCTTGATCCTTTATCTATTGCGACTTCATCTATCAAATAATTAATTCACCACAAATGTGATAAAACATCATTTACTTTGTTATTTTAATATTTTCTATGGCCTTCTCCGTTTTTAACCACGGCAGCCATTCTGCGGGACATGCTATTTATGAGATTGCAGCAGTATTCTGATGTCATTTTTTGAGTCCATACACTTTTTATCGCTGTCTTAAATGATTCCATACTGGTAGAATGCTGATCTGCTACTTCATTCTTCATCATATGCCATAAATTGTCGATTGGATTTAGATGTGGACTGTTTCCTGGCCAGCCCAGAATATCAACATTCTTCTTCTGTAGAAAGTTTTTCACTGACTTTTTCCTATGGCATGGGGCGCCATCGTTCATGAAAACATTGCAATCATGCTCTATCATGTGAATCTCTAACTTATCGTTGAGTAGATCTAGTTATTTTGTGCCATTTATGGTGATACCAGACTGGAGGAAATACAGATCAGCTGTACCATGCGCAGACATTGCTCCCAAGACCATGATGTTTGGAGGGTGTTTTATGGTTTGGATGGTGTAGCGGTCTTCATATCTAACGCCAACTGGTCTTCTCACTAGTTGCTTGCGAGATGTAAATTGCCGCACAGTTGACTGTCCAGAAAATAATACTTTCCTTCAGCTTTCTGTAGTCCAAACCAGGTTAGCCTTGCCAAAATCATAGCTTTCATGGAAGGGATACGCCTGGGTTTTTTTGTTGGATTTGTAAACTTTTAGCCCAAATTCATCAGTCAAACGAAGTTTTGTGGTGGTTTTACTGACAACTGTACCTTTGGGCAACAAAGCTGACCTCATTTTTTTTGGTTGAACTCGTAGGTGATCGCACTACCATTCTCTCCATCAGGTGATCATCCTTTTGGGAGGTAACTCTTGGTCTTCCAGACCTATACAAATCTTGAAAACTCCAAAAATTTCGAAATCTGATGATTGCCTGATGGATTGCTGTTTTGCTAAACTTCAGTTTTTTTGATATTTGCCTTTCTGAGTACCTTTCTTCACTCAAAGTAACAATTTTTTTTCCTTTTTACAACTGATAAGCCCTTCTTTTTGTCCATATTTCCAGCATTAAAATATGCAAGTGGATGAAAATTTTTACACCATCATGCACGAGAGCAAAACACAAATAAAAATGTATATTGTGTACATCCACTTCTTTGTATTAATATTAGTCAATGTGATAAAAGTTTACATTGTTGTCTCCGAATCAATATCGTTATTAAGATTTGCACTGAAATTCCATCACTTTAACATATGTTTAAACTGTTTCAAAGTGGGTTGAAAAAATGGAAATCACGTTAAAGGAAACACGAAAACAAGTCATCATAAATTGTTTGTTTCAACGTGATATTTACCATGTGAACGCCTTTACGATTCAACATGCTATGCCGAAAAAGTTTGTGTAAAGATTCTTACCGGTAAAAGTTAAGTTAAACGAAAGAATCATGAAAGCAAATCGCAGTGATCAGTCGCTGAGATTTAATACAGACAGTAGGCAATGGGGCGGAAAAGGAAAACATTCAGTTTTTCTTCATCGTTTCCGGTATTATGATCAAATGAT
Organism: Trididemnum clinides; assembly: GCA_963675345.1. Taxonomy (NCBI): domain Eukaryota; kingdom Metazoa; phylum Chordata; class Ascidiacea; order Aplousobranchia; family Didemnidae; genus Trididemnum; species Trididemnum clinides. The sequence continues at coordinate 14,558,667 of OY776298.1, forward strand.
CGAAGACGAATTGATAGATTGCGAAATGATTGTGGCAAGAGTGATATGAACTAAACGAGCAAAGCAATCACAATACTGTTTTTGACAAAACAAAAATAAACCATTTCATGCAACTTGGAATGGAAAATTTATTCGAAATATTGTAAAACCCAAATTACATTGCGTATCAAAATTTTGGTTGAAGGCTAGATCAACTTTTGCGGCCTGCTCTTTTCCCACTGAAAATTTCATCTGACCTTGATCCTGCCAACCTAAGTGTTTCTTCTTGGACCACACCAGTAAATAAACAATAACATTAATGTGAGACCTAAGAGGGTGAAGCCTACCTCCTCTATGCTACTACGAACAAATGTAAACCACTGATAGATAACAGAAGGTCATCGAAACAATTTTTAAAAACACCATAACCTTTGACTCCAATAATGGCGAATGCTCTTTTACTGGTACCTATGAAAAGTTTCGTGACTTTTCAGTCGAATGATAATGTAAACCGTAAAAATCCGACGTGTTTCAATACAAGTCAGGACTAAGAGTTACGGTTGGCTTTCCTTTGCAAAAGCTCTGGTTGCGCGCCTGCGCGTAGGTTAGCTCACAAAGGTCGCTTCAGACAATGAATCGAAATTTGGTGCCAATACAATTCTAAAAAAAGGGTTCTCAACAGACAGACTAATGAAAATGAAAAGTGAGTAATCGACATCAATCTACGCTAAATCGTGTAATCAGTAGCCTGTGACGTCATAATCTTTTTGCATTATGTTAATGATAAATGGGAAACGAAACCGGAAAGAGATCAGCAGAAATCGCGAACTTAATTGACCCACAAACGCTATCTGTTGTAATTTATTAACGCGTTGACAAAATATGTCAGCATTAGCAAAAAGAAAACTAAACAGGAAATGAGCTATGATAAATAAACACAAAAAACTATTTTTCAAGCAACTACAAACCGGGAAACAAATATCGAATGTGGAAAAACGGAGAGAGGATAAGCAGCCATCTCCATCAAGCGCCTTATAATCGAGTATTTTAAACACCAGGACAATTTTTTTTACATTTTAGGTGGCAAATTCTGCATCTTAGCGATTTTTTAAAGCACATTTGTTTTCACTTTTTTCTGTAAAATTAAGTTTTAAATGTGGCACCAGACTTGCCGGTCTGCAAATGGTTTCACCGTCACGCTTCACTTGGCACCCGTTGCTAGCAACGAGCGTATGTTGATTGGAAATGTGACTAAATTCGATTTATAATAAACAGTCAATTCGGTTCAGGTCCAATCTGGGCAAGCCAATAAAAAATGTTGCCACTGTTGATTTTTCTGTGACTCAGTATGTGACGCTTCTTGCTCGACTAAAGAACACAAGGAAGTCTGTATCGCAATTCAAGTGTCATTTCTTCTTCGTGAACGTCGCTCGAAACTGGTTATCTACAACTGGCCGCTGAAGCCTCACAAAGTGCAGCATGACTAATGAATCCCTGACAACTTTACCTAAGCTTGACCGCACAAGAGTGTGACTCCTTTCATTAAACGACTACGAAAAGCGGCCACAAAAGCAGACGCGTGAACACGTAATGCGTCAAGAGGCACCTGCTTTTGTGACGCCATAGTCGACCGACGCGCCTTATCGGGCGCCATTTGTTCACCGCTGATTACACATGTTTTAGGACAACATTTATGACTAAATCAAATGCATTTGTTTAAAGGCACAAATACATTTAACATTTGTTTAAATGTTTTTAACATTTGTTTAAATGCACAAATACATTTAACATTTGTTTAAATGTTTTCAACATTTGTTTAAATGCACAAATACATATGTCACTCAACCGTATCATTCACATATGTCACTCAACCGTATCATTCACATATGTCACTCAACCGTATAGTATCGTTCTTTAAAGGGAATGTACTGCGAATAACGCTTTTCCGATAAATTTGGTCATTGGACCATCACGCGATAGGTTTGCGACAGACTCGTTTGAAATGGGCGACAGGCGCGACATAGTTAATAAGAAACATTGACTGAACCAAATCCAGAGAAATTTAAAATCCCTAATTATTTACTTAGAAGAATATTTATGTTGTCGAATTTAGCCAAGAGTTTACATAATAATATATCATCAGCAGAGGAAAAGTTTGGCGAATGATAAATCGCTCAAAGATGTTGTAACTTATATTCATAAAAAGACTGCGAGTTTAGCACTTATAGTTACATTGCATGTAGCATGGCCGAAACGAGTCGGCATTTACAGTAAATTGATTAAACAAGATAATAAAGAAAATATAAATCATAGGATATAAAATTAAAAAGGTTTTTTAATGTTTTATCCTATGATTAGGGTGGCCATACGTCCCGTTTTAGGCGGGACAGTCCCGCTTTTTCAGGCCTGTCCCAGTTAAATTATCGAATGTCTGGTGTTTTCGCTCAGTCATGCAGCACAGCTTGACCTAGGATATGCCAAAGTTAGCCGTGATAAACTAGGGCATGTTGGCAGCGAACCCTACCTGAATGATGATTCCGGCCAAAAATGACAACAAACGGGCAGCGAAATAGGTGGTGACCTTTTTTTTTGGAGATCCACCCCACCGTAGGCGCAACCGCGGTCTTGAGCGTCCCGATTTTGATCTAGAGTCTATAGTAAGCCCAACTATTTCGCTTCGTGAAAGGCGGCCATCCACTGTCCCGTTATTTGCTCATGCAAAAACGGGACGCTCAATTGGAGGTCTGTCCCGCCTAAATCGGAACGTATGGCCACCCTACCTAGTCAAAATAGCAGTCTGAAATAAACGTCCCGGTTTTGCATTTCGAAAAATGGCCAGCCTACCTATGATGTATATATATACATATATAGTCTTTCATAAGTATCATTATTTTCTGCAAGAAACTGGCAGACTGAGTTCATTAACTAACAGGATAAATCTATACAGCCTATGTTGCACTTTTGCTTCCAGCAGTCACCCTATATCCTATCCAGCAGACATCTTGTAGTAAGAGACTCGGACTTTTGCGGTTGGTGGTTTAATTTGCTGCAGACCACATGTTTCAAGAATTTTAACTATGTCGCGCCTGTCGCCCATTTCAAACGAGTCTGTCGCAAACCTATCGCGTGATGGTCCAATGACCAAATTTATCGGAAAAGCGTTATTCGCAGTACATTCCCTTTAAAGAACAATACTATAGGGTTGAGTGACATATGTGAATGATACGGTTGAGTGACATATGTATTTGTGCATTTAAACAAATGTTGAAAACATTTAAACAAATGTTAAATGTATTTGTGCATTTAAACAAATGTTAAAAACATTTAAACAAATGTTAAATGTATTTGTGCATTTAAACAAATGCATTTGATTTAGTCATAAATGTTGTCCTAAAACATGTGTAATCAGCGGTGAACAAATGGCGCCCCATAAAATGGCGCCCCATAGCGCCTTAACATCCAGCAGCTTCAAAACGAGAATGAACTCATTTGGCACCAACCGCCCATTTTTATCGGAAGCCAAATATACTGTTGTCCGTTCATTTGAACGCTTTCAATTGAGCCTCTCCGTGTAAAGAAAGTAAATCAGCCGTCCCATTTTGTCGCCTGTTGCCTGCGAAGGCCAAACGAGTTTGCAACCGACTTTAATGCCACAGCTCACAACCAGCTCGAATTACAGGGAAAGTAGGTCAGAGAATAGCTTTTAACTGTGCAATAACAACAATCATCTCACGATGCCTACAAACAACCGGGAAAGAGATGTTTCACAGCGCATAGACACCCTGCAACGGCATTTTAGAGCAGTTCTATCCTGTTGTAAAACATATGATTAACCAGGTGCGCCATCAAAATTTTACCGTGGGAGTCAAACCAAAATCATAATGGTATTTTTTTTAAAGTTACTAGTTGCATCTGCATATAAAAGGTCTTTTGCCCTATTTTGAGACAAACTGACATGGCTATGCGGTATGGATCAGACTTCTCTCTGGTTGCCCCCCTACAACTACCAATAATTAACTCCCAGATGCGTAACTGTACATCAAAATTTGAAAACAGCAAAACGCTACATCATTTTATTGCAGATAAGCGATCGCTACTTAACCTAATTTTTTGTTGTCAGGCAGGTGTAAAGCTTTTTTATGATGATTTTAAGCATAATTATTCCTGGTCGTAAAGAACTCCGATCTAACTAATGCAATATGATAAATAAAAATACGTAAGTTCAGCATCTTATAAACTTTTAAGCAATTACGCAATAATGCCTGTTGCTTTGTGGCAAGCTCTCCTTTACATTATATACTACGAAAATCATAGTAGATTGCGAATATACATCAGACGAGGGGTTCGTAATGAAGAACGCATGACAACCGGTGGAGCACTGCAACATGTTATTGCGGGGTGATAAATTCAGAAGCAAAAACTTTTTTGGAGATCAATTTGAGTGGGCAGAATTTTTTCATAGCAGACCTTGCTTTTGAAGATCAAACCAAAATCGGTGGAGTTTTCAAACTGCAGAGTGGACTGCTCCTTTATATACTAATGAGGGGCGTGGCGCAAAAACGGTTAAAAAACACAGCATTAGATGCATATTCCACATTTAATCGCAACCTCGTAGCAGTGCGGTTTCAGGAAAAGAAGGGATGTAAGAGTTTTGAATGCAATGCCCATAATAACATGGCGTTGTTATATTCTTTGAAAAAGTCACTTTAAACTAATTACCCCTGCATGATTGCAGGCAAGTGGAAATAACTACGCCAATAGTACTAATCGCATTAAAGCAGGTCTATGCGCAAGGCAGTTTTCTTGGAACTACAGAATAAACATTTTTAAACCTATTCACCCTCCACACTCGCAGGATAGCAACAGTGGCACTTAGCGTTGAACTGCATAGACCTGCTGGAGTTTACCAGTTTCAACATTGTGCTTGAATTGCGTGGTAGTACTTTAGATTTATTTGCTGCTTGTTATAATCTACAAAAGCAGAGAAAATCATTGCAAAATGTCATTCTGCGATAACACTAAAGCTGGCATCACCATTTGATCGTTGTTGCCAAATCAAAATGCTTTCACCCACTGGACTACATCGTCAATGAGTATAAAGCAACAACCAATTAAATAGTTAACCAGAAAAGTTTAGAAAGAAAAAAAGCAAGACTTGTAACAAACCAATGAAAAAATACAATAACCACAAGGAGTCAAGATGAAAAAAGTAGTTTTGTTTACATTAGTTCATAAAGCACTGAATCTACTTCCTACATCGTTTTGCATCTTTTAGTTGTACCGTTAAGATTGTTATAAACTTAATCTAATAACTATTCTAATTATCCTAAGCTTACTCTAAAGTTATTCCTATTCTAATCTATTATTAGAGCAATTCCAATGCAAGTTTGCAAAATACCAGCAATATCAACTCAGCATGACAATATTTCAACATACATGAACATCAATAAGCATGTCACAAACCAACAAGTACAAAAATTTAGCTCTCTAGCCCTACCAAATTGTACATACTTTAATTATTAATAATTGTATGCGTATGTATATTTTCAAGACACAAATATAACAAAAACTATTCATGTAGCAGCCTAAAACCACCAATAATTTAATTACAGACAACAAGTTTAAAACTTGACAACAAGTTTAAAACTTGACAACAAAATTAGATACCAAGCCCTGGCACTGAGTGTATCACTAGAGCTAACTCAAACAAGATATACAAAACAAAATAGTTGCAAAAATATCAACCTGCAAACTAATTGACATCCTTATTACATTGCTATTTCTGCATCCATCGAGAATCAGCCAACTTAACTCCAGAGCTGTAGACCTACAGTTCAAGCAAAGCTGGTGACCTTTTTGCTAGCATCAACCAAACATGAAATAAAACATAAAACAGTGCATTACTGAAAGACGGTTGTCACACTGAAAAACATGTGTAGATCCAGCTTAAAATCTTGCTTATGCCTTCAGCATTACAAGTTGTCTACCTATTACTTGCAGGTGTGAGCCACTGAACAAAAAATAAGATGTGATCTAGGGGTCCTACAAAATAGCATATGTCTGCAATGTGCACAACTGCACAATATCCATCATAATGTCTTGCAATGTCAACTAACCTTAACTCTAACCTAAAACCTAACTCTAACCTTGATAATGCACACAAGGCATACATTACTACCAGTAATTAGAACTACCGGTTTGCTAGCGTAGCCTAAAAACAAAGGAGCTATACTTCTACACATGCACAGGCTAGATAACTGTGTGTTGAGCTAGCATCAGCTAAGACTCTAGTTAAAATATTTGCACTGCAACCCAGTGCCGGCGCTAGGCCAGCTGAGGCCCCCCCCCCCCCGAAAACTATACGTGGGCCTCTTTATCCGCAAACAAAGTGAACCGTAAAAATTATACAAAATGCGATTGCGTCCAATTTTGCGTCTACGTACCCTAGTTTGAAATCTACGTACGTAATTTGATACGACATTTTCGTACGTAAATCGCATCGTATTCTGTGTAAAGCCTCCTTAAGTCCTTAAGCCAATCGCTGGTCGATGAAGAAACTGACTCTGACTCGTCTAATGAAAATAAATTTAATACAAAGAAGATAACGTATATTTAATACAGGTTTCAAAATGTTTTTCGGGAGCCTTTTCAGCAGCAAACACATCAATTATGCGGTCGAGATCTAAATCTCGTACGCAAGAGCTTTCTATCGAAATTGTAGCTAGAGATGTTAGCCTTTCGTCCATCATGGTGGATCGATGGAAGGTTTTGATTAGCTTCAGTTTGCTGAAACTTCTCTCAGCGCCAGCTACTGAGACCGGGCAGGTCAACAAAACTCGAAGAGCTATGGACAAATTTGGATATACTTCCAGCATATGCTTTCGATAGATATAGCTCAGAAAATCGTTGGCTGTTTTGAGATCTTCTTTATTTTCTTTCACGATGACCACGAACCGTTCCAACTCCTCATTCATTTCCACAGGGTCAATATCGCCCATTGTTTCATAAAATTTTTGGCATGCATTAAGTAAACGATTGTGCCCGTATACTTGCAATAAACTTTCTTGATTATAAAGAAAATTAAAAATTGCACCCACAGTGTGCATTTGCTCGAAGCGTTCTTTTAAAGAAGATAGAGCATGATCCATTAGTGGCAAAAAAAAATTTGCTTTGAATTTTTCTTCTGGCGACATCTCGCTACCTTCATCTTCTGCTTCGTATTCGAACAGCCTCCTTCTTCTTCTGGTTCTACTCTCAGCGAAACTCCTCTCAATTTGCAAACCTTCAGCAATTTCACGTGCCGTGGCTACCGCGCCGCTGTACCCGTCTTCGCGATATTTCTTTAAAACTTCCTCAGTTGCTTTGATTTCTTTTTCAACTACTTCCATAGAAACACCAGTGGTTTGCATAACTTTGCTCGTCTTGTTGATGTGAAAAAGAATATCATGCCAAACTACAATTGACAAAATGAAGCTCCATGTTTCAATTCGAAGTATCAATGAACGAACATCATTGATTGTTTGACCATCTTTTTTTTCGAAGCAGTAGTTTTCCAATTCCTTCAATGCTTTTATCACTTCAGCCAAATGGTATCGTAAAGGTGAGATGCAATTGATGCGACTCTCCCAGCGAGTAGCTGATTGGGATTTGAGTGAGAGCGGAACATTCTTTTTTAGTATCGTCCATCGTTGCGTTGAAGAGGAAAACAGTGAATACAATTGCGTTAACACACCAAAAAATACCAATGCTTCAGTAGAAGATTTCACACTGTCGACTACAACTAAATTAAGCGAATGATTAGCACACGGAACATACAGCGCTTTTGGATTGATTTTCAGTAATCTCGCTTGAAAACCAGCTTCTTTTCCTTTCATGTTCGCCCCATTATCGTAGCACTGGCCTCGACAGTCAGCAAGATCTAGTCTTAATTCTTCGGAGCGCTTTAAAAAGACATTGAGCAAACCTTCGCCAGTGCTGTTATTGACACTCAAATAGCCAAAAAATGCCTCTTTTACTCTTGCACCGTGTTCATCATCACATTGAACGAAACGAAAAATGACGGTCATTTGTTCTTGATGTGATATATCCGGAGTACAATCAAGAATTATAGAGTAATATTTGGCTTGTTTCAGCTGCGTGAGAAGTGCGTTTTCAGTTTCTTTTGCAACTAAATTTATCAGCTCGTTCTGAATACTTTTGCTCAAATAGTGTTGCTTAGTTTTGTGCCGGATAATCCTATTTTGCAACTCATTCAAGACGGGATCTCTCTTCGCCAGTAGTTCAAATAAACCCAAAAAATTTCCATTTTGCGATGATCCCAGTGTTTCGTCGGATCCTCTAAAAGCCAAATTTCTTTCACCCAAAAATATTACGATGTCTATTAGACGCTCCAAAACATTCCTCCAAAATGTTCTTTCTGCAAGAAAAATCTTCATTGCTTGTTTATCCACCGTAGATTGAGTGTTAATACCCTCCTTAAGCAAAAGCCATTGGTTAAAACTCTTTTTATGAGAAGCACCGTTTTCATGATCCTTTAACTTCTTGGAAAACCCTTCCCATGTATTGATGCCCCTACTAAACGGACTAGCTAAGTTGCCAAAAAGTTTGCAGCTGAAGCAGAATGCTTTGTCAGAATCTTCAGAGTACATCAGCCATGACCGAGGAACAGCCTCGCCATTACTCAAAATGCGTTTGTAATGAATAGAAGAAAATCGTCTTCTAGCTGCGTTGTATGGAAAATTTGTTACAACTTGCCGAGGTCCTCTTCTGATGATGTCAACCCGTTGCGGATCTGATATGACGTCAGGCCACTTCGCTGGGTCCCTATGGAGAGGGTCAAACGAACTGTGGGGAAGTGACGATGAAGTATCGATGGCCGCATTTTTTGCCCCCATAGACGTACATGGCACTGATGGTAGATTTAGTTCAACCGATTCACACAAGACATTTTCTGATTCTGCAGTTGACGCTGCTGCTGCTGAAACTAAGCTCAAAGTATCGCTGATAGGGACGGCTGGCAAAGTAGCACTATCTGTTTCAGTTTCTGCTCTGCTAACGGAAAAAAACTGTGTTAATTTGGTAAGCTTTTTAACTGATTCCTGAGCAGCAGCTGCTTCTTTTCTTTTCTGTGCTCCACTTTTATGGCGTTTCATGTTTCCGATAGACTATTTTTAAGAAATAGCTTCTAAATTATATATGCACGTAATTGGCTATTTTCAACTTCGAATTAACTCTAAAATCGATTAATATATTTTAATATATTTTCAACTTCGAATTAACTCTAAGCATTGTCACAATTAAACTATAAATATTGAAAAACTAACTTCATATCTTTCTTAATCTAAAAATGCAGTAATCTATTTACTGTACTCTGTTTCCTTGACAGTAGCTGCAACCAACGAACTGGTCAGCTTTTTGGCAATTAGCTTCAAAAATTCATCATCTGACTATGACGTAACTATACGGCTTCTGACTGACTAAATGGTTGTAAAGTTACTTTTAAAGGCAAAAGCACTCGTTAAGAAAATTTGACTTATCTTATACGATACAAATGAGTCAAAGTGCCGAAAGCAATCAGAATCGAAACATGAAACAGTAGATCAAAATACTCAACGTCGAAACTTGAATATTGGTCTTTGGTTGGTATTCAATGGGCGGGGCCCCTGACCAGGCCTGGGCCCCCCCCCCCGACCGGGGGGTTCGGGGGGCGGTTCCGCCGGCCCTGCTGCAACCAGCAACAGGACTTTGTCAGGAGATAATAAAAAGTTATCTTTTGGCTAAAACCACTTCCTGTTCACTCCCAGTCAAAATGAAAAGCCTGATCAGCTGATAGTCTTACTTGTTAGAGTCACAGCATTGGTTAAGTTAACAGATTAATGGCATTGCAATACCGCTATCATGTTACTTTAGGCCTACAATGTAGGTCATGCTACTTTACAATGCGTTAATGCTTATGCGATTCTTTTCATTCTAGAGTTACTCAATTAAAACTATGTTTTTATGTTTGTTTCTTTAAGAGTATCTGGTTTTCTTGATTCTAGTTAGCTTTGTTTCAGATGCAATGAACATGCTTTTATTATAACTTTTTCTTTTCAAATTTAACTGTTCAATATGCATGACTTAAAAATGTATTGCTTTGCAATCGTTTTCTTTTTTCAGTTGTTACTGCTATGTTATATGACCTTCTTGTAATGAAAATGGCAAAAATAATGCATATGCCTACAAACATTAGCGATATGCAGCTTGTACATAAGCTAGGTCACAAAGTGGAATTAAAACCCAACATGACACTGATCAAATCACAGCTGAAAAAAGTCTAAATCTGGAACTTTGTAGTATAATTATGGATCCAATCTCTCCACAGATTGCTCGATGCCGTCAGTTTAGAACTTCGTCCCACGTTAACTTAATACTATTTTTTCTACTGCACTGCGTCTACTTTGCTCGCTTTCACCACTTTGAAACTTCATCCCACGTTAACTTAACACTATTCATTCTACTGCACTGCGTCTACGCTGCTCGCTTTTACCACTTTGAAAACAGATGACTAATCCCTGATAACCTTTTTTTGATTTTTTGTTGTTGTATGAAACAGAGTTTTCAAATATTTTTCCAGCTTTTCCCAGTTTCCAAATATTGAACCTATAGAAAGGTTGCATATGACGTCACACATTTTGCGCCAAAAAAGTGGCTGACCAAAACCTGTAATTTATGCTGGAAAGGTATAGGGCAAATACCAACTTTTGGGGTATTTTGAAAACTAATGAGAAATTAATTAAAAATTGGAATGAATTATTGCTAGTTGGATCCTTGGAAACAAATAAATTTGATCAAAAGCAATTTGGTTGAGATTAGGTCTTTCAGTCCTCTAGTCTAAACTCAGTACTGTGTGCCAATTTTAAAAAATTGCCCCTAAGAAAAGTTCCATCTAAATACCATTTGCTCCTCAGTTAAATATAACTTAATACCAATTAGATAGTTGTCGGTACATTAGCAAAAACAACCATTATCTGATCGTTACTACTGGTACCGTAAGCTTGCTGGCAAGCTTGGTTGTGTCCATGGGCAAGGCACTTAACGGCATGCCTCCATCTTTATGTGGCAAACAGGTGGTGTGGCCAAGCAGTCTACCCGTCGTAGTGGCCCGTCGTCGCTGGTTGTCGCTGGTTGGAGTATGTCAAAGAGTTATATGATGAACCAAATAGATCTGCCTCACCCTTATATTTCAAAGAGCCATTAAATGGACCCACAATTTTGAAAAGTGAAATTCAAAACGCACTTTCGAGTATGAGAAACGGGAAAGCTTTAGGCTCAGACAAAATATCTGCTGAAACTCTCAAAGCATTAAATCATTTCGGCCTGGAACTTCTACAGTTACTTGCAAATACAATTTACAATGAAGATTTATTTCCAGATGAGCTCTATAAACCAACTTTTATGACTATACCAAAGAAATCAGGTGCTGTCAACTGTGAAAATTTTCGTACCATTTCAATAATGATCCCGTGACCAAAGTAATACTCCGGGTTATCATGCTCAGAATCAGAAATAAAATACACCCGTAAATCTCTACTGAACAATATGGGTTTATGAAAGATAAAGGAACAAAAAACGTCATTTTTGTGTTTCGCATACTGAGCGAACGAGCAATACAAATGCAGCAAACAATGTATCTCTGCTTTATAGACTGGAAAAAAGCGTTTGATAGTGTAAATCATGAAAAACTTCTTCGACTTCTCAACAAAATTGGTATTGATAGCAAAGATCTCAGGCTCATCCAAGCATTGTATTATGAACAAACTGCTAATGTTAAAATTGATAATGACATAACTGGTGATATACAAATCAAAAAAGGGATCCGACAAGGCTGTGTTCTATTTCCAGATCTGTTTAATCTGTACAGTAAAATTATTTTGCGTGGCATCAATGACTTTGAAGGAATAAAGGTGAATGGTGTTAATATAAACAATATACATTACGCTGATGACACTGTCCTCATTTCAACGTCTCCAAGGGAGCTACAAAAGATGCTAAATGAATTAGAAAAGATTGGTGAACAATATGGAATGTCAACAAAACAGAATGTCTCATAGTTACTAAACTAGGAACAGTACCAAGACTCACACTTTTCTTGAAGGGAAACTCAATTAAACAGACAGAACATTTTAGATATCTTGGTTCAGTTATTTCAAGTAACGGAAGGTCCACTAATGAAATAAAAAGAAAAATTGTACTGGCCAAACAACCATTCATAGACTTGGGATATATCCTCCGTAACGAAAAGATGAGTTTCAGGATCAGATTTTGTTTGTTAAAGTGCTATGTGTGGTCGGCGTTTTTATATGGTTGTGAATCTTGGACTATGACAAAAGCAACTAACAAGAAAGTCAACGCATTGGAACTACGATGAATGCAACGCATTTCATGGACTGCTCACATTACCAATGAAACTGTTCTAAAACAAACCTGCCAAGTTAGACAGCTTCTGAACACAATCAAAAATACGCAGTTGCAATTTTTTGGACATATCATGAGACAGGAGAATCTGGAGCAAATTTCAATTACTGGACGTATCAATGGAAAACGAGCACGGGGTCGTCAAAGGTACAATTATTTGGATCAATTAAAGATATACAGTGATCCCTCGCTATATCGCGCTTCACCTATCGCGGCTTCGCTGCTTCGCGGAATTTTTTACAGTGCTTTTTTTACAGTGAATCCTAATTGGCTCAGGGGCTTTACTGTTGTCCAGAAGTGAAAAAAGTTGATAGCAGCTTTCAGTAGCCTTCAGTAGAAAAAGACGCTACAGCGCAGTGGAGTCAGGACGAAGAGGCGCAGCTGGAGGGACCGTGAAATACGCCAGTGACAATGTTTCCTACCTTGTATTCATTGCTATATAAAAAACATTGTTTTACAACACCGTTCTTTAAACTATTATAGTTATTTGTAAGAAAACGTTAATATTTCTATTTCTTTAACACATTTTGGGCCTGAAAAGAGATTTTGTTTTTTGTTTCATTCTGCAGTACAGTATTGCATTGTAAAATAACAGTAAAAAATAAAGCTGACTACTTCGCGGATTTCACCTATCGCGGGTTATTTTTGGAACGTATCCCCCACGATAAACGAGGGTTCACTGTATACAAAGCTGAATACAGAAGAACTGCTGCATTTTGTCAAAGATAGAAGAAAATAGAAAAGCATTTGCATTAATGCTGCCGAGGCCTGGATCAGACACGGCACTTAATGATGATGATTTGTCTTTTAGTACAATAGTTGAGCATATTGCATAAGTATTTAAATACTTTTTTGGTTACGTATTTTGTATTTTGAAAGATTTGAAATGCAAAATGCTGCACTTCGATTTTTTAAGTCATAATTTCCTTTTTCGATTTGTTCTGTTGCGTGACGATCTGTTTGTCTAAATGCCCAAAGTCGATAATGATATGGCTGTTCAGTGATGAATTTTTTCGAAAGAATATACATGAACAACCGCTTCCTTGACATGACTACTCGTGTCTTGGTACAAGATACATTACAAAGAATGTCCTTTGCCATTGCATGTGAAAAATTTTCAGGCACATATTCATATGATGCAATTGATGAAAAACTTCAAGAAATTGCCGAAGAACTAGGCCTCAACCGCAGTAAAGTAATTTGAACAGTAACAGACAATGCTTCGAAATTTGCAAAAGATTTTCGTGAGTATGGCTTCGAAGAACAGGAGGGAAATAAAGAAGATGTGATCATTAAAAATGATGTCAAATTTGAAAGTGTGACCGATATTGCTGATAATGAGACCAGTCATGATCTATGTGTTTTGCCAGAGCAAGACAAGCGTTTTTCCAACACACTCAGCTTGTTAGCCTCTGCAGTCATCAAGAAAAGAGACCTATCCATTATTCAAAAAAAAATCTTCATCTCATCATTAGTAAAGGCCACTGTAGTATGGAATAAGTGCAATCTTCGCAAGTGGGCGAAAATCATTCTTGAAATTTGCGAGCGAAACTCAGTTATCCCTTGCATTCGGAGATGGAATTCTTTTTTTGACAGCTTGCAATATTTGTAATGATTTGATTTGAGGATTTTGACAGATTCATGCAACAAAGTAGGTTTACCTGAACAAAGTAACTTTGAAGTGAATCATTTTCATGAAAACAGCAGTGTACTTGAATCCACTGCTTTAGCCATCGACAAGCTCCAAAACGACAAAAATTCCTTTTCCGGATGCTTTCCTTGTGCTGCCACAAACAGAAGCTTCACTTCAGAAACTTGAGAATCATTTCTTGATCTATAATGCTCAGTTCGTCAAGGCTGCTTTGTCCAGCATGCACAAGAGATTTTACTTCTTTTTTTGATCAAGAAATCACGGTGGTAAAAGATGCCATTTTAACTACAATTTCAGATCCTGCTTTCAAAATGAAATCAATTTTAAAAGTCAAGAGAGATGCATTTAACAAGAATTAATTTGTTGTTACTAGCAAAATGAGCACAGAAAGTGAAGCAAACTCAGACTGCAACAGTACCAATTATGATTGTTTTTATTTGTTAAATGACAATGAGCCCACTACACCAATCTCACACAAACAGACCTTAATTAAAATGCTGCAGCATCCGGAAGATCCTAATCCAAGCTTTGAATTGCTTTACCGTTTGCCGAAAATTAAGAGGGTCTTTATTAATTCAACGTAGCACTGATTTCGTCTGCACCAGTGGAACAACTCTTTTCATTAGACGAAACTATTTTGCACGGTCGTAAAGGAACGTTAACAAACAAGAACTTAAATGAACTATAACTGACATTACTGTAAGCAAACAAGTGCAACATAAATTTATGCCAGAAATGTATTCGAAAAGTATTTGTTAAGCATTCAATTGCATTTGAGAAGTGGCCTATAACTGTTTGTATTCCAAGTTTTCGGCAAAAAGTATTTTTGTATTTGTGTGCAACTACTTTTTTGGAATGTATTTTGTATTTGCGTTTAAATGCAATTTGAAAGTATCGGTTTGTTACCTAAGTCTCCATTCTTGATTTGACAAATGGTAAAATAAAGACGTTATTTTGTTGGCGTTTGATCGAATTTTATTTCTGTTAAAGAACACGCCAACGTGCGCTACAATGGTACCACGGTCTTTACATTAGCACCGAAGATCGCTGATGAAAAACAGACGACACAACCTTTCTTTCAGGCCTTTTGGAATAGGTATGTGAAGACTGTGGGGGTACTATAGAGTTAATTAAGATATATGTTAATTTTCATTTTAGTAGAACTGTCAGAACATCATTACTCAAACAGGAATCAACTATAGATATTTCTTCTTACATTTACGCACAGACGTTGCTGCTTTCAGACAGTAGCAGACGTTGCACTTAGTTTATTTTACTGCATCGGATTTTGATTCTTGATGAAACCTACAACTTTTATTAGCATATGTTCACAATTGGTTGTTTGATGTCAATTTAACGTCTTACGTAGCCAAGGAAAAAATGGGATGGACTTTCCCCGCTCCACTTCCGTCTAGAGCCATCGTTGAGGTTTTTTAAGGTGGAGGGGAGTGGACCCCAAGGCTCAAGCCTCCTAGTTTTAGCACAAAAAATTTTTTTTGAAAAATCATGTAACCTAAATTGTTTGCGGGTCGGAGTGATCCGAGCAGGATACATGAGTTCGTGAACATGTCAATTGTAACGAAATTACAGTGCCGATCTTCTCTTGAATAAATCATTCGAAATTTCAAATGCTTATTGCGTTTCTTCACCAATACATTACTATGTACGTAAAAGGCTAATAGCTGTTTTACAGTAGTCTACCTATCATGATTTAGCGTAATGCAGACTAAAAGATTAATTTTTGCGAGTTATTACTTTGATATGCTGCGAAAATAAAATGTCCTAAAGCAGGAATTCGCCATTTGAGGGAGTGCGTAATGGCAATAGAGAGTTAGTGGCTGAATCTAAGCCCGTTAGACCTGAAATAGACTTTGCACAGGATTATTATAAATCTAACCAGGGTCATTAAACCACCAACAAAATTATCTAAATTTGTCACAACACTACCTAAATTTTTTTCGAGAGTCAATTTCTGAAAAACAGGCTCAATTGCCCTAGTTTTACGTATCACTTTTGAATCCATTTTGGTAGAAAATTTCACATAAGATATACATCAGATTGCATCTAATAAATTATAGTTCTTCAAAAATTGTCTGAAAAACTATAATTGATTCCCTCCAAACTCTTCCTATGCAGCTAAAAATAAAAATACCTCCAAACTCTCCTTATGGACCTTTGTTATAGACCATTGCCTTATAGGCTAAGCCAGGGGTGGGCAAACTACGGCCCTAGGACCGCATGCGGCCCACGAATGCATTTTGTGCAGCCCGCCAACGCTTGTAGAAACTTTCACATATCTGAATTAATATGACAGGGGTAGCCACACTTGCCGTATTAAAGAGGCACAAACGTTAGAAGTTATCATTAAAAGGGCCGCTACGCTAATCTTAGTTTGAACTGACGTATTTTTCGTCCAAATAGACGGTGATGACCAACGACATTGCAAAAAGTTATCGCAAGATTTTAAGCAATCGCAAGCTCTTGCATTTTATACTGCTATTGCAAGATTTTAAGCACTGGCACTCGGCCACTCTTGAATGGTCAATGCGGCCCTCCGACTAAAACATTTGCCCACCCATAGGCTAAGCCATCATGCAGTCTATTAAAATTTGGATTAACTCATTCATGACACATACACGCAAAGCAGCCTTTAGCCAATAATAATTGGTTTAAGTTAAGCTATATATTATGTCTTACTAAAAAAACCTTCACGTTATTATTATATTCCTGGTCATGACTTTGGACAACATCTCATAAATTGTTTCTCTGAAGCTTTCTCGCGTATCTTTTGTCCCCCTCTCCCCACTTATTTTGGGTTGGCGCCCCTCTTTGAATCCGATGGACATAATTAAGCCTTTCAACGCAGTTGAGCCGATTCGTTTTTTAATCTTATTGTGATTACTAGTGAAAGTAATCTGAACTGAGAGAATCTGCATCTAATAAAGCAGAGCCAATTAGAAACAAAGCAAAATTTCGGCCATGTTGTTACAATGGAAAACTATAGCTTGCAGGTTTTTCAACGCGGGTAAAATCTTTTGACTTTTGATTGCGTTTGAAAAAACACATCGATGATAGGCCTACCAAAAAACTTTTTTTTTGTTAAATAATGCTATTGTAAAGTAATTCGGGTCTTGCACGAAAATCGATTAAAATGTATTTTTTGAGAAAAGGAAGGAAGCCTATCATGTGATTCAAGATTTTAAGAATACTGTATCTGTTCAATATGCTTTTATTGTATTAGTATCACAACAGGCTATTTAAAGGTATGCTTCTTGCCGATTACCTGCACCCCAATGTTTTCACTTGGTGCTACTTTTGACAATGCGGAACCCACATTATTCGTTTCGTAAACCTACTATTCAAAAGATTGATGTCGAGGCCGTCGCCGACAGTTCTGAGCTACTATTTGTGTGAATAGTTTTGGACTATGTCATTCGAACAATGAGCTTGCAATGTATGAAATAGAGAGAAAAATTGAGCAAACCATAGCAAAATATTCACGGAGGTGCATAGCCTCATTCCCCCTGGCATTAGAAACGCAGTAACTTAGGTCATATGTAGATATCTAGCAAACAACGTCATGTCGAAAAAATTATTTTTTCGTACAATGTCTACAAAAATATTTTTGATCAAAATTCACCTACAATTCGAAATTCCCAGAGGCGCATTAAACATTTTTGTCATCTTGGTGAAGCAAACCATAATCATAAAAGGATTTTTTTGTAAAATAATTTTTTGGGTGTCTCTAAATAAGAAATCATTATTCTTTTTTCAGACAAAACAAATAAGTTTTTTTTTGGTTAGCTTCACATTTGGTGAGCATTTGGTCCAAAAAAACATTTGGTGAGCCAAATTTTTCTAAAATTTTTTGTAATTCTAAAAAAGAAAAGTTGCTCAAAATAATGACTGCTATTTTCCACGATTTTTTGATTTTTCGATATATTTTGCATTCTAATTTGCATGAAACAGCTGTAGCTATAAGCATATCTCCCACCAAATTTTTTGAATCCATTTGAGAAAAAAAGATGTCGAGGTAGGCTATGTTGGCTACAAAACGCAGATTATTAAACAAAGTTGAGGTATAGATCACCAAAGTTTGTAGTAAAAAAGGCCATCTAATAAAATTAAGGAACACACAATCAAAAATATATTCTTGCCCCCCACCTTTCAAAAAAATTGCTTCTAGCTATGTTATTGGCTGTGACTGCAACTTGCGATTGATTTAATTCAAATAAATCAGCAGGCCTAATTTCTTTCCCTAAAAGTGGTGGACATTCACTCATGAAAAATAACACATTTAAGAAAAGTAGGCCTAATTCAAATACGTGAAAAGTTTGAACAGATATTGAATGAGCATATGTTTCTTATTGATCAATGTTTCTACAAAAAAGCGCCAAACACTTTTACTAAATTAGTTGAAAATTACGCAATTTTTCGGCCCAAGAAATTAAGATAAGCCTGTCGGCTAAGAAGAGGCTTCAGTTCCGCAACACTCTCTGATTACACGCCGATTGCCCCCAAGAAGCGCTACCATATTTTAACCCACGTTTTTCAGTCTTTCAAGCAAACTTTTGTCCTCGCTTTTTGTATGTTGATGAATTAACAATGACGTCGCTTCAAATTTTTAAGCAAGTAACCCAGCAAAAACCTTGTGATACAATTGAAAACAGTTATTAAAAGTTAATTTTTTTCAAGATCCGAAAACACTTTCTGCACCCACAAGCGCTGTAGAGTGAATTTAGATAACACCTATTTCCCCATTCTTCATCAAGTTTTATTGCGACAAATAAAATCGACTGCGTTAATCGTGTGGTTTCTAAAACATTGTCAGCAAAAATCCTTTGGAAAAGGCTACGAGCTGCTATCTTGTTAAATCCAAGTTGCAAAGAATTAAGCCTGGTTTCCATTAGGCGTGGCGCAAAAAATTCTTTGTTTCTCCGTTTAGTTTTATGCGCGCACCGACGCCCACTCCACGCATAAAACTAAATGAAGAAACAAAAAATGTCTCACGCCACTCCTCATGGAAACCAGCCTAAAGACAGTTCCTAAAGATAAACAGAGAAATTCAAAACCGATTCAGAAAAATTAGGCGCAGCGATAGTTTTTAAAAGAAACTGCTTGGCAGACAATAGTTTGCTCTTCAGTTCTCTTGCGCTTTATTTTTTTCTTAAACTTCTTTTCAAAATTATTTTCATGACTTTCGTCAAAAGAATAATTGTTATTAAATGTATCTGAACATTTCAATCTGTGCTGGAAATGCTTTCCAGCTTTCGATTTTTGAAATCGATAGATTGCTGCTTCTTCAATCTCTTGAACGTCGTTACGCTTTCCTTTTCGACGGAATTGATTTTTTTCCAAAGCCCTATGGGTCTCTTCCCCGTAATATTCAAGAACATCAAGTTCTTCCTCCCTTTTCTTCTTTAAATTCTTGTAGAGTTTACGAGAATGTTTCATGGTGAATCCTAACGCTATGCTTGAGTTGCAGAATCTGTACGAAACAGTAAGCTATTTTATAATCATAGTGGTCAAGCTAGGTAATGGGTCAACGCTATAAAATGACCTAGACTCTTTGAGCAACTTCACTTAAAGATGTGACGCTGAGTGGCATTAAAAATATCTGGAACATTTTTTTACGCTTTTTTTTTTGAAAAAGACTTGCAAATCTCTTTAAATGGCGCGATTTGCAGAATGAATAGCTTTATCTTCTGCTATAAAATTTTCTAATGTTGGAAGCTTGAACACAGATTTAAATTGGAAAGGAGCAAATTTTAGTTTGCAAGACACCGCTCCAATCTGGTGTAGGTTTCAATAACATCTTGATTTGCCATAGCCCAAGTGCTTAGTTACAGCAGTAAATACAACATGTCTTTCTGCAAGGGTTCGAGGCCCCTCCCGGTTATCGTACGCTTTGAGATAAATTCTGTTCTTAAAGCAATAAAATTAATACGTTTGTAATAAATGACTGTGCCATGTCGTACTATACTGCTGCAGAACTGATTTGTGATACAATGTTTTCAATAAAAATTTTTTTCAACAGAGAGAGTAAAACAAGTTGTCATGGTTTCGCCTCTCTTTCAAAAATTGGAAAAAATAAATTCATTTTATCTGAAAAACAGTGTTTAAATTAACGTTTTAAGCAAAGAAAATTAAGTTATTCCGAGCAGCACATGAACTGAAGGCATAACAGGATGTTTGCCGCTTTGAAACTTTTGTTTATTTAAACATTTTTCAGATAAAATTGACTTACTTTTGCCCATTTTATAGAGTATGTGAAACCATTGACAATCTCTTTTGTTTATTTAGCTTAAACGAATTTAAACTGAAAATCCCATGCAAGTTCTGCAACAACATTGCATCACAACACTCAATCATTTATCATAAATACCTTTATTGCATTACCTCACAGAATATGATTTTTCTCAAAACACATGATAATTGAAAGTAGTCTTAAAATTTACGCGCATCACGGTACGTAAAGTAACTAATTAGTGGGTCTTGCATTAGGGCTGCCTCATGCCTGCCGATATATCCTGTGTTACTTAGCTGCTAACTTATTTGTTCCATAATAAACTAAGTTCATGAAACAACAGCTTGTAAGGTGTATTTGAATTTTAAAATATTTTTACCCATTCAAGATCAAAACAAAAACATAACACTTATCACCATTCAAAAGCGTGACTTGAAATGCTCAAATATGATTGGATAAAGAAACAGTTAAAGCAATCGATCGATCGATATTGTAATTTCAAGAGTAAAGATCGCGCGAAAGTGTGCCTACGTGTCTACGATGAGATGTCCGATGGGTTTATGTCATTGTGTAAAGAATGAAGTTCTACAAAAAACATTTAAAAAAGTCACAGGGCAAAAAATGACATGATTTTCGATATGAACTACTCTAAGTCCAATGACATTCGAAAGTCACTTTTATCCAAAAGCTACAAAGAAGCTGCAATTGAATTACTTTTCTCAAATTAAGTAAAACGATGTAAACCTACAGACTTCTTTGGGACAGCAATAACACATAAATACGAGAAGCACATTTGAAACCGAATCACACAAAAGTTTTAGTCGTCAGTCAGCACAGGTCTTTATTTAGAGAAATTGCCTGAGAAATGTAGAATGTTGTTCCAACTCCACAGTGCCGATCCTAATTCTGCATCCAAACGCACAAACACATACATATTCCGCTATTTTCGTTCCATTGTATCGACGTTGCGGAGCCATTAAAGGTTTTTTCCTGGAGTGGTTTTGCTCTCTCAGACCCTTCGCTAGACTAAGGAATGGATTTTTCATTGTCTATTAAAGCCGGTTATGTCATCACATTGACCATCTGCAGTAGTCGTGACTTGCTTTGGTTTTTCATCTGAAAATTTCTATGCTTTTCAAATAACTCTTCAAACTTTCACAAAATCTTTAATTAAACCTATTCTGTCTCTTTTATATATATGTTTGTTCGTGGTAAATTGATGGTAGAATAATCTTTATTTTTTCCAAGCCAACAATTTAACTTACCGATAGTATGTATTAATAGGTTGTATATTTTGTTCTTACCTGTACGTTTGATTTTACTATCAGCTATCGGGGCAAATAAAATGTTTTGAAGGGGGGCACAAATAACAACGTTATCAATATGACGTCATCAAAGTAAGTCCAAATTATGATCTCAGCCTATTTGGCGAGATTAGAGACAAACTACATTTGTGAGACGTGGCTTATTGATAATATTGTAATCGTTATCATGACGATTTGGGCAATGTGACAAAATTTTTGGTGAAGCTAAATAGACTAATTTATTCTTGATCATAAAACGTAAGTTGTAAAACACAGAAACATATAAGATCACAGATTAATACAGTTTCGTATTTAGAAACAAATTTCGGGGAGAGAGGAGCTAGAGCATTAGAGGAGGTGTTCCGCCAATCGCCATTTAGTTTTTTACAGCAATTTGACTTCACAAAGCGTAGTCTTTTGAGAATGCGACGCAAAGACTTCATAATTTTTTACAAAATTGATTGATATTGTGGTAAATTAAGTAATCTCGTGTCGTTTTGTTAGGAGTTTAAGTAAATATAGCTTCAAATTAGACCCCTACAACGAACCGAACAATTAGCCCCTACTGAGAAGTAGTAGACGTTATAACCGGGCTTCCGACGGACTACTTCTAAAAGCCTTCCTTTGTTGTATTGTCTTTCTTTGGTCTTTGCCCTGTGGTTAAATAAGGCCACATGTTTGACTCATACATATATAACAGGTGCATCTGCTCGTATATATATCGTGACCACGTGTATTTTCGCTATTCTTGTCAAAACGTCAACGTGGCGAAACGAGTAGTAAATTTTCGTTTCGGCCTGATTACTGATTATGCTTCGGATTTTTGTTTGGGCCTGAGTGTTGGTCCCCCTGCTTAATTGTTATTGAGGCTGTGTGATAGCTTTTATCGCCGTGAATTTTCGTTCTGCGCACGCTGGGAGGAGCTGCGCATATTTGTAAACAAAACACTTCAAGAAAGCTTCGACCGCTTCCTGTTTTTTGTTTGACGAAGCAGAAAGAATCCGTAGAGCTGATATTACTAGTTCTACAAAGCAACGCTACTGGTTCAGTGCTAATCAACGACGGTACGCTTGGCGCGGGAATCAAAGAGTTGAAACCTGGTGCTGCCGCACCAGGAGGCTCAATCATACCATCATGCGACGTTATCATATAGGTAAGCTCAATTTTCTTTGGGAGGAGACAATGCTTAAGTAATTTTGGAATTTTAGAACTCCAAAGCAGAGATGGGCAAAATATGGAGTCGGATTCGGATTGGAGTCAGAGTGTAAAATTCTATTTCTGGTAGGAGTGAGAATGGAGTCGGAGTTTGCTTTTGATTGTAACGTCAGCTTTTCATTATTGGCTGTTTATTATTAGGTTGTAGCTAAATATTGACATCAGACAGACTTTGTATGAAAAATTTCCGTATTGTGAAACAGATTATGGCTTATAGCAAGCTCTTCACCATTCAAATCTAATAGTAATTTTTTTGCATCAGAGTTTCAGATTGTATGTTTGATTTAAATATTGTATGCTGGCTAAAAAAAACTCATTACTAAGTCTTCTTTCCTTATCTTTTTGATTTGCAGTAAATAAAACACTAATATATATCCAATCATGAAGTCAAAAACTTGATCGAAGAAGCTAAGTTAAAAAAAAGAAATAAATAAAAAAGGGTAAAAGTGATGAATAGAAAGTTTTTATCTTTTTTAACTACGAAAATATAAATCCATACATTGGTTATTTTTTATGCCAAACTTGCAATCAGCCATTAAAGCATCCCAAGATTTCAAGTGGCAGCATATTTGAATGATCGGTTAAATTTTGAAAAGTCACATCGTATTCCAAAACCTGGTACCGGTACGGTAACTTTATCAAAAAGCATAAAAAAAATTGATAGAAAGATTTTTGCCTGTAGGCTAATAGCTACAAAAATGTTGAAGGTCATGTACTGTGTTCCGAGTCAAAATGAAGTCGAATTTTATATTAAAAAAGAATTCGGCAGTTGTAGTTTGTATTGTTGAAATTGGATTGCATTCGGAACGAAAAAAGCGACTCTGCCATCTCTTCTCCAAAGCTTGGAAAATATTTTGGAATTCTCCGTACAATCAACAGTGGAAACACTGCTCGTTATATTCCCACCAGAGTTGTACATCGGATCCGGAGCCGGATTTCAAAACCAGGATTATCCGGTTTTTTCGTCGGATTCGGATTGTAAATTTTTGAATTTTCGGATTTGGATTCGGATTCGGATTTTGGTTTTATAACTTGGTTAGAAAGAGCCGCTAAGGGAGGTGGAAAACTACCGGTAGAACTTTTCTACCCATGTGATGTGGAATGTGGATACGAATTTCAAAGATTATGTTTTCCCACACCCCCACAGGCAGTAGTCATTTAGGCGGTGATTTGGGGAACACCGCGTGCCTCTGTTTCAAGCACTCGCTTGGTTTACGTAGATGTATTGTCTCGTAACCCTTAAACATAAAATAACAAATAATGTGCTCATAAACGAATTAATAAACTAATTACTTACAAAAGTGGCGAGCCGAAATAGATTTCAGAGACAGGATAGATTATGAACATAAGTACTAGCTACACAAGTCTAGATCAAATAAAAATGTTGTTAATTGAACAAATTCTAACTAAAGCTATATGCTATCCGAAAACTAAAATAATTCTAACAGGTGCCCAGCTTCCTTAACAAAGAACAAACTACTACTGCTACTGCAACAAAGGAGATTTAAAATAGATTGTAGTGCGAGATGCGCGAGGCAAACCGGATTAATTACTTATTTTAGATACGGGCAAGCACGCAAAATCATTAAAAAAAAGATTAAACAAAAAGGGCACGAGTAAACCAAATCACTCCCCGCCAAGCGCCGAAAGAAATTGAGCAGCGATAACAAAACTTATTTTCGGTAAAACCCGGAACCAGAGGGGACAAAGTGGAGTCAAAACACAATAAGCACATCAAATAAACTATACATCGTCACACGGAATAAATATACATTACACGCAATAACAAAACAGTAGGTCTAACTATCATAGTTCAGTTCTTCAGCGGTTGCTATTAAGCAAAGTTTGTGAATAGGTCGTATTAGCGTTCGTTGATCAGAGAGACGCAATTCGCATTTTCGTACCAGTCCGTCAATTCCAGGGAAGGTCTTAGTGACAATGGCGTGTTCCCATAAACCGCGGGGCGTAGCTCGGCCTTTCATCCCGGGTTCCAGTATTATTACATAATCTCCTGTTTTCACATTTTTCCGTGGCCGGAACCATTTATTTCGAAAAAGTAAATGTGGTGGCATGTGGCGAATCCACGCTTCCCAAAATTGTTTAACGAAAGATTGAACGGATTTATAGGATATTCGGGGATCCAATGGCTTGATCATTTGAGGTTGTGGAATTGAGGGTTGTCCGTGCGGATAAAGCAGTGTATTTCCAGTGAAGGGTTCTTCATCTAGATCATCAACAGATTTAGGAAACAAAGGTCTGGAATTCAAAAGATAATTAGCTTCTGCAACAATAGTTTCCCACTCATTTCGAGTGTATGCTCGAGTGCGGTAGTTAGAAGCTACATCAAAGGCTTTGCGGCAGCTTCTTATCAACGATTCTGCCACTCCGTTCATATGACTAGCTTGTGAAATATTGTACTTCCACTCGAACATAAACGAAGTGTGATGAGCGGCCATAAAGTCAGCTATGATTGTTTTATTCCACCCACTAATCCATTGTCTGATGGGGTTTTCAGCACCAATGAACGCTTTTCCTTGATCACTAAAAACATGAACAGGGTGAGTACCTCGTTTAGATACGAAACGTCGCCAAGCTAAGATAAAATCATTTGTAGATTGAGTTTCAGTTACTTCAAGGTGAACGACTCTTGTGGTGTTGCAAGTTATCAGTAATACACATCCATCAATTACAACATTTCTTGTTTTTCGAAGTTTAATGGGGCCAAAAAAATCCATAGAAACTGATGTAAAAGGGGGTTGGTTTACTTTAAATCTGAATGTGGGCAATTGTCCCATCTGCTGTTTCATCAAGTCGCGTCTGTTGATTCGACAAGTTATACATCGGGCAGCAATTTGCCTCAATAGTTGTTTGCCACATAGAATGTAAATACCTTCTAAACGCAAATTAAGAATAATTACACGATAACCTTGATGCCCGAGCTTTCGATGCATATAATCTGCGTATAATACCACAATTTTGTTGTTGCTGGGCAGGGCAATAGGTTTGGTTACTTCATCGTTACACGAAAAGTTTGATAAACGTCCACATCTGCGAAGGAGGGCAGGTTGAGTGTTTAGAGCCTTCAGATTCATTCTCTTACGAAGTCGTTGTTGTTCAGGCTCTCTCAAATAATCCTGTGCGATCCAAAACAAACACAATTTTGCATTGGTTAGTTCACCTGATGTTAAAATAGAAATTCTATTCTCGCGATTTATTAAAGGTCTTTTTAACCATGCCACTACCCGAACTAATTTTTGCCATGACGAAATACGTGCTAATCAACGTGGCGTAAAATCGATCAACTGTTCTGAGTGCAGTACAAAAGGAGGAGGGCATTTTTCCTCACCTTGTGCCGTTGAGGAAAGTTTATCCAAAGGGGGTTTACCTAGAGGCCATTCTTTTGGAGGCAACACAAGAAACTGAGGCCCTAAATGCCATTTTGCTAGCTTAGAAACATGAATAGGTTTCGTTAATGCATCAGCAGGGTTTAATTTGCTATCAATGTATTTAAAACATGCAGGGATATCGGACAAACTTTTTTGAATTTCTTGTACACGAGTTGAAACGAAGGCCTTAAATTTCGATGAGGGCTTAGATAACCAATAAAGAACAACAGCGCTATCAGTCCACATATACACATTAGAAGCAGCAATGATAGTTTTAATAGAAGTCAGCATACGAGAGAGGATGAGTGCACCCAGCAGCTCCAGTCTCGGTGTAGATTTCCGTTTGATGGGCGCTACAAAGGATTTAGCAGCAACAAATCGAAGAACAAATCCATCTGAGGTAGGCCACCGCAGCCAAATTGCGGCACCATATGCTTGCTCTCCTCCGTCACAAAATCCATGGAGTTCTGCATTGCCAGTTACATTGTCAGGCTTTACAGATCGTGGCAGTTCCACTGATTGAGAGCTTGCATTTCTTTGATTATATACAATACGCTTGATTCAATTTCTTTGCTTACAGGGTCGTCCCAGGATATACGCAAAAGCCACAAAGATTGAAGCAATATTCGTAACCGTAAGGTGACAGGAGCGAAAATTCCAATAGGATCCCAAAACTTTGAGATAACCCAAAGGATGGTTCTTTTAGTAAGAGAGTCGGTTATTTTTAAATTGGGAATTTTGGGCTTGAACATATCATTTGATTTATCCCAATCATGACCTAACACGCACAATGTTGGTTGGTCAGGAAACTCATCAACTTTTAATGAATTCAAGTGCCAACCTTTGACAGAAAATTTTCCTCTAGCTAATATCACATTGATACCTTCTTTGGCTATGATCGCTTCATCTTCAGAAGGGAGCGAAGTGACAATATCGTCCATGTAACAGTGATGCTTGATAATTTGCGAGGCAATGGGATGCATTGATGACAGTTTATCAGCTAGATAATGGAGGGCACTAATGAAAAGATCAGGTGCGGGTTTGTCTCCAAAAGGAAGTCGTTTCCATTGATAGTCATTGGGTGGTTGACGGATATTTCCGTTTCTCCATAAAAATCTGTGATAGATTCTATCAGGGGGCTTCATTTCAATTTGATTGAACATCTTCCTTATGTCACCAGCAATGGCAATAGTGTTGTTGCGCCAAGCAATCAGGACATGAAATAGGTTGTTGAGCAAGTCTGGTCCTTTGTGAAGACCATCATTGAGTGAAAATCCATTGTACTTCGCGGCGGAATTCCATACAATTCTGCAGGATGTTGATTTTCCTGGACTGAGAACTGGAAAGTGATTCAAATACCAGCCATTTTGCCGAGAAATTTCTTCTTCTGGAACAGGTTCTGCTAATTCTTTGATAATCTAGCTCATCTCCTCGTTGTAGCTTTGCAATAGATTGGATTTCACGAGTCTGCGTTCAAGCGATTTTAGATTAGACAAAGCCTGATGCCTATTAAATTTGAGACAAACAAGAAAGCCTTCTTTCCAGGGCATAGACACTTCGACACGTCCATCTTCAGTCAGATGAATAGTCTTTTTCACGTGTTTTAAGAACTGGGATTCTTTTATATCGTTATTAGAACAAGTACATATTTCAGTTGGCTTGACCCCAGATAAATTCGCTTCATACCAAGACTTTACGCAAAGTAAATCATTCTCAACCAAACGGACATGTTGCGATTGTACAAATCCCTTAGGAAGGGATTCTGATTGATTAGGTCCAAAAACATACCACTCTAAAGACGTTTCTGCAGCTGTAGGATGATTGTGCGGTTCAGTAGAATGTTTTAGATAGGACATCGGGGCCATTAAATTCGCATAATCATATCCAATTAATATGTCAACTGCGCTGTTTTCTTTAGGCAAATACTTTTTGATTGCTTTTAGATAAGAATGGTCTTCAAACAACTCGTTTTTTAAACAGTGAGACGGGTGAGCTGGCTTTTCTAATTCTAAAGCATTAATGTTGTATCGACAAGACCTTTTGTCGAAGCGACGAATCCAAACCGACACGATAGCAGACTTTTCATAGCGATAGCCGCCACCAGCTACACCAAACTTAAAAGTTTTTGGATGACGCTCTAACTGAAGTTTCTTTACAATGTCCTTTTTAATTAAAGTAACATCACTTCCGGAGTCAAAAAGAGCTACGGCTTTATGCCAAGTACCGTTAGTGTCTAATAATTATACCAAAGCCGTGGGCGAGTAACGAAAGTTAGGTGCACATTCATTTGTCGATCGTACAGATGGCTGAGATAGTTGAAAGCTTGAAGCATTGGCATTTAGCGAAGAGTTTTGCTGAGAATTTTCAACGCGAATCTTGTTTTGCTCAGGTTTGGATACGCAAGCTAGTAAAGTGTGATGAGATCGACTACAACTCGTGCATCGGGGCCGATAATAGCAGTCTCTAGGATCTTTGTGCATTGGTGAAAGACAAGTAAAACACCGATGTAGGCGTCTCATTGCGTCAGTTCTTTGTTGGGGTGAATAACTCATAAATTTTTTGCATTCAACAAACTTATGGCGTGATTTGTTACATAAAGTGCAACGATCATCAGAATTGGAGCGCACTTGATTGATCGTGGAGCTTTTCGGTTTACTAGTTACATTCAAAGACAATTCATTTGCCAATCTTTCTTCCAACTCTGTTTCAGTTTGCAGGAATTTGATAAGCGTATCAACCGAGGCTTGTTCATTTTCGGAATGCGAATAACGACGAAAATTGCGAACTAAAGTAGTTGTGAGTTTTTGTTCGATTAAATCGAGAGTAACATGACAATTCAAATCGCCATTGCAATTAGCATCTTTAGCGCGACGAGAATATTCCTTAATTTTTTCTAGCACTCTTCTCATTTCACGCGCGGAATTTGAGGCCATTGGTTTTGTTTCCTTTAGTTTAAACAAAATAGCTCTAGGTACGCTTTCCGGGGAAATTTTTCATGAAGTCTTTCCCAAACGCCATTGGCTTCATGTACAGACACGCAATCTTGCAGGGTAAGTTGCAACGTGGCAGGGAGAGCTTCTTCATACAACAAGTAAGTTGCAACGTGGCAGGGAGAGCATTCTGCTGTAAGTTATTGGCCTTACAAGTGAAATAGTCCTAGAAGTCATTGTAACTCAGAGTTGATGTTGATTTTTGGTTTGTATTCAAAAACTGTTCTAGTTTGTATTGTCAGTAGCGGTAGTGCAATAACTGAACGTAAAACTTAATCAAAAAAGAGTGATATCAATGCTTGAAGCATTGCATTATATTTGGTTGGTTCTTCAAGATCTCAAGTCTGTTTGGGTTACAACCTAAAAAGTGGCTATTTGTTGTTGACAGCATTTTACCCTTGGAAGCTATTTTGCCATAACCATTCATTTAACCTGTAGAGCGTCAGCAACAACCCATGGCGTTTTTAAATGTTTCACCTCAAATGACAGCTACGACATATGTCGTTTTGCAAACTTAATCATTATTTGCGTCTGCTTCAAGCAACATATGTCGCTTGCATTTATAAATTATGTTATTAGCGACACTTTGCAACTATTTGACTCGCATAAGATGCTAAAAACACGTGTTACTGATTAGTGGAGGCAGTTATAACAAAGCTTGTGAGGAATACAGTACATCAATTTTTGTGAACCCTTATCCAAAATGAGTGTGCCAAAAAAACGAAAGCTAAATGATGAAGAAATGATTTCTGTTTTGAATGATTTGAGTGAAACTGATAGTGTTAGTGAAATTGATGACTCTGACAATGACAGTTCAGAATCATTGGAGAGCTGTGATGTGTCTAGTGATGATGACGCAATTGCGTTGCCTTCTGATTGGTCTACGCAAGGGCGTGAAAGAGATCCATTCAATTTTAGTGGCCAAAGTGGTGTACAGTTTACCGTACATAATAGTGAAGAACCGTTAGAGTTCTTTGAAAAGTTTTTTGATGATGAGGTTTTTGAATATTTATGCACTGAAACAAATCGTTTTGCCAAGGAATATTTTGATGAAAATGCGCATAACCTGCTTACAAATTGTCGTGCTTTGAAGTGGTTTGATACAAACGCAAAAGAACTAAAAGTATTCGTAGGCCTACTAATTTTGCAAGGAGTTACCTCTCAATCAACAAATTCAATGTATTTTTTAAAACGAGAAAGCACTGCAACTCCATTTTATCCGAAAATTATGTCTGGTCGTCGTTTTGATTTGTTGCAAAAATTTTTACATCTTGCTGATAATTCAAAAATTACTGCAGATATGCCACAGCGAAAGTTAGCCAAAGTTTTACCTTTTATTGATTTAAATAGGAAGGTTGCACGCACGTGATCAAACGTCATCAAAATGCGCTTTCGAAAAAAGTGGATGACCAAAGTCACTGTTTTTGCATTGAATTGAATAGGAGTGATATCGTTTTTTGCAAAGCAAATGAAGAAACGTGACAGTTGTTGAATGAACGTTAAATATGTTGTTTTATTGATGTTAAGGAATGAATCTAAGACCAAAGTAAGATAAGAGGTGCTAAGGTTTGCTTGTTATTGCTAATAGTTGGGCTAATTTTATGGGCTAAACATGCAGCCTTATTTGTAGCCAGCTGCTGTGAGGGTTTCATATTCGATTAATCAGCGTGTTTTGGAATTCTGAGTTTAAGTTAATTGTAATGTGTAACTTTAACAGTATATTTTGTGGCATAAGCATTCTGAAAAGTTGAAAACTTAAGTTATACTGTAGCCTAAATGACAGGGCAGACTTCTGTACCGTTTGACATATGCTGGATTAGTTATTGTTGGATAAAATCAGTAAGTTTTTGAAATTTTTCGTCAATAGTTATTGCAGGCCAGTCATATTGATATGTCAGATGTAATTGTGTGACCTTAACCACTCTTTAAACAATTGTTTGGGCTATTACCTAGGCTGATGGACCAAGGGTAATACAAAAATTACGGTACCGATTTATTGATTCATGCGTAGAGCTCCTGCTCTGTTTGCATGTCTTTTGTCACACTGCATCACCGCGACGGGTAGACTGCTTGGCCCCACCACCTGTTTGCACATAAAGATGGAGGCATACCGTTAAATGCCTTGCTCATGGAGACAGCAAGTAAGCTTACCAGCAAGCTTACCGTACCGGTAGTAATGATAAAATAATGTTTGTTGTTGCTAATGTACCGACTAGTATCTAATTGGTATTGTTTATTTTTAAGTGAGGAGCAACTGGAATTTAGATGGTACTTCTCTTAGGGGCATTTTTTTTAAAATTAGCCCACTGCACTAGGCTTAGGCTAGCCAACAAAACGACCAAATCTCAACCAAATTGTTTTTGGTCAAATTTATTTCTTTCCGAGAATCCAACTAGCAATAATTCATTCCAAATTCTAATTAATTTTTCATTAGTTTTCAAAATAACCCCAAAAGTTGGTGTTCGCCCTATACCTCTCCAGCATAAATTAAAGCTTTTGGTCATCCACTTTTTTTGGCGCGAAAAGTGTGACGTCACATGCAACCTTCCTATTTAAAATGAATTTTATCCCAGATAAAAATGTATGCATTGATGAATCCTTACTTGGTTGGAAGGGAAACTTGAGTTGGATGCAGGGTTGCCAGGTGGCATCCTAGGATACCAAATAGACCCCAATTTGGTATCCAAGCTGCTTGTTTGGTATCCACTTTTTTAATTTGGTATCCAGCAAAAATTTGGTATCCGCTGCGAATAGATTTGGTATCCAACTACAAATTTGGTATCCTCGGTAAACAGCAACTTTTTATCGAAAAAATTAATGTTTTGAAATTCTTAATGTTCTAAAATTGTTGTTAAACAAGGATCCTCATGAGTGTCCGTTTTTGTGTTTTTCGCATGATTGGGCACTGACTACTTTGCTTTTCTAATTACATCATAACTGTACCTACAGTGCTTAACACGTGACCAGTTCAGATCTCTACGATTTATGGTAGGAAATGCAGGAATATCAGCATAGGCCTAATCATGAGCACTAGTGGCTTGTTGCCAGCAGCACAAAGCTACAGAAGCGGTAGTATACTGATGCAGGCTAATGTCTAATCTGTATTGCAGATGTGTACCTGTATCTGTCTTTTGAAATATATGATTTGTGTAACCTAGATCGGTAGGCGTATGCTTGTAGTTGTACCAGTGTACATTCATTCCGTAACCTCATAAGATATAGGTCATGCCCAAGTGGAAAGAGTCATTCACAGCAGAAGGGAAGTACCGCCCTGAATGGGAAAAGATGTATCCATGGATTGAAAAATGCAAATCAGACAATGATAAGACTTTTTGCAATATCTGTAAAAAGGAACTACAGCCAAGAAGAGCCACATTCAAAATCATAGTACTAGTAAGGACCATCTATATAAATCAAAGCCTTTCGGATCAAACAATAAAATTGTTTTTGTTCCACAGACTGCAGAATTGTCAAATCAAACTAAACAGGCTGTGCAGTTGGCTGTGGCAACATGTTGTCATAATTCAATAGCATCCATAGACCACTTCAGAGAAATAACAAAAAAACTTGAAAAGGAAAGCAGTTGGAAAATATCAGGTTGCATCGCACAAAGTGCTTACTGCTAATAAAATCTTTTGTTGCATCTTCTTTGAAAAATGGCACTGTAAGCCGGATTAAAGGAAAGAAGTTTTGCATTTAGCAAATGAATCAACTGATATCAGCTGTGAAAAGCACATCTGTATTTGTGTTAGATTTTTTGATGACACAACTGATCAAATAGGATCTTGCTTCTTGGGATTGATTCCCGTTATGGATGCCACTGGTGAATCATTGTTTAATGCTATTAGTACGCTAGCTGGTGATTTTGGTATGGTTTCAAGTGATTGCATTGGCTTTCCCAGTGCCAGTAATATGATTGGTGAACACAATTCAGTTTGGTGTCATATTCGTAATCTTTCACCTAAATGTGTCAAACTATAATGCATTTGTCACAGGCTTGCATTGTGTGCTCAAAAAGGTATTGAAAAACTTTCATCAAATCTTGGGTTTTTG
Source organism: Trididemnum clinides (assembly GCA_963675345.1). Classification (NCBI taxonomy): domain Eukaryota; kingdom Metazoa; phylum Chordata; class Ascidiacea; order Aplousobranchia; family Didemnidae; genus Trididemnum; species Trididemnum clinides. Next base: position 14,591,948 of record OY776298.1, read on the forward strand.
TTCACTGAAATTCCTTCTTGGTTTAAAAAAAGCACAGTGCGAAGGATGCAATTCAAAAGTTTGTTTCAACTTACAAATGATGAGGATGAATCTGCAGGAAATGTTTTGTTTCCAAAGCTGTCCCAAACTAGTAAGTAGCAAATTAATGTTGAACTGGAAAGAGTTGAAGGCATATTTTGCTTGTGCCAGTCAAAGTGGAAGTTAAGATGTTCAATACAAAGCTTGTATAATATCTGACATGCTACATGATAACATTACATACTTATATTTTCAGTTTGCCATTCGTGTAGTCAGTGAGTTTAAAAGAATTAATGCGTCATTTCAAGCTACTAATGCTGATTCAAAAGCCGAAGAACAGTATCGCAAAATTTTGTTTCATCCTTGGGCTGAGGAAATAAGTATCTTCGCAGGTTGCATTATTACCCAAGACATAGTACAATTTTGGTTTCAAGTATGAAAATTTAAAGAGGCTGTTGGCAATTATGTATATATAGAACTTGCACAACATGCATTGACATGTCTGACCACACCAGCAAGCAATGCCGTTGTGGAGAGAATGTTTTCTCGTGTTTGGAATAACAAAAAAAAAACTGGAAATCGATTGAAAGTAGGCATGCTTGATGCAATCATTAGAATAGAAACTGTATTACTCATGGATGACAAATGTTGTACACACTTAGGACGACACCACAAATGCTCCAAAAATTTAATGTTGGTATGTATAGCATTACTGAAACAGGCTTAGCAGGAGAAGCAGGCTCAGCATTAGCATAAAGATGTTCAGCAATATTGCCTATTTACTTGTGTTTATTATGTGTAATGTACATGATACTTGTTTTCCATGATCAAAATGACTCTAAGTAGGCTGTGATTTGTTTGTACTGAGTCACTCTTGATTTGCTTATTTCTGGCAGTGTGACTGTGCTTTGTTTTTTCTCTCTTGTAAGTTACCGTATGATTTATTGATTTCTCGTTTTAAGCAATTGCTAGTGTGAGGTGTGTTGTTATTGTTGTTGTTTATGTTTTTATGACTAATAATAGGTGACCCTGTGCTTTCTTTTTCAGGTTTTTAAGGGTATAATAAATTAACGCTAATGCTCAATTTGTTTCGTATGGCTAAAAGAAACCACAAAAAATTTGGTATCTCACACTTTATTTTGGCATCCAACTGCTGAAAATTTGGTATCCGGCTACAAAAAAAACCTGGCAACCCTGGTTGGATGCAGTACATACCTTCCAAAAGGAAACGATTTGGAATAAAATTCTACGTTCTTTGTGACAGTCATACTGGTTATATATGGAACTTCTTCATTTATACTGGAAAGGACACAGCATATAATCAACTTTACAAGGACTTTCCAATTGTGTCAAAGATTGTCCTGACCCTAATGCATGAACTTTTAGATAAAGGCTATTGTCTTTATACAGACAATTTTTATACGAGCCCCACTCTTGCAGATGTTGTGGCAGATAGGCTAACTGATACAGTTGGCACATTGAGACTGAACCGTAAAGATGTGCCAAAGTCAGTCAAAGAAGCAAAGTTGGAAAAAGGAGGGATAATTGCAGCCTACCGAAAGAAGTTTTGCATTATGAAATGGAAAGATAAGAGGGACGTAACAATTTTGAGTAGCATTCATGATGCTTCAATGATAAATGTCACTTCTTGCCGTAGAGTAATAACAAAGAAGCCAAAAGCAGTTGCTGACTACAATAGTCATATGGGAGGTGTCGACCTATCAATCAATCAATCAATTTTATTTTATTTTTGTCCAGATCAGCATACATAGAAATAAATAACACAGCAGTGGACAAAAAAAGGAGACGATGGCAAAACGATATACGTTAATACATGCACATGAATAGAATTTAGATTAAGTGTGAAGATAATGGCATGGCCATCGCACCTGTAGGACAACTTATTGGCACATTTTTCAACTGCAAGAAGCAGGATGAGGAAATTTTACAAGAAAATGTTTAGACATATGCTAGATATTGCAGTGCTGAATTCCTTTATCACTTATGCAAAAATGGGAGGAAAAAAGAAAAGACTAGAGTTCATAACTACACTTGGGGAGAACATTATCGCATCAAATGCACCAGATATGCCGGTACCAAGTACATCTGGAGGAAGACCTGCACGAATACATGCAAAACCATCAAGACTTCTTGGCAGGCACTTTCCTGATTACTGTCCGCCATCAAAAAACAGAGAAAAACCAATTAGAAATTGTGCTCAGTGTAGAAAAAATAATAAAAGAAAAGGCAGTTCATATTGGTGCAAGGACTGTGAAGTTGCTTTGTGTGTTGTTCCTTGTTTTCGTGATTGGCACTCTACATAAGTGTAAGTAAAAATGAGATATTATTGTCTTAAATTACTATTTACTATATATTTAGCAATTCATAATATAAATAGTAAAAAATCACAAAAAGCAATTAAAAATAAATTTTACAAAAAAGTTGATTTTCTCCAAAAAAAATGTGACGTTTTGGAATGCACCTGCTTCTACATAAGTGACGCTTTCCAGGTTAAATAGCCCTAATTGCTACAATTCTGACAGTGATGCTGTGGCACGTGGATAATGCAGGTGCCTTGCATTGCAATGGTTTTGGGTTGGAATCTTTGCTAGCAGGTCACTTTGACAAAGACAGTGTACACTGGAGGTGGGCCTGGTATGTGATTGTACTAGGTAGTGTGCGCTGGGAGAAAGTGTTGAGTTTAGTGGAATATACTCTGCGAGAGCAAACTTTTTTAATTTATCATTAATATTGACCAATCAAAAACAACCAGAAGTCACATGTTTAATATGGTAAGGTATGTCATTAAAATTGTCAAATCACAATGTCTCATGGCAAAATAGCTTCCAAGAGTAAAGTTCCATTGATGGCAAAATAGCCACTGCCTGAAACTTAACTTTTAGGTTCAAATTATGACTTTCACAGACAGAGATAACATATCGGTGACTGCTGAACAAGACCATTAAGTCATTTTACATTCCCCTAATGTAGGGTTTCTCAAACCATGAGTCACGACCCCAATGTAGGTCATGACCACCTCACAGGTGGGTAGTCAGTATATTTTGTGTATCATTTAGCCTATACAGGTATATATGTATTTATGTGCATATTTGCATACTTACCAGTATGTGGGTCACATTTATGGGTTCAAACAGTGTTGTTAAGCAATTTAGGGTCCCATAGAAAAGGCTGAGAAACACTTCTTTTTAGCCTTTTTTTGTTGGCAGCATAGCATAACGAATTGAGATTTAGATTACTCATTGAAGGACTTCTATTTAAATATTCATTGTATTATTTTGTGTGTAGAATGGCTGAGTTGAATTATTGGTAATCCTGTACTTTAGCGCGGTAAATTAAAAATGCCAGACTTTGTTTGAGCTTTGCGAAAAGCATGAGTGGGTGTTATTTTGTGCTCAAATGGGACTTATTTAAAATAACTTCCATTGCGATCAATGTAACAATGAAATGGCGTTTGTCAACTATGCTCCATCTATTGTTTATGTACAAAAATTATTTAAGCTGAAAGGGCAGTGTACACTGTAGGGTCAGGCCCGGTATGTAAATGTACGGGGCAGTGTACACTGGAAGGGAGTGTAATTTTGCACCCCCAGTGTATACTCCCCCACCCTGTACACTCCCTTCCAGTGTACACTGCCCCGTACATTTACATACCGGGCCTGGCCCTACAGTGTACACTGCCCTCTCAGCTTAAATAATTTACCACGCTAAAGTACAGGATTACCGAATTATTTGCTTTAGAGCTTGTAGTTTGGATCTAAGCTACGGCTTGTTCCAACTGCAACAGCACTTTTGGGTGATTGCTGACTGGAAGACCATATGATGGTTCACAGTCTACTAAACTCTTCTTGTATTTAATAAATTCTTGTCTTTTATTATCTAGATTTGTCAGATGATGTTTGATGTTTTTTTGGTAAATTACAGTAGCCTAATGTTGTCCATAAGCTATCATTGTTTAGAGTGGTGCAGGACATCACAGTATGGGGCTTAAGTGTAGGCTAGAAGTTAAAGTCAATATTAGTGCCAGTAATTTATTCTGTATATGTTATTTGCTTTTTCAAAGCTGATTTTGTGCTTTCCTGAAATAATATAGGTCTATGTATGGAGCATCTTTGAAAAAGTGTTTATTATGTGTGTATGTTGTTTACGATATTTGTGGTAAAATAGCCAATAAAAACAGCTGCAAAAATGATATGTTGCAGATTTTCAATATAAGAATCAAACAAAACCCTCACTAAATATGTCAAAAAATACTTAAAGATTAAGTTTGAAATTTCCAATACTGGACGCAAAAATAAGTAAAATTTCTAATGCACATACTGGACCCAATCCACGCTAATTGAGACAAAAAACAGCTGCAAAATACTTATTTAGCCAATGTATGTCATATAATCTATATCAGAATTCTAGAAGTAATTTACATAATTTAGTGACCTTTGTGCAGTTGTGACATCATTAGGATAAGATGGGGTAATGCCCGACAAACTTTACTGAAAAATTTGTGTGCAATTGAGGATTTTTGTCTGAGCAAACTATGACTCCGAGCTCAACAAAAAAGTAGACTAAAATCTTCACCAAAAAATCATTGCAAAGAACATCATTTGTGATCTTTAACCCTTTCCACTCTATTAAAATCTGACCATTGCGCTCTCCAACTCTTATTTGTCATAATTAATCATGATGAATTGCCTCAAGTTTGTTTGTAAATCATTGCTCAGCTGTCTACTTCTACATTAAGTGTGATATATCGTTGAAATCTACATTTCTTGACGATTTCAAATAGAAAAAAAACTTTTTTGAATATGCAAATTTTATGCAAATCAACCCCCCAACTGGGGGGTAATTGTCTTCAAAATTAAAGAGATACCCTCACCTCAAAGATCACTACAGATTTTATTTTCTATCAATTTTTTTAGAAATGATCGCAAGATGATGCTAAGGAAATAAGCTTTCAAGGTACATCACTCAAAACTTACCTAAAAGCCTAGGTTTTCTACAATTTGCAATTTTCTAAGGCAAATGACCTTTTTTTTGACCGGTACCAAATTTTGGTAGTTAAATTCAGTACCTAAAATATGATCAGTCATTATCTGCTAAAGGTTAGCCTAAACCATGTAACATTATGTATTTTTGAACAAGGAATTTCTTCAAGATTCAGAAAATATTAAGTTCAAATAGAATATGCTGACACTGATAATGAAACAGCCGCTTGTTTACACCCTTCCCATTTCTTGAGAAACCAGGGGGATACAGAAAACTTTGATTTAGAGAAGCCAAACTTCTGCTAGCTTTTAAACTTGTATTTCGCTTCTTGTCTCCTTGGAAATTTGATACAAAATGACGACTTTAATGGTGAAACCTTTGAAATATATTTTATCTTTTTATAGGGTGTAGTTTTTCTAAAATGTATAATTTAGTGAAGGCAAGTCAAAAAAGTTTGGGGGTTTTGAACTGACATGATGTACAGTACTCATTTTTGATCAGTAAATATCATATACCACTTAGTCTAAACTATTTAAAGTTACATATTGCTGGAAAGCAAATTTTCTAAGCTTTCAAATGAGACCAATATTTAGCAACATATGATATTTTTTACGCACTAAATTTACTTTTATGTACTTACCATTTGAATTTGTTTTGGGGGTTTTGAGACCCCTAAAAAATTTGGAAATTTAAAAAAGTAAAATTTATTATTATCGCTTGAAATTTTGTCAAATGATGCCCCAAAAGAGTAGTTTTCAGACTGTGTTAATGATAAAGGGTTTGGTTATGTTGTAAAGATGTAATCTCAATTTGATTTTAGTGTAGTTGGCACGTGCTGAGAATTTGGCCCATTTTGTCGTCTGCAACTGGGTTGTTGGTCATTTTAACCGTTTTTGGGTATAAAAATCCAAGAATTAGGGCACAAATTATACATCTTTCGATGTGTGAGGAAATAAGCATGATCTTTTGAAAATTTTATGAAAATCGGATGAAAAATAAAGTCACAAATCGATTTTTTAGTAAACTAACTTTGTAACTCAATTTAAAAAAATTTGAAAATCACAAATGTCGAGTCCAGCTCGACAAAAGAGTGGAAAGGGTTAACTTTTTCCACCAGTGGGGAAAGTTGGACGTACTTTCCCACTGATTCTTTTGTTTATGCGATTTTTACTGCCAATGTTTCTACATTGGAAAAAAGGGTGCATTGGAAAAAACAGCAATTTTAATTGAAAATATTGTATATTCAGATGTAGAAATACTTAGTGCATTACATCCAACTTATGAAATTTGATTTTAGCCTATGTGCAACTTTTCCCACTAATGTCAGACATTTTCCAATGCCTGAGGTTACCCCATCTCACCCTTTTATCCATGATAATGTCTGCTTGATAATGATGCCATAATCACTTCAAGATTACTGAATTACATGAAATTACCTACAGATTTTTGTTATAGCTTATATGATTTATATCAGAAATTTTATCAATATCGTGCAATTGTTTTTATTGACTATTTTGCCACAAATTTGCCAAAAAACAACCACTTTCACCAAATAAAAGATGTATTTCCAAAGCCAGATGTGATTTTACACTTAACATGCCCAACACTCTATTGCATAATGTACATATCTTATGAAGCAATGAAAAGTTATTTTGTTTGTCAATAGGACAATGCTCTGGATATTTTAAATGTTTTGAAGAAGACTCCAATTACTCTGGAAATGCTGCAAAAAACTCACATTGGCCTGTCCGTCAATAATGTTCGGAAACAAACTTCCAATGAAGATGCCAAAAGCACGGCAAAGCAGTTGATAAAAAGCTGGAAAAAGTTAGTACCTGGTAAGATAAGAGGCATTGTAATTGCTTTCATTAGTTGATACTAATTGACTGCAAGTTGTTCTGGCGAAATCAATGCAGTGTGTCAGACTGTATCAAAATATTAGAGACTTTGACATTTACAAGCAGTCAGTATTTCGTGGGTGCCATAGTATTAAACCATAAAACAAAATAAAGTGGACCTTAATGTTGTTGCTTTGAGTGAATGGCAGTTTTTGACAACTCAAATGAGAGCCAAAAATACAGAATTTAGCACAGGATTTTTCAAATTGATGTAAGATATGCATTGTTTTTGACTGGGATTTAAGTAAGAGTTCCAGGCAAAGCTTAAGATTAGCAATACAAATTTAAACGTGTCTTTTGACCTAGGTGCTCCACACGCCAGTTATGCACAAACGGCAAAATTTTGGCTGGAAGCTGCAGGCCAGAAAGTCCGGCCACAGAATGTCAACTTTGGCAGAGTTTCTGGCCCAGTTATTATTCTGTAATTGGTAAACCTGACTTTATGTTTGTTGCTTGAAATAGTATCTACATTCGCATCGTCGGTGAAATTTGCTGTGGTTGTTATTTGGTTTTCACCAATTGAAAATACGATTTGCGTGGTGTTAAAGAACAACAAAATGCTTCGACTGAACTTGTTTTTTTACACTTGACTAACACTTGTTAAGCAACTGTCTCATAGCGTAGGCTTAACCTACAGACCTGTTGATGTGGTAACACTTATGGTGTCATTGGATTCTTTAGACCTTATATACAGCAATGCATCGAGTCAAGCTCTAAACTAGCTGGCTTTCAAACTCTTGGTCCAACTCATTTCTGATGTGGAGGATATAAACAGACACTCGATATTTGCCAAATCTATAGACTTTATGTCAAATGATTGAATTAAGACAGTGCAAACGTTAATTCCAAAACGAATAGCATCACGATTTACAAAAACAAAGCCAGAGAGAATCAATTTAAACTGCTAATGCTAATCAGGCAGCTTATATTGTATTGTTGAGCAAAATTACAGTAAGATCTCGTTTTTCGGCCAGATGTGACTGGTTTAAGGCTCAAGGTCTAAAAAATTAGGAGTTTTGACAACATTTTGCAGAGCATATTTTTCGGAAAGAGATGAGGACTAGGTCATAACAGTTAGAATTAATTTTACTGTTGACTTCCATCCATGTGGATTGTCGTTACTAAAATATAAAACGTACTTGCATTCAATTGCAACTGTGGCATGTGAACTAGGTTAACCACGATTTTATGCTTCTACAAGTTAGAGAAAATGAACTACCTGTATGCTTATGTAATGACTGCTGACTGGTGATGGGACTAAGAAAAATGTGAAAAATACAACCTAATAGTTCTAAGGCATCAAGCCATATACACATAGTAAAAGTTGTGAAACAGCATAAATTTTGTGTTTTGAAACGAAGGCATGAAGTATTTGGGGTAGCCTAGCATACACCACTCTGGTTCCATACCGAAGCCACTTTCAATTCTGGCCCAGAGCCCACAAAAATGGAGTCTTAACTGCAGCCGGAACCAGAGTTTACTCTATCACTACTATACAATATGTTTGTAAATTTAAAGCTAGTTAATTAATGATATGCAACAGGGTTTTTTGTGTTATCTTCACTTTTAATAAAATATTTGATTTTGTTAAAAGTTTGAAGACAATGATTGGCATGTAAATGATGATTGTTCGTCGTGGAACATCTTTCTGTTTGAGATTATTACCTTGATTAAACTTTGGCAAACAGCTACTTTTTCTCCAAATCGTTAAGATATGCATTGAACCCTCGTTTATCGTGGAGGATACGTTTCAAAAATAACCCGCGATAGGTGAAATCTGCAAAGTAGTCAGCTTTATTTTTTACTGTTATTTTACAATGCAATACTGTACTGCAGAATGAAACAAAAAACAAAATCTCTTTTCAGGCCCAAAATGTGTTTAAGAAATAGAAATATTAGCGTTTTCTTACAAATAACTATAATAGTTTAATCAACTTTTTTCACTTCTAGACAACAGTAAAGCCCATGAGCCAATCAGGATTCACTGTAAAAAATTCCGCGAAGCCGCGATAGGTGAAGCGCGATATAGCGAGGGATCACTGTATAGCAACCTCAATATATTTAACATTTTTATTAAATTTCTAACATTTTGCTCACATCACGCTGCCCTCTTAAGAGAATACACTGCTTGATTCATTTGCTAGACTAGCAAATAAATATGTATGCACAAGCTTTACTTGTTGTACCCAAAAAATTTTGATTGTTACGTTCTATCAATTTTTTGTTACTTTAGATACCTCAAGTGAAAAAAAATCTAGTGAAAAGAAAAAGAAAAACGAAGTACAACAAGAAAGTATGGAAAGCAATACAAATTCATCTGCTGATGAGGTGGATATTAATTATACAAATGTAAAAGAATCGCAACCAAATATTCTAAACCAGAAACATAAGCTCATTTTTTTATTTTCCTTATCGTAATGCAATCACTCACTGTGATTACTGCTGTTTACTGAAAGAAAATGTATATTCGGTTTTCTTATTGGTTCCGTTTGTGTTTTGACGTTTTATGGCACTTTTCATGCTAGTTTGCTCTGATTATAGTACAAAGGCACTAATGCGATAATACCTACAGTTCCGAAGTAACTGTAAAACTCAGGTTGTTCTTTTTTTGTAATTGAGTGAGAGCTATTCAGCTGCTCAACTTTAGGGCTGTCTTCTATTGTAACAAAATCTAGCTTCAACATTGTACTTAATTTAATGCTTATTGTACAATTCGAAACTTTTCACTCCTTGAGTTTTGAACAGAATGTGTTGAAAGAGAGGGAGTTAGAGACACCAGTTTTCAATTTTGTATAAAGTAATTATTAATCCATACAAAACTAAAAGCAGGTATTAACAAAATCATTTTAGCAAGACGTTGAAACCTGGAGCTGTCGCACAAACTGCCATCTTTCTGAATTTAAAGTAGAGATCCGATTTCTAAAAAAAAAGGCTCAGTTCCAAAACCCCGTTTGGAACTGACAAGAGGTTCATGACTATAAATGAGAGATTCTTATCAAAGTTTGATTGATATTACCTAATTAATGTCTCTAAAACAAATTGCATTTTAGGCGGACAAAGGTAATTCACCTTCGAATAAATATATTGACAGAAATGTTTTAAAATCGACCAACGATCCTATTCGAGATAAATGCCGAGATATGATTTTGCGAGGTCTCCAGGCTGACAGTATGTAACAGATTTTAATGCTTGTTGTTGCTAATGCTTCTTTTGATGTGTATATAATTGCATTAACTCTTTCGCTCCCCCGATCATCGATTGATGATCTCGTGTTTTCAGTGTTTCCCTCAAATTTTTTCAAATCGAGTTACAAAATTAGTTTACTAAATAATCGATTTGTGACTTTATTTTTCGTCCGATTTTCATAAAATTTTCAAAAGATCACGCTTATTTCCTCACGCATGGGAACATGTACAATTTGTGCCCTAATTCTTGGATTTTTATACCCAAAAACGGTTAAAATGACCAACAACCCAGTTGCAGACGACAAAATCGGTCAAATTCTCAGCACGTGCCAACTACACTAAAATCAAATTGAGATTACATCTTTACCACAACACCAAACCCTTCATCATTAACACAGTCTGAAAACTACTCTTTTGGGGCATCATTTCACAAAATTTCAAGCGATAATAATAAATTTTACTTTTTTAAATTTCCAAATTTTTTAGGGGTCTCAAAACCCCCCAAACAAATTTGAGTGATAAGTAGATAAAAATAAATTTAGTGCGTAAAAAATATGATATGTTGCTAAATACCGGTCTCATTTGAAAGCTTAGAAAATTTGCTTTCCAGCAATATATAACTTTAAATAGTTTAGACTAAGTGGTATATGATATTTACTGATCAAAAATGAGTACTGTACATCATGTCAGTTCAAAACTCCCAAACTTTTTTGACTTACCTTCACTAAATTATAATTTTTAGAAAAACTACACCCTATAAAAAGATAAAATATATTGCAAATGTTTCACCAATAAAGTCGTCATTTTGTATCAAATTTCCAAGGAGACAAGAAGTGAAATACAAGTTTAAAAGCCAGCAGAAGTTGGCTTCTCTCAATCAAAGTTTTCTGTATCCCCCTTGTTTCTCAAGAAATGGGAAGGGTGTAAACAAGCGGCTGTTTCATTATCAGTGACAGCATATTCTATTTAAACTTGATATTTTGTGAATCTTGAAGAAATTCCCTGTTCAAAAATACATAATGTCACATGGTTTAGGCTAACCTGTAGCAGATAATAACTGATCATATTTTAGGTACTGAATTTAACTACCAAAATTTGGTACCGGTCGGTACCGGTCAAAAAACAGGTCATTTGCCTCAGAAAATTGCAAATTGTAGAAAACCTAGGCTTTTAGGTAAGTTTTGATTGATGTACCTTGAAAGCTTATTTCCTTAGCATCATTTTGCGACCATTTCTAAAAAAATTGGTTGCAAATTGAATCTGTAGTGATCTTTGAGGTGAGGGTACCTCTTTAATTTTGAAGACAATTACCCCCCAGTTGGGGGGGTTAATTTGCATAAAATTTGCATATTCAAAAAAAAGTTTTTTTTCTATTTGAAATCGTCAAGAAATGTAGATTTCAACGATATATCACACTTAATGTAGAAGTAGACAGCTGAGTAATGATTTACAAACAAACTTGAGGTACATAATTATGATTAATTATGATTGATTATGACAGTTCTTCGCGCTGCCACCTTACGGACATTTTTTTTCGCTATTCACGTGGGAGCAAAAGAGTTAAAGGTGTTTATTGCAGTTGAGTTTACAACTGTAAAGCGGGTGTGAGCACAAAAATGTAGGTTAAATGACTACAGGTTTTTCCGTGACCGGAGGATAAAAATTGCTTTTAACTAACGGTATAATAGTTTTTGTAATTTATCACACCAATTTACATTACGGTATCAACAATCACTATCATTTTTTGCCAGAAGCGTTGATAAAACTGTTGGAATGAGGTCAGTAAAGATTATATTTAATACAAGTGAAAACTAATTCAGAACAAATGTGAGCTTGCGAGTGGAAATTTGGTTGATTGTTGATTTAACGCCTAACTTGCAGACGTTTGAAATTGTAGAGTTTCACATTTCTTTCTGCTTTAGAATCCGGTGCCACTGAACATAGTGAGTCTCGCTTAACATTTCTGGCCGCTGCTATTGAAGAGGCAATTTTTGAAGAATTAAGAGACACTGGAATTCGTTACAAAAACAGAATACGAAGCCGTTACAGCAACTTAAAGGACTTGAAAAACACAGGACTTCGAATGAATGTACTCAATGGCATTGTCTCCCCCGAACGTTTGGCAAAAATGACGGCGGAGGTGGCTTTGCATCGCATGTTTTAAACTGTTGGCAATTGTTGTTGAGTAGATTAAAATTTGTTGCAGAGTGACAAAGATGTAACAGTTACTTGTTCAAATATCATGATGGCTGTGTTGGTGTACCTTAGGAAATCGCCCTTTACGATGATTGTCTTTGGTTGAAGGAAATTTATTGAAAGTAAAATCATTGAAAGTTATGCCTAGCAATTCAAGCAGAATTAAAACTCGCACCCCTCGAAGCAGGCTGAGACAGTGGTTTTATGCTTAGTGCCACTACCGCTATCGTGCAAGTCTGGAAGGTAAAGTATCCAATAAACAATAACGACGTCTCTGTTCTTGTTGTAGAATATCATTCATGGCAGAAATTTCAGATTTGTGTTTGCGAACATAGTACCATGCAATCGTAAATCTAAGTTCAAACCTTGAACCTGAGCTTCAACTAAATTTAACTTGTCATGCCCTACATTGATCTGCTGTGTGGCGGGTTGGGATGTAGCATCTTTTTATGGCTGCTTGATCACGCATTCAAATCTTGTTGTTTCTTAAGGTGTTTTACGACACTTTCCCCTGCTTGTGTTGACAATGCATTGTGCCAATCCAGGCAACTTTGAAGTGGGCGTGAATGCACGGTGTGCAGTGTGTATTGGTAAACAAAAAATGTTTTCCTGGGAACAAAGAATGAAAATGTCGAACTTACTCTAGGTTATACTTTTCCATGATTGATATGGTCGATGTGCAAAATGGAAGCTTCATTATGTAGCGTGTTGAGTTGAACTGCGTTCCATATTGAAAATGAAAAAAATTTAAATTTCACAAAAGGATATGTGCTGATATTAAACTTAAAGCATTGAAGTCTTCCACTTAGTATCGCATCAGACTTGGCAGTGAAGCAGCTCATAAACTCGGAAATGGGGATTCTTCCAAGATTTAAGTAACCAATAGACAACAATAGCGAACGCTATCAATTTGTATGCATTGCTATTGTTACGTCATAAATCGTTTTTGTTGGAAGTTCGTTTCGATGTGCGCGAGTTTTGAGCTTGCGACCCTTATGCTATGAAATTTTGCGTAGCTGACCTGTCCCATAAGGTCAAATACCTAATTAGCGTATTCTCGTTTGTGTGTGTTTTCAATTATCGTAACCGCAGGGCTATGCTTTGTTCTGCCGCATTGTTATTTTTAGCTAAGCTTGTTAACAGAATTCAATTCCGCTGCATTGCTCTAAGTCTAATTGATTGATATTAGTTGAAATTTTTACTCAAAACCTTTCATCTTTGCATTGTTTACCATAGTAGCAACAGCAGCAGCAGCAACTAAAGTTCGTTAGTGTAAGGCAATATCAATTATCAAATCAACCAGCATCTTATATTGTACCATTTTTCAGCTGTAAGAACTTGTAATTAAATTAATAAAAATTGTTGGATGTTCTGTCGAAAAACAAGTTGGTAAGTTTCGCATATCGGTCATTTTACGCAAGTAACATTATATTGTATCTGTCGCTTTTGTTACAGAAACCAGTTTGCTGTAAATTTGTGGCATCTATTTCATTCGGTTCATTGATTTCTTCTCGAATTTTCATTGAATAAACTGTGTTTCAACGACGACATCTCGTCCTTCTCTTGTTCGCCACGGCGTGAGGCAGACACGCGTGTTGCGACGTAACAAGAAAGTTTCGACTTGTTTTGATGATGGCGAAGAAGACTTCAACTTCTGCCACTGTTCCGGAATACAACATCTGTATTCCCAACGAAGATCCAGTAATGGAAGCCATTGACTGCCTGCAACAGAAACTAAATACTCTGTATCTTGCGGGAGAGAAAATTATGGCGCTTCGAAATCCTAACCTTGACAGCTTGCGATCAATCTCGCAAAGTATCAATTTAACGCATGATGAGCTTCTTTCGAAAGTAAATCAACTTGATGACGATACTGTTCAATTGAGGAGTGATCCTATTGTGCGCAACAAGATCGAGTTTGATTCTTACATTGCCGCGTTCTTCGAGAAAAGCGCAAGCGATCTGATGCAAACTCAGCCATCGAGCGAAACATCAAGCAATGTCTCAACTACCCACAGTTGTAAAGCAAGTATACGGTTCAACGACGACATCTCGTCCTTCTCTTGTTCGCCCCGGCGTGAGGCAGACACGCGTGTTGCGACGTAACAGCTATAATGAAATCTAGAAAACACGATTTTTTTTAGTGGTTGTTAGATAAGTTCTTTTTGTTTTGGTTGCATATGCTTTAAAATAGCATCATTTCTAGATTAATTTTTCAAGAAAAGAGAGTAGTGACAGTGTGCATTAAAGCAAAGTTATTTTGGACAGGAAATGGCTAGTGATGAGATGAAGAAATTGCGTGAAAATTATGAAGAACAAAATATAAAAGATCATCAAATGGCAACCAATGAAGGAACAAAAACGAACATGTTCACATGCGGGAAATGCAAAGGAGAGTCGTGCACGTACACCCAAGTTAGTTCTCTGCTTGTTAATTAGTTTTTTTAATGGAACTTCATTTCAAAATCAACTGGTTTATGAATGCGCTTGCCGCAGTTTCCAAGCTGCTAGTCGCGTAATTGGCGACCCGCATCAAGCTGCAATGATGCACTGGATCAGTGATTCTCAAAGTGAGTTCCACGAAGCAAGGCCAGGGGTTCCGTAGAGCTACATTCGTAAAGAATTCCGAACATACCTGCCAGTCTTGCGAATATATCCCAAGATTACATGTCAAAAGGCGGTCGATCTTCAAAAAAAAAGATCTTCATGACACTAACTTTGTCAAGCAAAACATTTCTTTTGTATTAAGTATTACTTTAAATAAGAGTTCCGTTATATAATCAATAATATCAATGGGTTCCATTGCAAAAAGCGTTAAGAACCACTGCTCTAGATGAATCGGTCTTTGTCTCGATCGCACGGTTAACCTTCGGTTGGAAATTCTACGTTAGAAGTGCTGATTAGCAGATAGGTCTTCGTGTGGGCCAATTAGAGTAATCCCTAACTCGGAAGTCTCCAAAGTACA
This sequence comes from Trididemnum clinides, assembly GCA_963675345.1. NCBI lineage: Eukaryota > Metazoa > Chordata > Ascidiacea > Aplousobranchia > Didemnidae > Trididemnum > Trididemnum clinides. The sequence goes on from OY776298.1 coordinate 14,607,211, forward strand.
GCCCGCCGAGCTCTCTTCATAATTACAAAACAAATGCATAGCGCAGTGTTCTCAAAGTGGGCCACTTGGCACTCTAAAGAGGAATTTTGTCATCTGAAGGGAGGAATGATCGTTAGGGGAAGAATGTCAGTAATTTCAAAGAAATGTAAATTTATCGACTGTAGGTGGCATCAAGAAAGGTGATGACCTTTTCTTTTGGAGATCACCACATTTTCTGATAGCTCAACACGAGTTCCGACATTGCCAACCGTTACTTGATGGCAATAGTAACTTCATCTTGGCTCTCTATGCTTTAAGAATTCAGAAATGTGGCCCCTAGTGGAAAATCTTAGGAAACCCCTGCTCTAGCTCGACAAATTTTCTATTGAAATCCCGAATAAACTCGTGGTTTGTGATTCTGTCGTGAAGCAACGTAAAGTTAACTTGCGTCAAAATTTCAGTAACCGAGTTATAGAATGTTAACGTAGGCTAGCGCTATACTGAAGTAGCAGTTTTACATTAATCTTTGACTTTCAATGCGCGATTAATAAAACTGATGCCATTGTAAAATTTCGAATTGAACAACGTTCACTCACGTCAGAAACTTCTGACTAGCTGAGATTAGTGACCGGATTCATGGGATATGGCAATGAAAACTTTTTTTTTTCAACGTCATAGTTTTCACAGCTGTGAATTTGCCACTATCCACCGATGTAGTGAGTAAAGACCTTTTTTGTTGGAGGTGACAGTTATCACTGCTGTAAACTTGCCAAAATTCCTCAATTTGATCAGTGATGACCTTTTTTTTCTTTTGAAGATCAATATTTCGCCAAAATTTTACAGCTTTAATTTCGTCCAAATTTCCTAATTTCTTCCACGAACCACAAAAATTTCACGTCGCGGTGCTGCACATCCCTGCACTAGATTAGTGGCAGCACTGCTACAATTTTAAGGTTTCAGTGCGTGTTTTTGAACTGTTTATCGAGGTCAAGCGTGGAAAGCCACGAAAAATTTTGTAGAAAAACTTTTGGTAGAAAATTCGTAGAAAATTCAGCTTTCTGGTGCCGTAGTTACATGGTTAATATATAGTAAGTTATGTTCATCCAGTGCCTTCAGACTGCAAAGTTGGCTTGCTAACAAAAGTCTGATGCAAAAGCAGGTAAGCAGAGGTGGACATCTATGGCATCAGTTGTATCTCAAAAGCCCTTGCTATGTCGCAAGAAAAGCAGTATTCTGACCACATATTACTTGTTTTTAAAGCTTCAAACTCGAAGTTCGGATGAGCAGATGACTATGTTTGTGTTTTGCATGGATTGCGGCAACAGATGGAAGTTTTGTTGAATCTTGAACAAATCTCTGGGTTGCAGCTGTGATTAGTAAAGTTTTTGTAGTTGCCCTTGTTCCACGAGTTCTTAAAAGGTACTGGGTGGCTGATTTTATCTGTTTTCAAGGTTTTATCCGCTTTTAAAGACTTTAATTACTGCCAGTTTGCTATCATGCAATCCAGTATTTCACTACCTGGGTCAAGAGTTGCAAAAATTTTTACACTGGTATGCTTTATGCATTTTATTTTTTATTTATTAAATTTTGGAAAGGAAAGATTTTTTCCCAGATCTGCCAAGCCAAGCATTCGCAAATAGTGATATTATTAAAACATAATAAACGCCAAAACAAGACGATCCTTAGTTGTCTATTTACTCGGAATTTATCTGGGCAATGCCCTAAAATTCATTAAAAACTACCAGAATTTCCAAAAAAATCATGAATAAATGAAACAGGATGCGCTATTAATTTTCTTTGTTACTTCTAAGTGCTGTCAAACCTGCTAAGTTGAAATGGCCAGCCAGTTGATCGATGTGTAATTTTTTTTCCTGTGGATTGCTATGTTTTGTAAAATATCTTTTGTTTGTGGTTGTTTTGATTTATTCATTGTGTTAAGATAGCGAAATATATATACAGGTCGCAGGATATAGAAGCATTAGCAAAGAGTCACAAACCCAAAAAGGTTGGTGACAGTGGATTGCATGGGTATTACCACATGTAAATAAGTTCTTTTTACAAGGTATTTAATTATTATCCAAGTATTCATTTATAATTTTTTGTAATCTTGTTTTGTCGTTTCAATAAGTTTCTCAATTATGGCCATCGCAATTTGTGTTGTATTCAATGATTGTGTATGAGTTTATATTATGTTTGCACATTGCATAGTATTTCGATTATATTAGAATTTGTTGCGTTTTGCAAGGTATTTAATAATGTTTTGCCGTATTTTGTCAACCGTTAACCGCCACTTTTATTTAACATCAGTTGACGCGCTTCCCAAAGGCGACTCTTATGTTTCCCTTTTGCCATCAATTTACGTCCGGTTGCATCACGTCGGTCAGTTGTTGTGAGAAGAACGTTTAACCACTTGACAGCGGATTTTTAAATGCATTTTTATGTCTTGCTAGCGGTTTTTTTTAGAAAAATTGCATAAAATTGAAAATGTGTCGTCAGTTAGAAAATCTCTTTCCTGATTGGTTGTTAGACATCACTAAATTGCTAAACGGTGACAAAGACAACAGGAAACACCCAGGGCTCTTTGTAAATGAATATTCGTATATATACGTCATCCGCTGTCAAGTGGTTATATTTAAAGCGGTTGGGATGAGAGGGCGACCGAAGATGATATGAGAAGGCAGGTGGACGAAGTCATTGAACAGATTGAAGTGCAGAAGGAAGATGGCATTAAAAGAGCAAAGTGGCTCAACGCTGTTTACGATAATGTGAGGAACAAGAGAAAAATCTCGCTACCTACGTTAAGGAATGCAAAAACCGGATTTCAACAGTTAGATCTCTTTTTGCTTCTGCACTTGGGGCTGCAAATTTCGTGCTGCGAAGTGCAGAGCAGTGTTTTCTCCAAGTTTTTCGCTAATTGGCGTGTGCCCAAAAATCGAAGCTATGAGCTAAAGATCAAATGCTCCCAACTAATTTTAGCAAATTTTTCCTAGAAACATGACAATTGCTTTTGTGTTAGAGCAAAATTTAGTGTCTTGGATGACAGGAGCATCAATAAAGGCTCTTTTTTTAAAAAAATTAATGTGCCCTTATTTTGAAAGCTTGCAGCTTGTCATGAAATTAGATTGCGTCCCAGAAAATAGCTAATTTGCCAAAAAGAAGTTTGCTTTTAAAGGTTTTTATCGGAGCTGATGTCAGGTTTTCATCAGTTGTAAATGAACTACTGGCATGTAATGGATGCGAAGTGCTAATCTGTCAAGCAAAATTGATAGTTTTTGATCAATAACTTCTTAATATTGTGTCAGTTAATGCGGTTTATCAAAGGCGACTAACAATTGATAAAATGCGTTAAACTTTTTTATGGTCGAGCTGATTACTTCGTCACGCAAGTAATGTTTCCAGCAAGAGAATTTTCAAGTATTCTTTGTTGCGTCGAACAGTGAGCAACAACATTTGGCATACCAGCTGTCTGTTTACTACTAACTTCATTTGTATTTGTGACGGTAAGAATCTGTAAAAAGTATTAAAATGTAAAAAAAATGTATTCGCGCCAGTTCATTGAAACTGAGTTCCATACATCTGTCTTCTGTAGTCAAGGCGTAAACAAAAGTTTTGCGGTTAGTTGAAAGACTTCGCCAATCGATTTCCTGTAATGCCGTAAAGTACACTGTGAATTATATGTTGAAGAATTACTAAATTTTTGTGAAGCTAGGTAAAATTCCCAGACTTTTGGCAAGTGTAAATAGAGTGCATATCCAGTCAACTTCGGATATAAGAGATCCGCCGGGACCAGCTTAATCAGTCTCTTATAACCGACTTATTAGTTTATATTGAAAATCATTTGGGACCTTTTGCGTAGTCCCTTATAAGCGAAAATCCCTTATATCTGAATCTCTTATATCCGAAGTTGACTGTATTAATAAAGCTATCTATAAAATCTTTGAAGTGGTCGCGAACTTGATGAACGCACTGTATGTAGCTGGTACTGTGTACACCAGAGCAGCTTTTATTTAGCTGCCTCTAAATTTCTTTGTACAGAATAACGCAAAGATTTGAAGCTTGTTGTTTCCAGCATATCTTGAAGTTTTTCGTCGGCCGGTCTTTAATGAACATCGAAAAAAGTAAGCAAAACTGCCACGACTCTCGTATCAACTTGCCGAAGTTTTTTTTTTCTTTCTGACGTTTTCCTCCAAAGATGATTAGTTGAAAAGCTTCAAGAACATGCTCTGAAGTGTCATTTATGTCGAATTTTTAATTTTGAGTTTTTAATGAAAGCTTTGTGTCATTAAACCATGCTTTTAGATGTAGTTTTCAATCAGTTCTCGACAGTGCTTTTCGTTCGGCCGCTATAGGTTATTCAATAGTAGGGCTTTTTAGCGACTGTGTTGCTTGGTTGCCTCATAAATCACCTAGTTTGATTTAAGGTCATGAGACTCTGATTTCAACCTTAAAGGCTGGTTTCCATTAGGCGTAGATTGCAGTCGTGGCGTGGAAAACTCTTTGTTTCTCTATTTAGTTTTATGCGCTCCGCACAACCCTACTAGCTATTATGCGCTCCGCGCATAAAACTAAATAGAGAAAGAAAGAGTTTTCCACGCCACGCCTGCAATCTACGCCTAATGGAAACCAGCCTTAACTCGTTGCGTTGAAAAACTGCCTAATGATTGTCAAGTAGGGGAAGGCGGTCATGCGGGGCAACATGGACATTGGGATATTTTTTATTCGCTAGGTGTCGCAATCAACTTTTTGAATACTTAATGCCGTATGCTGCTCTTAAGGTTGAAAATTAAAATTGGCAATTTGGTTGTTGTCCCGGATGTTTCCCGACCAAAAACTCAGTTTTTGAAAAAAGTGTTAAAAAATATTTAACAAGAATCGGCTGGTTGTGATTAAGTTGGTGAGTTGCTTTGAAAAAAATTTTTTTGCTCGTAGTGTATTGTAGTACAGGTTGAACTGGCATTGCAGTAGATGGTAAATATGTTTACTTATTGTGAACTATGTTATTATGTACACAGCATGCTTGGGGCAAAACGGTCCTAGCTTTCGACCGTTTTTTACTAGTTGGGTTGCCGGCTTACAGTACAAGGTCATAACAGTTTGGCTGTTACGTGCTCTAGGCATCTCTTACTCTCTCACTGTAGACAACATTAGAATTAAGTAGATTGTGTTTGGGATTATTAAGACCTCAAATGAGAATACAGTTAGGATTTGAGATTTTGTTTGTTGCTTAGGGTAGTGCACAGCTTTAAAAGCTGTATTTGGTAGCTATAACTATGTGAGACTTTGATTTTTGTATCGGTCAAATCTAAACTCTTCAAAAATTGGGAAATGACCAAAACACTCTCAATTCTCGTTGCTTACATAGTGTCAAATGTCAATATTATGCACAAGATTCTTGTAATGTGTTGACTATTTGATTGAGTGATAGCTTAACAGTTGCAACCTAGATCATATAATAGTGCTACATTACGATCTGAGGTTATTATTTGCAGTTTTGATGTGATTTTGGTGCTTAATAACAGAATCATGCTTTGACGTTACCTACATGGAGTCAAATGCAGGTTTGCAGCCAGGTCTGGTAAATTTTTTTACTATATTACGTGATGGTTACAACCAAGCGGTCAAACTAAGTTAAAATGCTTATTAAGATTTCACTTGAATGTCATTGTCAAAGCGTTAAAGTAGTATTTAACGATAATTTGATCACAGGGCAAAACGGGCATGTAACTGGGTTTTCGTGAATTTCAGCTTCAGTGCCACAAGTATATGCGTCTAATCATAAGAATCGGGCTGTGTTCTATCATGGCCATTAAATGCAACTTTTTTTTGATAACGTGATGTCAAAGCTGCGTTACTTTTATGTTTCTGTAACCGTTTTGCCCCGCCTTTCCCCATGTTTTCACTAAAGTAATAAGACTACTAAATATCAAAATTCCTTTTATCAAAAGTTAATTGGCTGAGCTTTGACCATGTTGAATCGAATTTAGATACAATTGTAAAATCTGAAGCGATTGAAAAGTCTACAGTCAATTCTCAAAACTTTTACCGTTAAAGCTCTTGCCATTTATAAAACATAAATTAAGAAAACAATGACTAATTCAAAACGAAGTTGGGAAATTTTAGGAGGCTTTGCTCAAAATATTTGTCGGAAATAATTACTTGATGACGCGGTTTACGATGACTGCAATCGCTTTACCTTCTCGACAGTTAGGCTACATTGTGGTACACGTGGAAAAAGCATGTTACGGTGATTTCTTTTACTGAATTCGCACTGTTTGTGGTAGCAAAGCGCAGTTACTCCGAATCACGTTAGAACACAACAACCGACGAAAAGATTTTCTTGTGACTGAAGGTTATGAATGTGTGACTCAACTTGTCCAAATTAAATTTTGTGGAGTTTCTTTGAACCGCTTTCAGTAGACATCTTTCCGGTAAGGAATTGATCAAGTTGCAAATTTTATATTCAAATTAATTGGAGCACACGTAGTAAAATTTTGCGAGTATTGACTTTCTTCGGACTATGCAAAATATTTTTGCTGTAAGACTAAGTATTTGTATTTTCGTAATTTTTTGGTAGCCTAATTATAACTTATTACTAAAATTTATTACACGGCAAAAATTTTTTCTTGCATAATTTTCTGCTTTTTTCAAGTTGTTTTTGAATCAATTTTGGGAAAAAAAGCACAAATCCGTGTTATCGGTGTATTAAACTAGCCAGCGTCGGCCGCAGGGCCTCCATCTTTAATGTCGAAGCTATGAATATCGGTTCAGCCGGCCAAGTCGGCATCACGCAATGTATAGTTGCGAAAACCATAATAAAAAGTAGATATTTATTGACATAGCCAAATCTTGTTCTAAAACAAAACTGCCATTTTTTAAAAGGGAATCTATTACAAAAATATTTTGGGGGTTTGCGCATTATCGCTGCATGCATCCAACTTTATCGAGTCCACGGCAACGTTTTAATTGCCCTTGAACATAAGCCCTTGCGCTTAACAAACTTTTATATCTGCAATTCAGCAAGTGCTTGAAAGCATATCCAAGGTGTGGAAGAACGCCAAGATGATTAAGCTATTAAATATTGGGCCTACTACTTGACAACTTCTTCATAACTGTAGACGTACGAGTGTGTGAGCAAAATGCTCTGACTGCGGTTATGTTGCTTCGTCTTGACAAAAACGCGGCTAGGAAGAGCATATTAAACCAAAGTGAAACACTCACAGTTAATACGAATTATAGGAAATTATTTATTATTATTATGCAATGTGCATTTGCGGTTGCGGAAGTGCGAAAAGTTACCGCAAACTTGCGGATTTGCGGTTGTAGAACACCTCTTGCAGTTTCGCGGAATTAAGTGTAAATTTGCGGTGCCCAGCTCTGGTTATTGCAAATTGATCTTTGTCAAGTATAAGCTGCCATCCAAGAAAATGCAATTTATCATGGAATACACGACGTTATTGCAAGTTGATCCTAGTCAAGTATAAGTTCATATCCGAGAAAATGCAATTTATCATGAAATATACGACACTATTGCATACCGGCCCTAGTCAAGTTTAAGCCTCTAACGAAGAAAATGCAGCTTCTCGTAAAATACATGACGTTATTGCAAATTAATCTTTGTCAAGTATAAGCCACCATCCAAAAAAATGCAGTTTATGATGAAATACACGACGTCATTGCATATTGATCCTAGTCAAGTATAAGCCACCATCCAAAACAATGCATTTTATTATGGAATACCCGACGTTGTCGCACATCGACCCTAGTCAAGTATAAGCCCACAATCAGGAAAATGGATTTTATCATGAAATACACGCACGAGGTTATTGCATATCGATTCTGGTCAAATGTATGCCCCCAACCAAGAAAATGAAATCAAAGATGTTGTTGGTGCGTACTGTTTATGAATTGATGCAATTTATTTAAATGATTTACATACTGGAGCATAATGTTTACATTACAGATAAAATGAAAGTACGTATAGGTGTAAGTACTGCAACGCTATGTAAACCAAAAGAGCTAAGAGTTCAAGTTTCTTATCTCTTGATGCCTTTGTTCGCATTTGACCTTATCTACTTAACGATAAGATGGGAAAAAGACTAATTAAGCCTTAGTGTGTTCGCACATTTGCGCTTACATCGCGCCCATGGCCTTGTTCTAAGTCTTGTTGAGATACCTACTGTTGCTGGCCAATCAAGGGTGCAAACAGGGGGCCAGGAGCGCTAAATCCATATCTTGTTATTCACGGTTTAATACCTGAAGCTTTAGGCCTACTCTTAACTACCACCGGTTTTTGAAAGTACGTCACAAAACATTTCTTTACATACTTTTTTCTGAAGATGCTCGACGTAACCTCCCAAGCAAAACGTTAAAAATAAATAGCTTTTAGCGATAATTGGTTCTTTATAGGAAGGTTGCACGCACGTGATCAAACGTCATCAAAATGCGCTTTTGAAAAAAGTGGCTGACCATTTTGAGTGATTTTGCATTGAATTGAATAGGAGTGATATCGTTTTTTGCAAAGCAAATTCATAAACGAGACAGTTGTTGAATGAACGTTAAATATGTTGTTTTACGGATGTTAAGGAATGAATCTAAGGTCAAAGTAAGATAAGAGGTGCTAAGGTTTGCTTGTTATTGCTAATAGTTGGGCTAATCTTGTGGGCTAAACATCCAGCCTTATTTGTAGCCAGCTTCTGTGAGGGTTTCATATTCGATGAATCAGCGTGTTTTGGAATTCTGAGTTTAAGTTAATTGTAATGTGTAACTTATACAGTATATTTATACCGACGCGATGGCGTAGTGGTTAGAGCGTCCGCTTCGCAGTCGGTAGACCTGGGGTTCATTCCCCTTGTCGAGTCATACCAGTAGACTTTAAAAAATGGCATCCGCAGCTTCCCTGCTTGGCGCTCGGCATTTAGGGGAGGTTGTGGAGAACAAGCTGGCAAGTTCGCTTGTTGTGTCCTTGGGCAAGGCACTTAACGGGACGCCCCATCTTTATGTGGAAGACAGGTGGCCCATAAACCTCGAAAAAGGCAACTCCCAAGCGAGTGCGGACTTCCCGTCCAAAGTATAGCGATACAATTCGCTTTCTCGTAAATGGAGGATAAATATGGCAAATAAAACAAAAACAAACAAACAAAAGCATTCTGAAAAGTTGAAAACTTAAGTTATACTGTAGCCTAAATGACAGGGCAGACTTCTGTACCATATGTCATATGCTGGATTAGTCATTGTTGGATAAAATCAGTAAGTTTTTGAATTTTTTTGTCAATAGTGATTGCAGACCAGTCATATTGATATGTCAGATGTAATTTTGTGACCTTAACTACTCTTTAAACAATTTTTTGGGCTATTACCTTGGCTGCTGGTCAAAGGGTACTTTAATAACTTACCGTACCAATTTATTTATTCATGCGTGTGAGCTCCTACTTTGTTTGCATGTCTTTCGTCACACAGGGCCACCACGACGGGTAGACTGCTTGGCCCCACCACCTGTTTGCACATAAAGATTGAGGCATGCCGTTAAATGCCTTGCTCATGGACACAACAAGTAAGCTTGCCGGCAAGCTTACCGTAACGGTAGTAATGATAAAATAATGTTTGTTTTTGTTAATGTACCGACTGGTATCTAATTGATATAGTTCATTTTTAAGTGAGGAGCAAATGGTATTTAGATGGTACTTCTCTTAGGGGCATTTTTAAAAAATTAACCCACAGTACTGAGATTATACTAGCCAACTGAAAGACCTAATATCAACCAAATTGCTTTTGATCAAATTTATTTGTTTCCGAGTATTTAACTAGCAATAATTCATTCCAAATTCTAATTAATTTTTCATTAGTTTTCAAAACAAGCCCAAAAGTTGGTGTCCGCCCTATACCTCTCCAGCATAAATTACAGCTTTTGGTCAGCCAGTTTTTTTGGCGCGAAATGTGTGACGTCATTTGCAACCTTCCTATTGCTCTACCGGAAAAAAAGTTAGCTTACACTAATTTCAGTATACATAGAACAAAAAATTCACTCTTATTCGCTAAAATGACTATGACGTATTCGATTCCACGTTTTTATTGAACGGGGCGTTTGCGTTTGAAGTCGCTATGTCGAGCTTGTTGTGGCGACCATTTCCCGTTAACAGTTGCTCTTATAGGTTGATATAAATCTTACCCAGACAGGTGTAGGGAAAAAGTTTTTCGATGAGGAAAAGTAGGCGAGCAAAATAGTTAGCGAAGGTGAAGGGTAGAGATGCGTAGGAAAAGGGAGGAAGGCTAAATTGCGGTCCACATCGGAGATGTAGGTGCTGAAGGGCTGCAAAAATTGATAGGCAGGAAAAACTGCATTTCGATATGCAATAATAACGTCCTATGTTTGATGATAAATTGCATTTTCTTATTGGCAGCTTATACTTGACTAGGCTCAATGAGCAATAGTGTCGTGTATTTCATGACAAAATGCATTTTCTTAGATGGCGGCCTATACTTAAATAGGGGCGATATGCAATAACGTTGTGTATTTTATGATAAATTGCATCTTTTTGGTTGGGGGCTGATACTTGACTGCGAGCAATATGCAATAACGTCGTGTTTTCCATGATAAATTGCATCTCTTTGGATGGCGGCTTAAACTTGACGAGGATGGATGTGCAATAACGTCGAGTATTTCATAATCAGCTGCATTTCTTGGTTGGAGGCTTATACTTGACTAGGGTCGATATGCAATAACGTCGTGTATTTCATGATGTTGCGGTCTCCTATCTGAATGTGATCTGTAAGTTTTTGCATAGTATGCAGGTAGTTAAGCATCAAGTTCCATTTTGTGTTTGAGAATTTATACCTTATTTGGGTTTGTATACAATAGCGTTTGGCATTTCAGCATCAAATTGCGTTTTTCTGATGGTACATATGCTTAACAAGTGTTGTTATGCCAAGCTTGTTTTTCATTACATAATTTCGTATGTGTGGTGGTGCTAGTTTGGAACATTGGATTGCTTTTACACCAAAACCAAAAAGGAGCCCCATTGGAGAAGGTTAATCAATCATTTAAAATTTGATGCGCTTGCAAACAGCCCTTTTGTATTTAACCTCTTGTCCCTGAATAGGTACAAATTTTAAGCCTTCTTATTAACAAAGTGCGCATTTTACGCACGTTTTGATGGCACTATGACGTCACTGTGGCGTTATGATACACACCTGCCGTCGATAATCAACTGTTGTTAATGACTCGGCTCTGCGCACAGTTCTTCTGAACCAAAAACACGTTTCCAACAGTGCAGTTGTAAGAAACCTAGCGATAATAAAGAAACAAGAGTATCTCATTCGCGCGCATTGAGTTCGTCACGTAAATTACGTCATGCAACGCATGTCACGTGATGGCCTATTGCAGAGCACAAGGGCCGATTCTTTACTAGACCCAAAATAATTGCTGAAACGCTCGGGTATTAGGGGTAGTGAAAGATGAAGTAGGCACTGTGACATTGTTTAGTGAATTAAGATAAAATATTAGAAACTGTTTAGCGTCCGAATTAGAAGCACGTTGACGACCAATTATGACTGTATGTGTAGGAAAAAAATATGGACAGCTAAAGAAATATAAAATAATATTCGGAACTATTCAAAGACATTTTAGCATTTGAATCAGGATTCAAAAATAGATTTCATCTCAAGATAAGGGCTAGCTGGGTAGGCTTAATGCAGCTAGGCCTATAGCAATGCTGCTTGCAGGTTAGGCTTTTATGGTGGCAACTTATGACAGAGGCTACTAGTGTGAAAAGGGTTGTTAAGTCTGTCAGTTAACTGTTGTTGAGCTGCTGAACATAAGGCTGTTTACTTTGCTGTCTGTTAATGAAAACGTAGTTCTAAAAAATCTGTTAACTCAACAGTCAACATTTAGTTCAGTGCATTTTGCCTATTTACTATATATTCGATATGGACCGTCTGAAAAAGCTCGCAAGTACTCGGCAGCCCCTCGATATAGTCTAGTAGGCTAACCCTGTTTCACTCCTGCATTAGGCCTAGTAGTTTAGGCTTGGAGTTTGAGGGAGTTTGGACCAAGTTCAATTTTAAACTTGTCACCCATATTCGTGCAGGTGTGAACTAATACGATGTCACTAAAACCCCTGAGTTTGCAGTAGGTGTGGTTGGTAATCGTACCCTTTTCCACGTGCATATCTTACAAGCTATGAGGAAATTAAAGTTTAAACTGCATCAGAAGTAGTTTCATCCTAGTGGCCTAGGAAAAAAGGCTGTAAGCTTTAGGTTAACTTTCAAAATTATGTAAAACCATTTTTGGTTTGGGACGGGGTTTAGTTTAAGCTTCAGCCCACGTCAATGAGCAATAAGCTTGTAGGTAAATGCTAGTGCTAGGCAAGCATGAGCGCTTTATCTAAACTTCATCCTCTGATTTGGGTAGAGGACTAGCCTTGCTAATATTGTGTCTTAAATCTTACTGATACTCTAATCAGCCTTTTTGTTTTTTAGATAACTTCAATGTAACAAGCATTTTTTAAATCATGAGTAAATACAAGTGGTTTATAATTATTGTTATGGAGCATTCCATTTTACTAGTACCGGTTCTATCAGTACCCAGGAATGAAATAGCTGGATCGAGCAGGACAACTTCAAATGTTTTGGCTACGTTTTCACCGATTAAATTAAAAACGAGAAAATTTAATCCTTCTGGGTGGTATGCTTCAAAAATTAAAAAAACAAAAGCTGAAGGTAAGCGATAGGCCTATTTATAAGCTTATTTGTGTTTAAAAACCAATCAAATGTTGTAATGTAGACAATTTTAGCATTGCTGAACTTACCACATTATGCTATGCTATTTTTATCACAAAGTAATTTACTCTCTTCTGACTTAAAAATGTATCGTCGGAGAAGTCATTGTAATTATCAAATTGTGCTGTCATTTATTTTAAGTTCTACCTGTACTAATGTAAAGAGATAGAACAGAAGGTATATATATCAGCAGGCATACTGTGGGTAGGTAGGTTTTCATTTGAAATAAAGCTTTTGATGCATTCAAATTACCCATTCTATAGATACTGGTATCTTAAAATACACGGTAGTCGTGATGTGCGTAATGATTTTAAGGTAAATTTGGTACTGTATTAAAGTAAGAGGTTGAAGAATGAATTAATGTTATTGATTCGGGGTACCCCGCGTGCTTCTGTTTCAACACTCGCTTGGTTGACGTTCAGATATATTGTCGTAATCTTAAGACATAAAATAACAAGCAATGTGCTCATAAACTAATCAATAAACTAATTACTTACAAAAGTGGCGAGCCGAAATAGATCCAGAAACACAATAGGTTACAATTACAAGCATTAGCTAGACTTGACAAATGCAGTCATTGGCTACTCAAGTCTAGATCAAATAAAAAATGTCGTCAATTAATACAAACTTTAGCTAATAAAATTATAAATGCTGTCCGAAAACTAAAATAATTCTAAACAGGTGCCCAGCTTTCTTAACAAAAAAAATACTACTAGTAAGCTAATGTAACAAAAGAGATTCAAATAGATTGCAGGGTCATGTGGGAAAGCAAGGCGAAGCAGAACGGATGCGCTAGGCCAAGGGTGGCCAACCAGTGGCGCATTGACTGCTTAAAAGTGGCGCATTGCATCTTTTTGATGACAAGAAAGCAAGCCACTTCTACTCACTAATTTTGGTGATTTTATATTTCTTCGCGTCCTTTGTGGAATTGCTCAGTTTTTTTCGATCAACCTGGCTTTCAGTAGTTAAAAATGTATACAGCATATCAGGGGTGTCAAACTCGCGGCCCCCGAGACGATTCTGAAATTACTAATAAACTTCGGCAGTATTGCAACGGATAATTGTCGAAGAAACGCTTGAAGTTCTGATCACAGGCCACACTGGAGAGGTACAAATCTTTGTCATTCAGAGGCAACTTTTCTGATGTTGGAAAGATGATGACCTTTGTTTTTTTTTTTTTTTTGGAGATCGATCCAACTTTGGGCTATATTTCAGAGATCGTTGCCCAGAGAGATGGTGATCCCCGAATCCAAAACCACATGCAGCCCTCGGCACGATTACTCACATATGCAATGTGGCCCTCAGCACCATTGCTCCTATATGCAAATTGGCCCCCAGAAGCCCACGAGTTTGACACCCCTGCAGTATATGATTTTCCTCGCGAGAATGTAGTCCAGTAACTAACATTTTGACGTTTTGACAACCCTTACGTAACAATTATAACTTCAAAATATCTATATATTACCACACGTTTTAAAGGACTGAAAAGAAATGAATGTTTGTGAGGGGCATCTGAGTTAATGGCGAAAAATATTGGCGCATGGAATTAAAAGTTGGCCACCCCTGCGCTAGGCAAACTACGCAAACCTGATAGATTACTCATTTGTGAATAGCAGGCAAGCACGCAAAATCATTTAAAAAAAGATTAAACAAAAGGCACGAGTAGACCAAATCAGTTATGCTGGATCATCGAACTTTATATTTTTTACGCGGTGTATGTGAAATTGTTGTTTGCTTTTTGCTCAGAGCCTTGAAGCTTTTTGCAATATTTTAACATGATCAACGTTTGGCCTATTAAGTTATTGGAAAATACCATACAACTATTTTAAGCTTTGCATGCAATGCTTTTAATTAATTACTGATGAAGAGACGATCTTGCTGCGCATTTGTTTACCTGACTTGTTGCTATTATTGGCTTGGATCAATAATTTAAAAAATAGTTCTGTACGAGGTTTCTCGTGATAAATAACATGCAAGCGATATTATCTCAATCTGCTATAGATGCTATACCCCATGACTGCATTTTTGTTTTGTGTGAAATGGAACTGGATTTGACCTTACAAACCAGTCAGTTCATACCATATTTACACTTATTTGTTTTATAGGAGTCTCATTCTGGTCATCCTGTCGTTGTTAAAAGGAATGAAAACTTTGTTGTGGTCGTGGATGGTTGTGAAATTGCTGAAAAAATCTTTTTAATGCAGTTGGATATCTAATCGCCTGTTATTGCGTGTTTGACATTCATTTCCTAATTTTTTCCTTGATTCGCTTTCTTTTTTTCGAAGCAGGTTTTGAGTTTGGAAATTCCTAATAAAGTGATACGTTTCATTAACACGTTGTGAAACTACTTGATTAGCGTGTTGCTGAAGTGCACAAGTTTTGGTAAAGATCAGTGTGAACTTGGTGACGGTTGTTGTTAGAGAAGGATAAAGCACGAGGTTAAACTTGCAGACCACTGACAGTCGCGCTAAGCATACAGGAGAACTGTTTGAACTTTAAACATCTACACTTTCTTTAAAAAAGTGGCTTATCCTACTAGTAGCCGTGCACCAATCTTCTGACTATATGGAGTGTATCAGTAAAAGTGAACCGCTTTTAGTTAAGGGTTTTGAAATTGAAATTTTACACACACTAACCTCAGGATATTATCTCGATGTTTTGAATTTGGCAAAACTCCCATAATCTAAAACTGCTCTTTCAGATACCATATAAAAGTATTGATGATATTCTAATATTACTGTGCGTAAAATTTGAATAAATTCAGTTCTATTATCGCCGAGAAAATCCTTAACAAAAAGCAAAAATTACTTTTACTGGTACACCCGATATATAGTGTAAATGTAAACTGTTTGTTTGGTTGTTGGTTTGGGGGAACACCGCGTGCCTCTGTTTCAACACTCGCTTGGTTTACGTTTAGATGTATTGTCTCGTAACCCTAAAACATAAAATAACAAATAATGTGCTCATAAACGAATTAATAAACTAATTACTTACAAAAGTGGCGAGCCGAAATAGATTTCAGAGACAGGATAGATTATGAACATAAGTACTAGCTACACAAGTCTAGATCAAATAAAAATGTTGTTAATTGAACAAATTCTAACTAAAGCTATATGCTATCCGAAAACTAAAATAATTCTAACAGGTGCCCAGCTTCCTTAACAAAGAACAAACTACTACTGCTACTGCAACAAAGGAGATTTAAAATAGATTGTAGTGCGAGATGCGCGAGGCAAACTACGCAAACCGGATTAATTACTTATTTTGAATACGGGCAAGCACGCAAAATCATTAAAAAAAAGATTAAACAAAAAGGGCACGAGTAAACCAAATCACTCCCCGCCAAGCGCCGAAAGAAATTGAGCAGCGATAACAAAACTTATTTTCGGTAAAACCCGGAACCAGAGGGGACAAAGTGGAGTCAAAACACAATAAGCACATCAAATAAACTATACGTCGTCACACGGAATAAATATACATTACACGCGATAACAAAACAGTAGGTCTAACTATCATAGTTCAGTTCTTCAGCGGTTGCTATTAAGCAAAGTTTGTGAATAGGTCGTATTAGCGTTCGTTGACCAGAGAGACGCAATTCGCATTTTCGTACCAGTCCGTCAATTCCAGGGAAGGTCTTAGTGACAATGGCGTGTTCCCATAAACCGCGGGGCGCAGCTCGGCCTTTCATCCCGGGTTCTAGTATTATTTCATAATCTCCTGTTTTCACATTTTTCCGTGGCCGGAACCATTTATTTCGAAAAAGTAAATGTGGTGGCATGTGGCGAATCCACGCTTCCCAAAATTGTTTAACGAAAGATTGAACGGATTTATAGGATATTCGGGGGTCCAATGGCTCGATCATTTGAGGTTGTGGAATTGAGGGTTGTCCGTGCGGATAAAGCAGTGTATTTCCAGTGAAGGGTTCTTCATCGAGATCATCAACAGATTTAGGAAACAAAGGTCTGGAATTCAAAAGATAATTAGCTTCTGCAACAATAGTTTCCCACTCATTTCGAGTGTATGCTCGAGTGCGGTAGTTAGAAGCTGCATCAAAGGCTTTGCGGCAGCTTTTTATCAACGATTCTACCACTCCGTTCATATGACTAGCTTGTGAAATATTGTACTTCCACTCGAACATAAACGAAGTGTGATGAGCGGCCATAAAGTCAGCTATGATTGTTTTATTCCACCCACTAATCCATTGTCTGATGGGGTTTTCAGCACCAATGAACGCTTTCCCTTGATCACTAAAAACACGAACAGGGTGAGTACCTCGTTTAGATACGAAACGTCGCCAAGCTAAGATAAAATCATTTGTGGATTGAGTTTCAGTTACTTCAAGGTGAACGACTCTTGTGGTGTTGCAAGTTATCAGTAATACACATCCATCAATTACAACATTTCTTGTTTTTCGAAGTTTAATGGGGCCAAAAAAATCCATAGAAACTGATGTAAAAGGGGGTTGGTTTACTTTAAATCTGAATGTGGGCAATTGTCCCATCTGCTGTTTCATCAAGTCGCGTCTGTTGATTCGACAAGTTATACATCGGGCAGCAATTTGCTTCAATAGTTGTTTGCCACATAGAATGTAAATACCTTCTACACGCAAATTAAGAATAATTACACGATAACCTTGATGCCCGAGCTTTCGATGCATATAATCTGCGTATAATACCACAATTTTGTTGTTGCTGGGCAGGGCAATAGGTTTGGTTACTTCATCGTTATACGAAAAGTTTGATAAACGTCCACATCTGCGAAGGAGGGCAGGTTGAGTGTTTAGAGCCTTCAGATTCATTCTCTTACGAAGTCGTTGTTGTTCAGGCTCTCTCAAATAATCCTGTGCGATCCAAAACAAACACAATTTTGCATTGGTTAGTTCACCTGATGTTAAAATAGAAATTCTATTCTCGCGATTTATTAAAGGTCTTTTTAACCATGCCACTACCCGAACTAATTTTTGCCATGACGAAATACGTGCTAATAAATGTGGTGTAAAATCGATCAACTGTTCTGAATGCAGTACAAAAGGAGGAGGACATTTTTCCTCACCTTGTGCCGTTGAGGAAAGTTTATCCAAAGGGGGTTTACCTAGAGGCCATTCTTTTGGAGGCAACACAAGAAACTGAGGCCCTAAATGCCATTTTGCTAGCTTAGAAACATGAATAGGTTTCGTTAATGCATCAGCAGGGTTTAATTTGCTATCAATGTATTTAAAACATGCAGGGATATCGGACAAACTTTCTTGAATTTCTTGTACACGAGTTGAAACGAAGGCCTTAAATTTCGATGAGGGCTTAGATAACCAATGAAGAACAACAGCGCTATCAGTCCACATATACACATTAGAAGCAGCAATGATAGTTTTAATAGAAGTCAGCATACGAGAGAGGATGAGTGCACCCAGCAGCTCCAGTCTCGGTGTAGATTTCCGTTTGATGGGCGCTACAAAGGATTTAGCAGCAACAAATCGAAGAACAAATCCATCTGAGGTAGGCCACCGCAGCCAAATTGCGGCACCATATGCTTGCTCTCCTCCGTCACAAAATCCATGGAGTTCTGCATTGCCAGTTACATTGTCAGGCTTTACAGATCGTGGCAGTTCCACTCGATTGAGAGCTTGCATTTCTTTGATTATATACAATACGCTTGATTCAATTTCTTTGCTTACAGGGTCGTCCCAGGATATACGCAAAAGCCACAAAGATTGAAGCAATATTCGTAACCGTAAGGTGACAGGAGCGAAAATTCCAATAGGATCCCAAAACTTTGAGATAACCCAAAGGATGGTTCTTTTAGTAAGAGAGTCGGTTATTTTTAAATTGGGAATTTTGGGCTTGAACATATCATTAGATTTATCCCAATCACGACCTAACACGCACAATGTTGGTTGGTCAGGAAACTCATCAACTTTTAATGAATTCAAGTGCCAACCTTTGACAGAAAATTTTCCTCTAGCTAATATCACATTGATACCTTCTTTGGCTATGATCGCTTCATCTTCAGAAGATGGCGAAGTGACAATATCATCCATGTAACAGTGATGCTTGATAATTTGCGAGGCAATGGGATGCATTGATGACAGTTTATCAGCTAGATAATGGAGGGCACTAATGAAAAGATCAGGTGCGGGTTTGTCTCCAAAAGGAAGTCGTTTCCATTGATAGTCATTGGGTGGTTGACGGATATTTCCGTTTCTCCATAAAAATCTGTGATAGATTCTATCAGCGGGCTTCATTTCAATTTGATTGAACATCTTCCTTATGTCACCAGCAATAGCAATAGTGTTGTTGCGCCAAGCAATCAAGACATGAAATAGGTTGTTGAGCAAGTCTGATCCTTTGTGAAGACCATCATTGAGTGAAAATCCATTGTACTTCGCGGCGGAATTCCATACAATTCTGCAGGATGTTGATTTTCCTGGACTGAGAACTGGAAAGTGATTCAAATACCAGCCATTTTGCCGAGAAATTTCTTCTTCTGGAACAGGTTCTGCGAATTCTTTGATAATCTGGCTCATCTCCTCGTTGTAGCTTTGCAATAGATTGGATTTCACGAGTCTGCGTTCAAGCAATTTTAGATTAGACAAAGCCTGATGCCTATTAAATTTGAGACAAACAAGAAAGCCTTCTTTCCAGGGCATAGACACTTCGACACGTCCATCTTCAGTCAGATGAATAGTCTTTTTCACGTGTTTTAAGAACTGGGATTCTTTTATATCGTTATTAGAACAAGTACATATTTCAGTTGGCTTGACCCCAGATAAATTCGCTTCATACCAAGACTTTACGCAAAGTAAATCATTCTCAACCAAACGGACATGTTGCGATTGTACAAATCCCTCAGGAAGGGATTCTGATTGATTAGGTCCAAAAACATACCACCCTAAAGACGTTTCTGCAGCTGTAGGATGATTGTGCGGTTCAGTAGAATGTTTTAGATAGGACATCGGGGCCATTAAATTCGCATAATCATATCCAATTAATATGTCAACTGCGCTGTTTTCTTTAGGCAAATACTTTTTGATTGCTTTTAGATAAGAATGGTCTTCAAACAACTCGTTTTTTAAACAGTGAGACGGGTGAGCTGGCTTTTCTAATTCTAAAGCATTAATGTTGTATCGACAAGACCTTTTGTCGAAGCGACGAATCCAAACCGACACGATAGCAGACTTTTCATAGCGATAGCCGCCACCAGCTACACCAAACTTAAAAGTTTTTGGATGACGCTCTAACTGAAGTTTCTTTACAATGTCCTTTTTAATTAAAGTAACATCACTTCCGGAGTCAAAAAGAGCTACGGCTTTATGCCAAGTACCGTTAGTGTCTAATAATTCTACCAAAGCCGTGGGCGAGTAATGAAAGTTAGGTGCACATTCATTTGTCGATCGTACAGATGGCTGAGATAGTTGAAAGCTTGAAGCATTGGCATTTAGCGAAGAGTTTTGCTGAGAATTTTCAACGCGAATCTTGTTTTGCTCAGGTTTGGATACGCAAGCTAGTAAAGTGTGATGAGATCGACTACAACTCGTGCATCGGCGCCGATAATAGCAGTCTCTAGGATCTTTGTGCATTGGTGAAAGACAAGTAAAACACCGATGTAGGCGTCTCATTGCGTCAGTTCTTTGTTGGGGTGAATAACTCATAAATTTTTCGCATTCAACAAACTTATGGCGTGATTTGTTACATAAAGTGCAACGATCATCAGAATTGGAGCGCACTTGATTGATCGTGGAGCTTTTCGGTTTACTAGTTACATTCAAAGACAATTCATTTGCCAATCTTTCTTCCAACTCTGTTTCAGTTTGCAGGAATTTGATAAGCGTATCAACCGAGGCTTGTTCATTTTCGGAATGCGAATAACGACGAAAATTGCGAACTAAAGTAGTCTGCACCAATCAACAGCCGCCTCAACGTGGTGGTGCGGTCCCCGGCCCCGTTTGGGTTGGGTCGAAATGGCTGTTGGCCTTCCCGAGGGTCCCAGTTACCCCGGGCACTCCCCATTCATTTTTTCGCTATGCTGCCCCCTGAACGACCGCAGAAGGGCAGCACACAGCATCTTTAAAATCGGTCGCCTGTTCTTACTTTTTCTTCTCTCCTGCCCTACTCTTGCCCTCCTTCGTCTCCTCATTCTTCTTCTTCTCCTGATGAGCGGTAACGTTCATCCTAACCCTGGCCCCATCTTTCCTTGCTCTGTGTGCGCTGGAAATGTGACCTGGCGGGGCAAGTCGGTGCAATGCTGCGCTTGCTCCAAATGGGTCCATCTAAGGTGCTCACAACTTTCTTTATCTAACTTCAGAGCTCTTGGCAGCTCTCACTCTTGGAGCTGCCCCCCCCTGCCGTAACACTGTGACTCACCCCTCCTCGGACTCCTCCGGCACGTATACCTCCACTGTGGAATCTGGCCCCCCCTCTGCTAATGCTGCACTCTTGCCCCACCCTCGTCTCCAAACTTCTTATCCCCCATCTGCCCATCTTATATCTCCTTCCCCTACCCTTCCACCACCGTCCCTTGCTCCTGGCTATACTTCTGCACCTCCTGCCTCCTCTCCTCCCCCTGACTCTCTCAGGGTTCTTCAATGGAATGCTGGAGGTCTTCGAGCCAGGAGCACTGAACTACTTCACTTTCTTTCATCCCATCCTGTCGATCTTATCTGCATTCAGGAATCCAATCTTAACTCCTCTTCCTCTTTCCGGATTCCTGGATTCTCTGTTCTGCGTTCTGATCGTACTCACTCCCGGTCTGGCATTCTCTCCTCTGATGCCTCGCATGCCAGTGGCGGCGTTGTCATTTTCGTCAGACAGGGCCTATCCTTTTCTGAACTTTCTACCACCTCTCTTTCTTCGCTCGATCCCTACTCTGATTATGTAGGGGTCAACATCTCTCTAAACAAATCCTCCTCGGTGTCATTTTTTAATGTGTATGCCCCCCCTATTCGCTCCTCCCCAACGGATGGCAGAACCGATTCCTTCTCTCCCTCAATCCTTCCCTCCTCCAGAAATCTCTTCATTCTGGGGGACTTCAATTGCCATCACCCGCTTTGGGACTCAAGAGGTACTTCTGACCCCCGTGGGGAGGAAGTATTCGACTGGGTCATCTCCTCAGACCTCCTCCCCCTCAATGACCCTGACACACCCACCCTTCTCCATCGCTCCTCCGGCAGTCGCTCCTCTCCTGACATCTCCTTTGCTCCTTCTACTCTTGCTTTTTCTTGCTCCTGGGAGGTGCTTCAGGACCTGGGTTCTGACCACCTACCAATTCTTCTATCTATCCCTCTCTCTCCGGTCTTTCACCCCAACGAGCGCCCCCCTTCCTTCAATTTTCAGAAAGCTCGCTGGGATGACTTTGCCTCCTACTTTGACTCTCACTGTCCTACTGCAGAGGAATACTCGTCTCTTTCTCTTTCCTCTGCAGCTGCTCTCTTTACCTCTCTGGCAATGAATGCGGCCAAATCTTCCATTCCTTTCGGCCGCATCAAACGCCCTCCTAAAGCCTGGTGGTCTGCTGAGGTGGAAGAAGCGGTTGGTGAAAGACGCAAGACTTTCGCTACTGCTCACAGAAGTGATGAAGATCGCCAGGCTTACATCTCCGCCTCTCGACGTGCCTCGTCGGTCATTGCCAAGGCCAAGGCTGAGGCATGGCAGACGACCTGCACTTCTCTTTCACCTAAATCTAATCCTAAATCTGTGCACTCTCTTCTTCGCTCTATTGCTGGCTCTCCTTCCTCGTCTTCTTCCTCTCCTAACTTTCCTAACTGTTCCTCTCCCAGGGAATCGGCTTCGGTCTATGCCGCTTACCTGAGGTCTCACTTTTCCGTGTCTCAGCCAAAGGCCCTGCGCAGCAGAGCCAGAGGCTACCTCACTGAGCTCCGCCGAGCTACGTGCTCTGTGGAGTCTCACTCGTCCTTTTGCTCTCCCTTCTCTCCCGCTGAATTTCTTGCGGCTGCCTCCAACCTCTCCTCATCCACTGCCACTGGCCCAGACAAAGTTGCCTATCCCATGCTAAAGCATCTTCCTCGCTCTGGCATGGATTTTCTTCTTCACATCTTCAATCTTTCTTGGTCTTCACATTCTTTTCCTTCCACCTGGAAGACATCTTCTATTATTCCCATACATAAGATGGGAAAGCCTCTCGACTCTCCTGCTTCCTTCCGGCCTATCTCTCTCACCTCCTGCGTATCAAAGCTTTTTGAACGCATCATACTATCCCGTCTTCTCTTTTTTCTGGAATCTAATTCCATTCTCTCTCCCCGCCAGGCCGGTTTCCGCCCTGGACGGTCTACACTTGATCAAATTCTGTACCTTTCTCAGTCCATTTCGGATGGGTTTAACAAACCCAGGCCGGGCTCTCGGACGATCCTGTCGTGTTGACTGATGGATACACTACAGATTGAGAGGAATGATTCCTGTGCAAAAGATTTTTAAGGGGGTTTATCCTAAAGATCAGCTACCTACTGTGGAGTGTCTTGGGAGTTATGTTGTTAACACCGAGCACTGCTGCTGGAGAACACTGGGTTGCTATATTTTTCAACAATCCAAGATCTGCTGAGTTTTCGATAGCTATGGTCTACATCCAATTGTTTATGATTTGACAGATTTTTAGATTCTCACTCCTCATCCTGGGACTACAACTGGAAGACCCTACAGAGTTTGATATCTGAAGTCTGTGGACATTATACCTTGTACTACATCTTATTTCGATCGCGTGGTTGCTCTCTATCTGAGATATTGACTCATTTCTCCAATAATGTTAGTCTAAATGACAAAACTGTTGAGCACTTTATTCAGAATTTACTGAAAATGTAACTGTTTTACGTGTAATAAACAGAATTAAATACAATCGAGTGTCTTTATTATACAATATAAATACGATTTACATCCAAAATAATCACGCGACATATAGGACATTCTTTTGAATAAAGCTTAGCCGAACAGATCAGACATCCAAAGCAATGTCCACAAGGCATTGTTAAAGCATTAATTCGAGCATCGAAGCACACTTTGCATACAAGTTCTTGAGATGTGTCACACTCTTTGACTTCAGTTAGGGGGATTATGTTCGGTTCTTCATTTTCAACTGGAGGGTTTCTCGCAAGTGTTGGATCTGCTGCTTCTTCAGGGGTAGCAAACCCGAATCTCGTTCCCGACATAAACTCCTCTTCTGGAATGCGGAAGTTACTGTGTTGGTTAATGAAACCAGTTCCAAACGTTCTCTCTAGATACGCACACGCGGACCAGTATTTCGCATGTTCAATTTCTGGGATGTCTGTGTCCGCCCACTGATAAATAGATACACCACAATAAAAACAAAATGCTCGATCGTCACTGCCTCTGTACAAAAATCCAGCTTTAGCCATTCGTTCAGGACTTAAATTATCGACTCGGTGAGGCCAATTGTCTGAGAAGGTTAAGATTCGCGTTTCTTCAGATTCGAAAGAAGGGCACAACATTTTAAACAAATTTACTCAAACCTAAAGACGGTTACATGCGTTAAAAATCACACATTTATATTAAGTGGAGAGGGTTTTCTCTTCTTTTGATAAAGTTCAGCACTTCTAGGTAGACTACTTGAGCGTTTTTTCTTTCCGGCTGTGTGTTTCACCTCTTTCAAGGTTTTCACAAGAGCTGCTAGCTCCTTGCTGATACCGCAGTTTTCGTTTCTAATGACGAATCCGGATGATCGATCTTGTAGATGTTGAAAATATTTCTCGGGTGAAAAGATAGATTCCACTTTAAATCTGATAAGAAAGTTTTCTACAGCCGCCTCTTTTTTAAAGATTTCCAATCTTGTTTTCACTTCGCAGCCATCACCGTATTGATAGTCAACTGAGAAAATGATCACCACATAAGGACGGGCGTCTGTTGGACCTTTGAAAACCACGAACGGTAGGCCTTCAAACATATGCTCACACACTTGAATAAGCTGATTGGTTGAAAAGAGAGCTTTTCCTCTTGAGACAGTCAGCACGCCTTTTCTCAACATCTCACCGTCTGCGGGTATTGATTTTCCTTCTTTGTCAATGTCGAGGAAGATTTTTCGTATTTTTCTTGCTTCTTCTTGATGTTTTCTTGCACGCCCCAGCAACTCTGTTTGCTCCATCAACCCGTCGTAGCATGAGGAGTAGGGGTAGGTCGTTGTAACGTCGACCTCTTTTGCCCTCTCTTCATATTCGTCAGCAATTGAAGTGTGTGTCTCGCCGCAGTTTTCCATTGTTCTTCTTCCAATTTTCACGCAAAACATACGACTTTTATAGAGAAATGTTAACAAAGAAAGAAGAAAAATTGTTATTCTTGCCTAGACCTGTCTTGCTCTTTCCAACAATTGTGTAATGAAAACTTGTGATGTAGTGCAAATCAAAACACCCGCTGGTTCGTGATTGGTCAAATAAGAGGTAAGAATGTTTATAACTTTAAAGACGTAATCACCTCCGTACGGTCTATGCTTCCGCTTGCATCAGATTTTTGTTGGTAGAAAACCATTTTGAAGTTCTACATCGATTGTGATTGGTTAAAGGTTTGCTGACGTGATGTTGATGTTTCCGCTTGTATCAGATTTTTGTTGATAGTAAGCTTAGCTGATTTAGAAAAATTTAATGTTGGTGGAGAAATTTGATAGTTTTACTTAAACCAGCGTCATAATTGTTTTTTAGTTGCATGAAAAGATATTGTAAATTAGATGGATGGTGAATGATTACAAGTAAAAGTTTGAAGTAGTCTCCAAACACAGCAAAGTTCAATCTTCTTGGTTGATAATATTTAGTAGTGATGCTGAATTTGAACAAGTTTCTTTGTTGTGATCTTTTCAAAAGATTTCCACCGTTGTACTTCAACTACCTCACTGTCATATGTCAAGCAACTCTACATTTCACTCAAAAGTCTGCTCAATCTGAAATTTTCTTCCAAGAAAGTGTGAAAGTAACATAAAAATGTAACTATCTAACTGTCATATGTGAAGCAAATCTACATTTTACCCAAAAGTCTGGTCAATCTACTGAACTTTTCTTCCAAGAAAGTGTGAAACTAACATAAAATGTAACTACCTTACTGTCATATGTGAAGCAAATCTACATTTCACTCAAATGTCTGGTCAATCTAAAATTTTCTTCCAAGAAAGTGTGAAAGTAACATAAAAATGTAACTATCTAACTGTCATATGTGAAGCAAATCTACATTTTACCCAAAAGTCTGGTCAATCTACTGAACTTTTCTTCCAAGAAAGTGTGAAACTAACATAAAATGTAACTACCTTACTGTCATATGTGAAGCAAATCTACATTTCACTCAAATGTCTGGTCAATCTAAAATTTTCTTCCAAGAAAGTGTGAAACAAACATAAAAATGTAACTACCTCACTGTCACATGTGAAACAAATCTACATTTTACCCAAAAGTCTGGTCAAGCTACCGAAATTTTAATCTAAAAGGTAACGATAAAAGTTTGAAGTTGTGTCAAATTTGATATTGTTTCTTCCACCAAACTCACAACGTCACTGTCTGTGATTTTTCTCCCACAAACCTGATAATCTAGAAAACTGTTGGCTATTTTCCTCTAAAACTAACGACTAGCTGTAATAAAGGTAAATGTTGAAAACCCTGAATTTTATGTTAATGTCCCACGAATAAGGTCAAAAGTTGTGCTTATTGCTATGTAGGTAAGCTGAGAAAACCATGAATTTTATGGTAATGTCCTACAAAAACGCTAAAAGTTGTGCTTATTGCTATGTAGGGGAGCTGTGAAAACCATGAATTTATGTTAATGTCCTACAAATCTCTGCGACCAGGTCTTCTCGATGTAATGCTTATTACGAGCTCTGGAATCCCAGAGGCATAGAAAGCAGCAGTATTTAGTGTAGCCAAGTTGAAGGCACTCTTCTGGAAGCAACGTCGCTGTCTGTGATTTTTCCCAGCAAACCTGAAAATCTAGAAAACTGTTGGCTATTTTCCCCTAAAACTAACGACTAGCTGTAATAAAGGTAAATGTTGAAAACCCTGAATTTTATGTTAATGTCCCACGAATAAGGTCAAAAGTTGTGCTTATTGCTATGTAGATGAGCTAAGGACACTGTAAAACCATGAATTTTATGGTAATGTCCTACAAAAATGTTAAAAGTTGTGTTTATTGGTATGTAGGGGAGCTAGGTAAACTGTGAATCCCTGAATTTTATGGTAATGTCCTACAAAATGTTAAAAGCTGTGCTTATTGTTATGTAGATGAGCTAAGGACGCTGTAAAACCATGAATTTCATGTTAATGTCCTACAAAATTGCTAAAAGTTGTGCTTATTGCTATGTAGCGGAGTTGAGGAGACTTTGAAAACTAAGAAATTTCGTATTAATAAGTTTAAAAGTTGCTAAATTTCGGAAAAATCTTTGAACAGTGTGATGATAGGATACAATTTAGATTCGTTTTATGAAAATGAATGAAAATTTGAGATGAATGTCTTATGATTTGCACACAATTAAAGATAAATCTTTTCGATTTTACGGTGTCAGCAGCAGTGTTTTAAGTGAGGTATGGTGTTTAAAAGAAAATGATAACACAATTTTATGGAGAGAGCTATGATGAGAGCTATGTGTGGTCACAAAATTATTGACAAAAGACTGAACCCATTACCTACCTAGTTCTACTGAAATAGATGTAAATTAATTCCAACCAACTGCAGAAATATAACAAGGAAAATACCCCCAATAGAAGAGTAAAGAAACAACATTCTAGAGAATCGAATCGATCAGAGGTTTTATAAGCAATTTCACGAAGTGAATGGTAACGCGCGATTAATGCTTAAGCTTCGAAAGGAAATTGTTATCAAAGGCTGCAGTCACGATCTAAAAGTTAGTATTTCCGCTTTACAATAGCTGTGTTTACAATAAGGCAAAAGATCGTTAACGAGTTGAAAAACGAAATTAATTGGAGAACTTTTGAAGTGGGGGTATTCTCAAGAGGGGTGTCTATAAATCAATTTCAAGTTGTCATGTATTTACAAGCTGCTATAAACATCAAATCAATTTCAAGTTGTCATGTATTTACAAGCTGCTATAAACATTTCTTTTCAAGTTGTATTCACATTTGTTTTTGTATTGATATTTGTTTTAACTTGTATTGACATTTGTTTTCAAGATGTAATTTACAAGTTGTTACACGTTGTATCTACAAGCTGTTATAAACATTTCTTTTCAAGTTGAATTCACATTTGTTTTGTATTGACATTTGTTTAAGATGTCTTGACATTTGTATTTGACATTTGATTTCAAGTTGTTACAAGTACACGTTGTCTTTGTGTTACCATTTGTTTACAAGTTGTTACACGTGTTTACAAGTTGTTACAAGTTCATGTATCAACACGTTTGGAAATGACGTAGCCGCACGTTCAATGACGTATCACCACGTTCGGAAGTCACGTTCGGAAATGACGTTCACCTCAGAAGTCACGTTCGGAAATGACGTAGCCCACCACCACCACCGCAAAAACTGGGTCGAAAGTAATATTACATACTACTGCCGCGCTCTAGCCTATAAACAGTTCAGTCAACAGTCCATAGGAGCGCTTGACATATCGTTTTCGAGAAAACACAGTTTTCTTATGTCTCTCAGGAATGTCTTTTGGTCGGCTGTTTGCACCTTTACGCGGCGCACGATGTCATCACGATCTGGTAGGACCTCTTCCACCACTTCTTTAGGCCACAAATAGCGATGGGGACTCTCTTCAACCAGCAAAACAAGATCACCAACTTTGAAATTTAGCTGAGGTGCCAACCACTTTTGACGACGCTGTAGAAGGGGGAGATATTCTGCCCGCCATCTTCGCCAGAACTCGTCAGCTTGAAATTGACATGGGCGCCAAGATGAGCGCATGCTGTCTGATGTTAAGAAGACATCATTAGGAAGACCTGGACAAACGCTTCCTGTCAAAAGCATAGATGGAGTCAAAGCTTCAACATCACCAAGCTCAGTTCCCACTCGAGTTAAGGGACGATTGTTTAATATACACTCTATTTCTTTGAACAGCGTCAACAAGCCCTCGTCTGTAAGTGTTCTCAAGTGACGATCAGCAACCATGGAAGCCATTGTCTTACGAACAAGACGAATGATTGCTTCATAGATTCCTCCCTGGTGACTTGCGAGAGGGGGTGTGTGCTTCCATTCGATCCCACATGGGGCGAGTTCATTTGTTATCTTGTGATCATCCAGACGTTTCAGACCACGCTTAAGTTCTGCAGAGGCTCCTGTAAAATTTGTTCCATTGTCCGAATGGATGATTCTAGTACCATGACCGCGAACTGCCAGGAACCGCCGCATAGCCATGTGAAATGAGCCAGTCGCTAAATCATGCTCATTAGGAATAGCTTCCAGGACTTCACGGGAACTGCTGGCATACTTAGCCAATTGGAAGCCTCCACTAGCCAAGAGGTCGCTCAGCTCATCTACCAATTGAACAGCCTGAGTACTGTCTTCCACAGAGATCAGTAGATCATCAACATAAATATGTCTTTGTATTGCTAGCTGAGCTTCGAAAGATGCATTTGTTCGATTCTCTATTGCTGTACGGCGCAAGGCGAAACCTGCAATACTGGGAGACGAAGTAAGTCCGAAGGTATGGACCGTAAGCTGATAGACTTTGACTGGCATGTTAAAGTCGCCATCTGTCCACCACAAAAACCTGAGAGCCGTTTGATCAATAGGGTCCACTCTAACTTGATGGAACATGTTGCAGATATCCCCGACCACGGCAACGGAATGAGGCCTGAATCGAAAGAGAACCCCGATCATTGAGTTGGTGTTATCGGGTCCTTGTAGCAGCTGCTTATTTAGTGAAGTGCCTTGGAAACTAGCAGCACAGTCAAACACTACTCTGAATTTACCGCCTGTGCAGTGATGCGGAATGTACCACGTGCTGTGGGCCGCCTTGTCAGCATGGGGATCAGTGACCTCAAACGCATGCCCCAAACGAATCATTTCATCTATCTTACCTTTGTACTTGGCGTGAGTCTCTGGCTCTCTCAGCAATCGACGGCCAATACTCTTCAAACGAGACTGAGCAACACTGTAGTTGTTTGGAAGGTCCGGATACCCCTCTTTCCAAGGAAGTCGCATGCGGTAGTGACCATCCTTCCATACACACGAGCTCTCCATTGATTTGGTTGCCTGTTCGTCATCTAAAGATGGAAGGCGAACGTCATCGTCTCTTGATAAATCTACGAAGTCAAGTTGACATGGGCAAACTGCATTGAAGTTTCTATACAATTCGTGATTGAGAATTAAATTAACATGATTAGTTCCTAAAGCTTTCCCGGCGGTATTCCCCTTCTCAGGCTCACAACCAAACAGGACCCAACCCAGTGGAGTCCTTCCAGCCCACAACGCGGAATGACTGCCCTGACGAACTTCGGAAAAGATGTGCAGCTCCGGAGAACCCATACCAATCAAAAGGTCTATGCGGTCGGTATCAATAATAGGAATGTCCACATTGAACAGATGCTCGTTATCGGTCAGATGATTAGATGCAGGCATACTGCCGCACATATCGGGTAAGCGGTCAACAATGCGAACTTCCTCTAATGTAAAGTGGGCACTTTCTTTTACTCCACGCACCAAGCACTTTGTTTCAAATGAGTCTAGCATCTTGACACTTCCGTCTGCCAACTGCAAGTTTGACTTTATAGGATTACCATGCAACCCCAACTGGGTATACAAACGTTGAGATAAAAGGTGAGTATCAGCACCAGAATCCAGCAGGGCTAAGGCATCTATGCTTGATCCATTCTCCTCATTTGTTACACGAACCGGCAACACTTGGAGTCGTTTTTTGGACTTTGTAGCACATGAAGCGTTTACATTACTTGTTTCTGTTCTCCTAGTACAGTCGACGTTTCCAGCAGGCACCGACTGGGAGCTTCCGCCAGAAGCTGGAGTCGACTTAAAGACTGATGTAGCTTTACCTGGTTCCTCCAGTGGATGCAATAAAGAATGATGGGCTTCGGAACATGTTCGGCATCTGCGTTGACTTGGACAATTTTTCGCTATGTGCCCTACGCCTAAGCAGTTGAAACAAAGATTTTTCTGTCTTACCAAAGCCTTGCGATCGCTTAGAGACCGCTTGATAAAGCTCTCACAACGCCAAACAACATGACTAAGGGAGTCACAGGCCATGCAACGCTTGATCCTCTGTGTCTCTGAGGATTTGATCCGCTCGGGGGAGAATGCAGGCTTAACGTTGGAGTCAATTTGTGCAAAGTGGGCCCGGGCCGACTTTACCTTTGAGTGAGTACCAACATTTGGTAGTGTCTTGGCCTTGTTGGCAGCCATTAATCTTCCCAGACGTGAGCTTGCGAGGCGCTGGCTTCTTTCGATAAATTCTAAGAACAGATCAAAGGGCACAATTTCCATGTCGTACCCTTTCTTAAAGGCAAGTTCCGTGAACCGCTTCTGAAACTGCCTGGGCAACCGATTAAAGATGCCATCAATAGTTGAAGCAGAATTAAGAAGTTGCAAAGCTCCAGCAGATTCGACCACCATTTTACAGTTGACAAGATCGGAGTACAAATCTTGCAAACTACGCTCATCTGTGCGAATCTGTGGTACATCCGACACCAATTGAATGTGGGCCTTAACGGCCACGTCAGGAGAACCAAACGCCTTGTGCAAAAGTTGCAGTGCACTGTTCAAGCCCTCACTGGGCTGCAACATGACGCAGTTGCTAATCAGCTTTCTCGCTCGACCAGTCGTAGCTTCAAGAAGCAGCTGCAATGCATGTCCTGGGTCAGGGTTTCCATAAATATTGAGGATTCGATCTTGTACCTGTCTCATGAAAAGATGGTAATGCAACGGATTGCCATCAAACTCTTCCTCATTCGTGAGGGTACGAGTACCTTGACATCGAACAAACATTCTTGCCACATCGTTCACTGAAAACGAAGAGTCAGGGAGTGTACGGGAGTTTCCGGCCGGCCCTTGAACTACTGTTGGTTGGTAGGTGCCAAGATCATGGACGTGGAACTGCGATACTTGAGGTACCCTAGGACTGTTCGTTGAAGCTACGTTGGCTCCAGAAATTGGAAACAGTTGGCCAGGTGCAGAACTGGACACCATTCCAGGGATAGCTGAATGTTGGGTATGAGCCGAACTAAGAACTGTTAACGGTGGTTTAAAGCCCCCCGCCAACACCGACGGCCAATGAACAGATCGCCCATGCTCAGTAATGGCCGGCCCATGAGCACCTGAGACGTCATGTCTTGGTGCAGAAGTTGCAGTTTCCAGCCATGGCGTAGCTTCAGGATCCAACGCTCGACTAACAGGCATGGCACTTGTACCTAATGCCCCCACAGGGACTGGAACTGAACACACAACGGCAACGGGATCGGTGTCCACTAAGCTTCCTGTAGTGGTTACAGGAAGCAGATTCTGAGCTGGCGAACTCACTTCTGCAGGGAACTGATTTAGACTACTCAGATAACCATCCACCTTATCATGCGGAGATAGAACAGACTCGATTCCATCTGGTCCAGACAAAGCTTGATCGCTTTCTGCTCTGATTCGCGCCTTCACTAATGCCACTTCAGCATCTAGTATAACTTGCTCCGATTCAAAACGGGTTTCTGCCCTTCTTTCTTCTAGCGCTCGCTCACGACGCACTTGCTCTAACCGCACCTCGGCTAGTTTGGCTTCCATGCGTGCCTTGCACGCCGAAGACATTGCAGTAGCTTCTGAATGGCTGGATATGAGATCCCGGCCAGATACTTTACTCTTTGAATATCGAGATCGGGCCCCATCTGACACTGCAACGGAAACGGTCTCAATTCCGTCAAGCATGAAATCAGCAACTCGCAATAACAGTTCTTGCACTTTCTTGTCCCTTGTTTCAACGTCTTTCATGTATTCTTTGGATCGACTGCTGTCGCTAGCAAGAGCGCAACAAAAGTCCTTAACGGTGGCAACAAATTTATGGTGTGCAATGACCAACTGTGATTTGAGTTTTGCAATTTCTTTAGCGCGGGAAAAATCACGTGACTCAAGCATGGACGCGAGCTGCTGCATGATCTTAGAAACATGACCTCTTAGCCCTCCAATAGCTCTACTAGCGGTCAATGCTGAGTTCGAAGCTGAATCACATAATTCAAATTTAATGTCTAATTGCTCATCTTCCTTAGTACAGGAAGCCATTTCAGGCGTGCTGCGCGGCATGATCCCAACGGCTTACACAGCAGCAATGTAGTTGATTGCCTTCAAGAGATGTAACGTCCAAATAACTCAAACGGCGATTCTACCGAATAAGGGAGACGGCTTAGCCTCAACAGTAGACTACGCTGATCTCAGGATCAATACAGCACAGCAGCAGATAAGACTTAAATGAAAATTCTATTGACACTAATTTTTATATATACAGTAACAGGCCGACAAGACCAGCACAAGCTAAACGGCGATGAAGGCAATGTGTGCGTAACCTATAAAACAACATTGCATTAACATACACAAGCTGGACCGGTTAAGCCAATCCAGCAAGATAGATCAGGTCTAAACATGCACTAATACTAATATAAACTGCGGGGCGCTAACTGTCCTTGCGGTGGGGGCAGCAATAATACACCATACTCGTAGCGCACTCAAGGACTCACTAGCGAACAATTGAAACCACTAACATAAACTTAACTCCAGCCACCCCAACAAGTAAACTGAGACTAATATTAACATGCAATCGCAAGGTGGCCCGCCAGACACTGTACGCAATTAAAAGAGAAAACCAATGCCGCTACGATTCTTACAGTGAAAACTAAATAGAAAACGTCTAGAAGGATTATCGTCAAAGAGAAAAACACACAATGGCGGCAAGACTAATTGGCTACAAAAAAAACGTGGTTAATTATCACAAAGGCCGAGAAATAATAGATTTCTCACCGTAACACTATCTATAAAATCTTTGAAGTGGTCGCGAACTTGATGAACGCACTGTATGTAGCTGGTACTGTGTACACCAGAGCAGCTTTTATTTAGCTGCCTCTAAATTTCTTTGTACAGAATAACGCAAAGATTTGAAGCTTGTTGTTTCCAGCATATCTTGAAGTTTTTCGTCGGCCGGTCTTTAATGAACATCGAAAAAAGTTAGCAAAACTGCCACGACTCTCGTATCAACTTGCCGAAGTTTTTTCTTTCTTTCTGACGTTTTCCTCCAAAGATGATTAGTTGAAAAGCTTCAAGAACATGCTCTGAAGTGTCATTTATGTCGAATTTTTAAATTTTGAGTTTTTAATGAAAGCTTTGTGTCATTAAACCATGCTTTTAGATGTAGTTTTCAATCAGTTCTCGACAGTGCTTTTCGTTCGGCCGCTATAGGTTATTCAATAGTAGGGCTTTTTAGCGACTGTGTTGCTTGGTTGCCTCATAAATCAGCTAGTATGATTTAAGGTCATGAGACTCTGATTTCAACCTTAAAGGCTGGTTTCCATTAGGCGTAGATTGCAGTCGTGGCGTGGAAAACTCTTTGTTTCTCTATTTAGTTTTATGCGCTCCGCACAACCCTACTAGCTATTATGCGCTCCGCGCATAAAACTAAATAGAGAAAGAAAGAGTTTTCGACGTCACGCCTGCAATCTACGCCTAATGGAAACCAGCCTTAACTCGTTGCGTTGAAAAACTGCCTAATGATTGTCAAGTAGGGGAAGGCGGTCATGCGGGGCAACATGGACATTGGGATATTTTTTATTCGCTAGGTGTCGCAATCAACTTTTTGAATACTTAATGCCGTATGCTGCTCTTAAGGTTGAAAATTAAAATTGGCAATTTGGTTGTTGTCCCGGATGTTTCCCGACCAAAAACTCAGTTTTTGAAAAAAGTGTTAAAAAATATTTAACAAGAATCGGCTGGTTGTGATTAAGTTGGTGAGTTGCTTTGAAAAAAATTTTTTTGCTCGTAGTGTATTGTAGTACAGGTTGAACTGGCATTGCAGTAGATGGTAAATATGTTTACTTATTGTGAACTATGTTATTATGTACACAGCATGCTTGGGCCAAAACGGTCCTAGCTTTCGACCGTTTTTTACTAGTAGGGTTGCCGGCTTACAGTACAAGGTCATAACAGTTTGGCTGTTACGTGCTCTAGGCATCTCTTACTCTCTCACTGTAGACAGCATTAGAATTAAGTAGATTGTGTTTGGGGTTATTAAGACCTCAAATGAGAATACAGTTAGGATTTGAGATTTTGTTTGTTGCTTAGGGTAGTGCACAGCTTTAAAAGCTGTATTTGGTAGCTATAACTATGTGAGACTTTGATTTTTGTATCGGTCAAATCTAAACTCTTCAAAAATTGGGAAATGACCAAAATGCTCTCAATTCTCGTTGCTTACATAGTGTCAAATGTCAATATTATGCACAAGATTCTTGTAATGTGTTGACTATTTGATTGAGTGATAGCTTAACAGTTGCAACCTAGATCATATAATAGTGCTACATTACGATCTGAGGTTATTATTTGCAGTTTTGATGTGATTTTGGTGCTTAATAACAGAATCATGCTTTGACGTTACCTACATGGAGTCAAATGCAGGTTTGCAGCCAGGTCTGGTAAATTTTTTTACTATATTACGTGATGGTTACAACCAAGCGGTCAAACTAAGTTAAAATGCTTATTAAGATTTCACTTGAATGTCATTGTCAAAGCGTTAAAGTAGTATTTAACGATAATTTGATCACAGGGCAAAACGGGCATGTAACTGGGTTTTCGTGAATTTCAGCTTCAGTGCCACAAGTATATGCGTCTAATCATAAGAATCGGGCTGTGTTCTATCATGGCCATTAAATGCAACTTTTTTTTGATAACGTGATGTCAAAGCTGCGTTACTTTTATGTTTCTGTAACCGTTTTGCCCCGCCTTTCCCCATGTTTTCACTAAAGTAATAAGACTACTAAATATCAAAATTCCTTTTATCAAAAGTTAATTGGCTGAGCTTTGACCATGTTGAATCGAATTTAGATACAATTGTAAAATCTGAAGCGATTGAAAAGTCTACAGTCAATTCTCAAAACTTTTACCGTTAAAGCTCTTGCCATTTATAAAACATAAATTAAGAAAACAATGACTAATTCAAAACGAAGTTGGGAAATTTTAGGAGGCTTTGCTCAAAATATTTGTCGGAAATAATTACTTGATGACGCGGTTTACGATGACTGCAATCGCTTTACCTTCTCGACAGTTAGGCTACATTGTGGTACACGTGGAAAAAGCATGTTACGGTGATTTCTTTTACTGAATTCGCACTGTTTGTGGTAGCAAAGCGCAGTTACTCCGAATCACGTTAGAACACAACAACCGACGAAAAGATTTTCTTGTGACTGAAGGTTATGAATGTGTGACTCAACTTGTCCGAATTAAATTTTGTGGAGTTTCTTTGAACCGCTTTCAGTAGACATCTTTCCGGTAAGGAATTGATCAAGTTGCAAATTTTATATTCAAATTAATTGGAGCACACGTAGTAAAATTTTGCGAGTATTGACTTTCTTCGGACTATGCAAAATATTTTTGCTGTAAGACTAAGTATTTGTATTTTCGTAATTTTTTGGTAGCCTAATTATAACTTATTACTAAAATTTATTACACGGCAAAAATTTTTTCTTGCATAATTTTCTGCTTTTTTCAAGTTGTTTTTGAATCAATTTTGGGAAAAAAAGCACAAATCCGTGTTATCGGTGTATTAAACTAGCCAGCGTCGGCCGCAGGGCCTCCATCTTTAATGTCGAAGCTATGAATATCGGTTCAGCCGGCCAAGTCGGCATCACGCAATGTATAGTTGCGAAAACCATAATAAAAAGTAGATATTTATTGACATAGCCAAATCTTGTTCTAAAACAAAACTGCCATTTTTTAAAAGGGAATCTATTACAAAAATATTTTGGGGGTTTGCGCATTATCGCTGCATGCATCCAACTTTATCGAGTCCACGGCAACGTTTTAATTGCCCTTGAACATAAGCCCTTGCGCTTAACAAACTTTTATATCTGCAATTCAGCAAGTGCTTGAAAGCATATCCAAGGTGTGGAAGAACGCCAAGATGATTAAGCTATTAAATATTGGGCCTACTACTTGACAACTTCTTCATAACTGTAGACGTACGAGTGTGTGAGCAAAATGCTCTGACTGCGGTTATGTTGCTTCGTCTTGACAAAAACGCGGCTAGGAAGAGCATATTAAACCAAAGTGAAACACTCACAGTTAATACGAATTATAGGAAATTATTTATTATTATTATGCAATGTGCATTTGCGGTTGCGGAAGTGCGAAAAGTTACCGCAAACTTGCGGATTTGCGGTTGTAGAACACCTCTTGCAGTTTCGCGGAATTAAGTGTAAATTTGCGGTGCCCAGCTCTGGTTATTGCAAATTGATCTTTGTCAAGTATAAGCTGCCATCCAAGAAAATGCAATTTATCATGGAATACACGACGTTATTGCAAGTTGATCCTAGTCAAGTATAAGTTCATATCCGAGAAAATGCAATTTATCATGAAATATACGACACTATTGCATACCGGCCCTAGTCAAGTTTAAGCCTCTAACGAAGAAAATGCAGCTTCTCGTAAAATACATGACGTTATTGCAAATTAATCTTTGTCAAGTATAAGCCACCATCCAAAAAAATGCAGTTTATGATGAAATACACGACGTCATTGCATATTGATCCTAGTCAAGTATAAGCCACCATCCAAAACAATGCATTTTATTATGGAATACCCGACGTTGTCGCACATCGACCCTAGTCAAGTATAAGCCCACAATCAGGAAAATGGATTTTATCATGAAATACACGCACGAGGTTATTGCATATCGATTCTGGTCAAATATATGCCCCCAACCAAGAAAATGAAATCAAAGATGTTGTTGGTGCGTACTGTTTATGAATTGATGCAATTTATTTAAATGATTTACATACTGGAGCATAATGTTTACATTACAGATAAAATGAAAGTGCGTATAGGTGTAAGTACTGCAACGCTATGTAAAGCAAAAGAGCTAAGAGTTCAAGTTTCTTATCTCTTGATGCCTTTGTTCGCATTTGACCTTATCTACTTAACGATAAGATGGGAAAAAGACTAATTAAGCCTTAGTGTGTTCGCACATTTGCGCTTACATCGCGCCCATGGCCTTGTTCTAAGTCTTGTTGAGATACCTACTGTTGCTGGCCAATCAAGGGTGCAAACAGGGGGCCAGGAGCGCTAAATCCATATCTTGTTATTCACGGTTTAATACCTGAAGCTTTAGGCCTACTCTTAACTACCACCGGTTTTTGAAAGTACGTCACAAAACATTTCTGTACATACTTTTTTCTGAAGATGCTCGACGTAACCTCCCAAGCAAAACGTTAAAAATAAATAGCTTCTGAAAAAAGTGGCTGACCATTTTGAGTGATTTTGCATTGAATTGAATAGGAGTGATATCGTTTTTTGCAAAGCAAATTCATAAACGAGACAGTTGTTGAATGAACGTTAAATATGTTGTTTTACGGATGTTAAGGAATGAATCTAAGGTCAAAGTAAGATAAGAGGTGCTAAGGTTTGCTTGTTATTGCTAATAGTTGGGCTAATCTTGTGGGCTAAACATCCAGCCTTATTTGTAGCCAGCTTCTGTGAGGGTTTCATATTCGATGAATCAGCGTGTTTTGGAATTCTGAGTTTAAGTTAATTGTAATGTGTAACTTATACAGTATATTTATACCGACGCGATGGCGTAGTGGTTAGAGCGTCCGCTTCGCAGTCGGTAGACCTGGGGTTCATTCCCCTTGTCGAGTCATACCAGTAGACTTTAAAAAATGGCATCCGCAGCTTCCCTGCTTGGCGCTCGGCATTTAGGGGAGGTTGTGGAGAACAAGCTGGCAAGTTCGCTTGTTGTGTCCTCGGGCAAGGCACTTAACGGGACGCCCCATCTTTATGTGGAAGACAGGTGGCCCATAAACCTCGAAAAAGGCAACTCCCAAGCGAGTGCGGACTTCCCGTCCAAAGTATAGCGATACAATTCGCTTTCTCGTAAATGGAGGATAAATATGGCAAATAAAACAAAAACAAACAAACAAAAGCATTCTGAAAAGTTGAAAACTTAAGTTATACTGTAGCCTAAATGACAGGGCAGACTTCTGTACCATATGTCATATGCTGGATTAGTCATTGTTGGATAAAATCAGTAAGTTTTTGAATTTTTTTGTCAAT
This sequence comes from Trididemnum clinides, assembly GCA_963675345.1. Lineage (NCBI taxonomy): Eukaryota > Metazoa > Chordata > Ascidiacea > Aplousobranchia > Didemnidae > Trididemnum > Trididemnum clinides. The sequence goes on from OY776298.1 coordinate 14,646,143, forward strand.
AGTGATTGCAGACCAGTCATATTGATATGTCAGATGTAATTTTGTGACCTTAACTACTCTTTAAACAATTTTTTGGGCTATTACCTTGGCTGCTGGTCAAAGGGTACTTTAATAACTTACCGTACCAATTTATTTATTCATGCGTGTGAGCTCCTACTTTGTTTGCATGTCTTTCGTCACACAGGGCCACCACGACGGGTAGACTGCTTGGCCCCACCACCTGTTTGCACATAAAGATTGAGGCATGCCGTTAAATGCCTTGCTCATGGACACAACAAGTAAGCTTGCCGGCAAGCTTACCGTAACGGTAGTAATGATAAAATAATGTTTGTTTTTGTTAATGTACCGACTGGTATCTAATTGATATAGTTCATTTTTAAGTGAGGAGCAAATGGTATTTAGATGGTACTTCTCTTAGGGGCATTTTTAAAAAATTAACCCACAGTACTGAGATTATACTAGCCAACTGAAAGACCTAATATCAACCAAATTGCTTTTGGTCAAATTTATTTGTTTCAGAGTATTTAACTAGCAATAATTCATTCCAAATTCCAATTGATTTTTCATTAGTTTTCAAAACAAGCCCAAAAGTTGGTGTCCGCCCTATACCTCTCCAGCATAAATTACAGCTTTTGGTCAGCCAGTTTTTTTGGCGCGAAATGTGTGACGTCATTTGCAACCTTCCTATTGCTCTACCGGAAAAAAAGTTAGCTTAAACTAATTTCAGTATACATAGAACAAAAAATTCACTCTTATTCGCTAAAATGACTATGACGTATTCGATTCCACGTTTTTATTGAACGGGGCGTTTGCGTTTGAAGTCGCTATGTCGAGCTTGTTGTGGCGACCATTTCCCGTTAACAGTTGCTCTTATAGGTTGATATAAATCTTACCCAGACAGGTGTAGGGAAAAAGTTTTTCGATGAGGAAAAGTAGGCGAGCAAAATAGTTAGCGAAGGTGAAGGGTAGAGATGCGTAGGAAAAGGGAGGAAGGCTAAATTGCGGTCCACATCGGAGATGTAGGTGCTGAAGGGCTGCAAAAATTGATAGGCAGGAAAAACTGCATTTCGATATGCAATAATAACGTCTTATGTTTGATGATAAATTGCATTTTCTTATTGGCAGCTTATACTTGACTAGGCTCAATGAGCAATAGTGTCGTGTATTTCATGACAAAATGCATTTTCTTAGATGGCGGCCTATACTTAAATAGGGGCGATATGCAATAACGTTGTGTATTTTATGATAAATTGCATCTTTTTGGTTGAGGGCTGATACTTGACTGCGAGCAATATGCAATAACGTCGTGTTTTCCATGATAAATTGCATCTCTTTGGATGGCGGCTTAAACTTGACGAGGATGGATGTGCAATAACGTCGAGTATTTCATAATCAGCTGCATTTCTTGGTTGGAGGCTTATACTTGACTAGGGTCGATATGCAATAACGTCGTGTATTTCATGATGTTGCGGTCTCCTATCTGAATGTGATCTGTAAGTTTTTGCATAGTATGCAGGTAGTTAAGCATCAAGTTCCATTTTGTGTTTGAGAATTTATACCTTATTTGGGTTTGTATACAATAGCGTTTGGCATTTCAGCATCAAATTGCGTTTTTCTGATGGTACATATGCTTAACAAGTGTTGTTATGCCAAGCTTGTTTTTCATTACATAATTTCGTATGTGTGGTGGTGCTAGTTTGGAACATTGGATTGCTTTTACACCAAAACCAAAAAGGAGCCCCATTGGAGAAGGTTAATCAATCATTTAAAATTTGATGCGCTTGCAAACAGCCCTTTTGTATTTAACCTCTTGTCCCTGAATAGGTACAAATTTTAAGCCTTCTTATTAACAAAGTGCGCATTTTACGCACGTTTTGATGGCACTATGACGTCACTGTGGCGTTATGATACACACCTGCCGTCGATAATCAACTGTTGTTAATGACTCGGCTCTGCGCACAGTTCTTCTGAACCAAAAACACGTTTCCAACAGTGCAGTTGTAAGAAACCTAGCGATAATAAAGAAACAAGAGTATCTCATTCGCGCGCATTGAGTTCGTCACGTAAATTACGTCATGCAACGCATGTCACGTGATGGCCTATTGCAGAGCACAAGGGCCGATTCTTTACTAGACCCAAAATAATTGCTGAAACGCTCGGGTATTAGGGGTAGTGAAAGATGAAGTAGGCACTGTAACATTGTTTAGTGAATTAAGATAAAATATTAGAAACTGTTTAGCGTCCGAATTAGAAGCACGTTGACGACCAATTATGACTGTATGTGTAGGAAAAAAATATGGACAGCTAAAGAAATATAAAATAATATTCGGAACTATTCAAAGACATTTTAGCATTTGAATCAGGATTCAAAAATAGATTTCATCTCAAGATAAGGGCTAGCTGGGTAGGCTTAATGCAGCTAGGCCTATAGCAATGCTGCTTGCAGGTTAGGCTTTTATGGTGGCAACTTATGACAGAGGCTACTAGTGTGAAAAGGGTTGTTAAGTCTGTCAGTTAACTGTTGTTGAGCTGCTGAACATAAGGCTGTTTACTTTGCTGTCTGTTAATGAAAACGTAGTTCTAAAAAATCTGTTAACTCAACAGTCAACATTTAGTTCAGTGCATTTTGCCTATTTACTATATATTCGATATGGACCGTCTGAAAAAGCTCGCAAGTACTCGGCAGCCCCTCGATATAGTCTAGTAGGCTAACCCTGTTTCACTCCTGCATTAGGCCTAGTAGTTTAGGCTTGGAGTTTGGACCAAGTTCAATTTTAAACTTGTCACCCATATTCGTGCAGGTGTGAACTAATACGATGTCACTAAAGCCCCTGAGTTTGCAGTAAGTGTGGTTGGTAATCGTACCCTTTTCCACGTGCATATCTTACAAGCTATGAGGAAATTAAAGTTTAAACTGCATCAGAAGTAGTTTCATCCTAGTGGCCTAGGAAAAAAGGCTGTAAGCTTTAGGTTAACTTTCAAAATTATGTAAAACCATTTTTGGTTTGGGACGGGGTTTAGTTTAAGCTTCAGCCCACGTCAATGAGCAATAAGCTTGTAGGTAAATGCTAGTGCTAGGCAAGCATGAGCGCTTTATGTAAACTTCATCCTCTGATTTGGGTAGAGGACTAGCCTTGCTAATATTGTGTCTTAAATCTTACTGATACTCTAATCAGCCTTTTTGTTTTTTAGATAACTTCAATGTAACAAGCATTTTTTAAATCATGAGTAAATACAAGTGGTTTATAATTATTGTTATGGAGCATTCCATTTTACTGGTACCGGTTCTATCAGTACCCAGGAATGAAATAGCTGGATCGAGCAGGACAACTTCAAATGTTTTGGCTACGTTTTCACCGATTAAATTAAAAACGAGAAAATTTAATCCTTCTGGGTGGTATGCTTCAAAAATTAAAAAAACAAAAGCTGAAGGTAAGCGATAGGCCTATTTATAAGCTTATTTGTGTTTAAAAACCAATCAAATGTTGTAATGTAGACAATTTTAGCATTGCTGAACTTACCACATTATGCTATGCTATTTTTATCACAAAGTAATTTACTCTCTTCTGACTTAAAAATGTATCGTCGGAGAAGTCATTGTAATTATCAAATTGTGCTGTCATTTATTTTAAGTTCTACCTGTACTAATGTAAAGAGATAGAACAGAAGGTATATATATCAGCAGGCATACTGTGGGTAGGTAGGTTTTCATTTGAAATAAAGCTTTTGATGCATTCAAATTACCCATTCTATAGATACTGGTATCTTAAAATACACGGTAGTCGTGATGTGCGTAATGATTTTAAGGTAAATTTGGTACTGTATTAAAGTAAGAGGTTGAAGAATGAATTAATGTTATTGATTCGGGGTACCCCGCGTGCTTCTGTTTCAACACTCGCTTGGTTGACGTTCAGATATATTGTCGTAATCTTAAGACATAAAATAACAAGCAATGTGCTCATAAACTAATCAATAAACTAATTACTTACAAATGTGGCGAGCCGAAATAGATCCAGAAACACAATAGGTTACAATTACAAGCATTAGCTAGACTTGACAAATGCAGTCATTGGCTACTCAAGTCTAGATCAAATAAAAAATGTCGTCAATTAATACAAACTTTAGCTAATAAAATTATAAATGCTGTCCGAAAACTAAAATAATTCTAAACAGGTGCCCAGCTTTCTTAACAAAAAAAATACTACTAGTAAGCTAATGTAACAAAAGAGATTCAAATAGATTGCAGGGTCATGTGGGAAAGCAAGGCGAAGCAGAACGGATGTGCTAGGCCAAGGGTGGCCAACCAGTGGCGCATTGACTGCTTAAAAGTGGCGCATTGCATCTTTTTGATGACAAGAAAGCAAGCCACTTCTACTCACTAATTTTGGTGATTTTATATTTCTTCGCGTCCTTTGTGGAATTGCTCAGTTTTTTTCGATCAACCTGGCTTTCAGTAGTTAAAAATGTATACAGCATATCAGGGGTGTCAAACTCGCGGCCCCCGAGACGATTCTGAAATTACTAATAAACTTCGGCAGTATTGCAACGGATAATTGTCGAAGAAACGCTTGAAGTTCTGATCACAGGCCACACTGGAGAGGTACAAATCTTTGTCATTCAGAGGCAACTTTTCTGATGTCAGAAAGATGATGACCTTTGTTTTTTTTTTTTTTGGAGATCGATCCAACTTTGGGCTATATTTCAGAGATCGTTGCCCAGAGAGATGGTGATCCCCGAATCCAAAACCACATGCAGCCCTCGGCACGATTACTCACATATGCAATGTGGCCCTCAGCACCATTGCTCCTATATGCAAATTGGCCCCCAGAAGCCCACGAGTTTGACACCCCTGCAGTATATGATTTTCCTCGCGAGAATGTAGTCCAGTAACTAACATTTTGACGTTTTGACAACCCTTACGTAACAATTATAACTTCAAAATATCTATATATTACCACACGTTTTAAAGGACTGAAAAGAAATGAATGTTTGTGAGGGGCATCTGAGTTAATGGCGAAAAATATTGGCGCATGGAATTAAAAGTTGGCCACCCCTGCGCTAGGCAAACTACGCAAACCTGATAGATTACTCATTTGTGAATAGCAGGCAAGCACGCAAAATCATTTAAAAAAAGATTAAACAAAAGGCACGAGTAGACCAAATCAGTTATGCTGGATCATCGAACTTTATATTTTTTACGCGGTGTATGTGAAATTGTTGTTTGCTTTTTGCTCAGAGCCTTGAAGCTTTTTGCAATATTTTAACATGATCAACGTTTGGCCTATTAAGTTATTGGAAAATACCATACAACTATTTTAAGCTTTGCATGCAATGCTTTTAATTAATTACTGATGAAGAGACGATCTTGCTGCGCATTTGTTTACCTGACTTGTTGCTATTATTGGCTTGGATCAATAATTTAAAAAATAGTTCTGTACGAGGTTTCTGGTGATAAATAACATGCAAGCGATATTATCTCAATCTGCTATAGATGCTATACCCCATGACTGCATTTTTGTTTTGTGTGAAATGGAACTGGATTTGACCTTACAAACCAGTCAGTTCATACCATATTTACACTTATTTGTTTTATAGGAGTCTCATTCTGGTTATCCTGTCGTTGTTAAAAGGAATGAAAACTTTGTTGTGGTCGTGGATGGTTGTGAAATTGCTGAAAAAATCTTTTTAATGCAGTTGGATATCTAATCGCCTGTTATTGCGTGTTTGACATTCATTTCCTAATTTTTTCCTTGATTCGCTTTCTTTTTTTCGAAGCAGGTTTTGAGTTTGGAAATTCCTAATAAAGTGATACGTTTCATTAACACGTTGTGAAACTACTTGATTAGCGTGTTGCTGAAGTGCACAAGTTTTGGTAAAGATCAGTGTGAACTTGTTGACGGTTGTTGTTAGAGAAGGATAAAGCACGAGGTTAAACTTGCAGACCACTGACAGTCGCGCTAAGCATACAGGAGAACTGTTTGAACTTTAAACATCTACACTTTCTTTAAAAAAGTGGCTTATCCTGCTAGTAGCCGTGCACCAATCTTCTGACTATATGGAGTGTATCAGTAAAAGTGAACCGCTTTTAGTTAAGGGTTTTGAAATTGAAATTTTACACACACTAACCTCAGGATATTATCTCGATGTTTTGAATTTGGCAAAACTCCCATAATCTAAAACTGCTCTTTCAGATACCATATAAAAGTATTGATGATATTCTAATATTACTGTGCGTAAAATTTGAATAAATTCAGTTCTATTATCGCCGAGAAAATCCTTAACAAAAAGCAAAAATTACTTTTACTGGTACACCCGATATATAGTGTAAATGTAAACTGTTTGTTTGGTTGTTGATTTGGGGGAACACCGCGTGCCTCTGTTTCAACACTCGCTTGGTTTACGTTTAGATGTATTGTCTCGTAACCCTAAAACATAAAATAACAAATAATGTGCTCATAAACGAATTAATAAACTAATTACTTACAAAAGTGGCGAGCCGAAATAGATTTCAGAGACAGGATAGATTATGAACATAAGTACTAGCTACACAAGTCTAGATCAAATAAAAATGTTGTTAATTGAACAAATTCTAACTAAAGCTATATGCTATCCGAAAACTAAAATAATTCTAACAGGTGCCCAGCTTCCTTAACAAAGAACAAACTACTACTGCTACTGCAACAAAGGAGATTTAAAATAGATTGTAGTCCGAGATGCGCGAGGCAAACTACGCAAACCGGATTAATTACTTATTTTAGATACGGGCAAGCACGCAAAATCATTAAAAAAAAGATTAAACAAAAAGGGCACGAGTAAACCAAATCACTCCCCGCCAAGCGCGGAAAGAAATTGAGCAGCGATAACAAAACTTATTTTCGGTAAAACCCGGAACCAGAGGGGACAAAGTGGAGTCAAAACACAATAAGCACATCAAATAAACTATACGTCGTCACACGGAATAAATATACATTACACGCGATAACAAAACAGTAGGTCTAACTATCATAGTTCAGTTCTTCAGCGGTTGCTATTAAGCAAAGTTTGTGAATAGGTCGTATTAGCGTTCGTTGACCAGAGAGACGCAATTCGCATTTTCGTACCAGTCCGTCAATTCCAGGGAAGGTCTTAGTGACAATGGCGTGTTCCCATAAACCGCGGGGCGCAGCTCGGCCTTTCATCCCGGGTTCTAGTATTATTTCATAATCTCCTGTTTTCACATTTTTCCGTGGCCGGAACCATTTATTTCGAAAAAGTAAATGTGGTGGCATGTGGCGAATCCACGCTTCCCAAAATTGTTTAACGAAAGATTGAACGGATTTATAGGATATTCGGGGGTCCAATGGCTCGATCATTTGAGGTTGTGGAATTGAGGGTTGTCCGTGCGGATAAAGCAGTGTATTTCCAGTGAAGGGTTCTTCATCTAGATCATCAACAGATTTAGGAAACAAAGGTCTGGAATTCAAAAGATGATTAGCTTCTGCAACAATAGTTTCCCACTCATTTCGAGTGTATGCTCGAGTGCGGTAGTTAGAAGCTGCATCAAAGGCTTTGCGGCAGCTTTTTATCAACGATTCTACCACTCCGTTCATATGACTAGCTTGTGAAATATTGTACTTCCACTCGAACATAAACGAAGTGTGATGAGCGGCCATAAAGTCAGCTATGATTGTTTTATTCCACCCACTAATCCATTGTCTGATGGGGTTTTCAGCACCAATGAACGCTTTTCCTTGATCACTAAAAACATGAACAGGGTGAGTACCTCGTTTAGATACGAAACGTCGCCAAGCTAAGATAAAATCATTTGTAGATTGAGTTTCAGTTACTTCAAGGTGAACGACTCTTGTGGTGTTGCAAGTTATCAGTAATACACATCCATCAATTACAACATTTCTTGTTTTTCGAAGTTTAATGGGGCCAAAAAAATCCATAGAAACTGATGTAAAAGGGGGTTGGTTTACTTTAAATCTGAATGTGGGCAATTGTCCCATCTGCTGTTTCATCAAGTCGCGTCTGTTGATTCGACAAGTTATACATCGGGCAGCAATTTGCTTCAATAGTTGTTTGCCACGTAGAATGTAAATACCTTCTAAACGCAAATTAAGAATAATTACACGATAACCTTGATGCCCGAGCTTTCGATGCATATAATCTGCGTATAATACCACAATTTTGTTGTTGCTGGGCAGGGCAATAGGTTTGGTTACTTCATCGTTATACGAAAAGTTTGATAAACGTCCACATCTGCGAAGGAGGGCAGGTTGAGTGTTTAGAGCCTTCAGATTCATTCTCTTACGAAGTCGTTGTTGTTCAGGCTCTCTCAAATAATCCTGTGCGATCCAAAACAAACACATTTTTGCATTGGTTAGTTCACCTGATGTTAAAATAGAAATTCTATTCTCGCGATTTATTAAAGGTCTTTTTAACCATGCCACTACCCGAACTAATTTTTGCCATGACGAAATACGTGCTAATAAATGTGGTGTAAAATCGATCAACTGTTCTGAATGCAGTACAAAAGGAGGAGGACATTTTTCCTCACCTTGTGCCGTTGAGGAAAGTTTATCCAAAGGGGGTTTACCTAGAGGCCATTCTTTTGGAGGCAACACAAGAAACTGAGGCCCTAAATGCCATTTTGCTAGCTTAGAAACATGAATAGGTTTCGTTAATGCATCAGCAGGGTTTAATTTGCTATCAATGTATTTAAAACATGCAGGGATATCGGACAAACTTTCTTGAATTTCTTGTACACGAGTTGAAACGAAGGCCTTAAATTTCGATGAGGGCTTAGATAACCAATGAAGAACAACAGCGCTATCAGTCCACATATACACATTAGAAGCAGCAATGATAGTTTTAATAGAAGTCAGCATACGAGAGAGGATGAGTGCACCCAGCAGCTCCAGTCTCGGTGTAGATTTCCGTTTGATGGGCGCTACAAAGGATTTAGCAGCAACAAATCGAAGAACAAATCCATCTGAGGTAGGCCACCGCAGCCAAATTGCGGCACCATATGCTTGCTCTCCTCCGTCACAAAATCCATGGAGTTCTGCATTGCCAGTTACATTGTCAGGCTTTACAGATCGTGGCAGTTCCACTCGATTGAGAGCTTGCATTTCTTTGATTATATACAATACGCTTGATTCAATTTCTTTGCTTACAGGGTCGTCCCAGGATATACGCAAAAGCCACAAAGATTGAAGCAATATTCGTAACCGTAAGGTGACAGGAGCGAAAATTCCAATAGGATCCCAAAACTTTGAGATAACCCAAAGGATGGTTCTTTTAGTAAGAGAGTCGGTTATTTTTAAATTGGGAATTTTGGGCTTGAACATATCATTTGATTTATCTCAATCATGACCTAACACGCACAATGTTGGTTGGTCAGGAAACTCATCAACTTTTAATGAATTCAAGTGCCAACCTTTGACAGAAAATTTTCCTCTAGCTAATATCACATTGATACCTTCTTTGGCTATGATCGCTTCATCTTCAGAAGATGGCGAAGTGACAATATCATCCATGTAACAGTGATGCTTGATAATTTGCGAGGCAATGGGATGCATTGATGACAGTTTATCAGCTAGATAATGGAGGGCACTAATGGGAAGATCAGGTGCGGGTTTGTCTCCAAAAGGAAGTCGTTTCCATTGATAGTCATTGGGTGGTTGACGGATATTTCCGTTTCTCCATAAAAATCTGTGATAGATTCTATCAGCGGGCTTCATTTCAATTTGATTGAACATCTTCCTTATGTCACCAGCAATAGCAATAGTGTTGTTGCGCCAAGCAATCAGGACATGAAATAGGTTGTTGAGCAAGTCTGGTCCTTTGTGAAGACCATCATTGAGTGAAAATCCATTGTACTTCGCGGCGGAATTCCATACAATTCTGCAGGATGTTGATTTTCCTGGACTGAGAACTGGAAAGTGATTCAAATACCAGCCATTTTGCCGAGAAATTTCTTCTTCTGGAACAGGTTCTGCGAATTCTTTGATAATCTGGCTCATCTCCTCGTTGTAGCTTTGCAATAGATTGGATTTCACGAGTCTGCGTTCAAGCAATTTTAGATTAGACAAAGCCTGATGCCTATTAAATTTGAGACAAACAGGAAAACCTTCTTTCCAGGGCATAGACACTTCGACACGTCCATCTTCAGTCAGATGAATAGTCTTTTTCACGTGTTTTAAGAACTGGGATTCTTTTATATCGTTATTAGAACAAGTACATATTTCAGTTGGCTTGACCCCAGATAAATTCGCTTCATACCAAGACTTTACGCAAAGTAAATCATTCTCAACCAAACGGACATGTTGCGATTGTACAAATCCCTCAGGAAGGGATTCTGATTGATTAGGTCCAAAAACATACCACCCTAAAGACGTTTCTGCAGCTGTAGGATAATTGTTCGGTTCAGTAGAATGTTTTAGATAGGACATCGGGGCCATTAAATTCGCATAATCATATCCAATTAATATGTCAACTGCGCTGTTTTCTTTAGGCAAATACTTTTTGATTGCTTTTAGATAAGAATGGTCTTCAAACAACTCGTTTTTTAAACAGTGAGACGGGTGAGCTGGCTTTTCTAATTCTAAAGCATTAATGTTGTATCGACAAAACCTTTTGTCGAAGCGACGAATCCAAACCGACACGATAGCAGACTTTTCATAGCGATAGCCGCCACCAGCTACACCAAACTTAAGTTTTTGGATGACGCTCTAACTGAAGTTTCTTTACAATGTCCTTTTTAATTAAAGTAACATCACTTCCGGAGTCAAAAAGAGCTACGGCTTTATGCCAAGTACCGTTAGTGTCTAATAATTCTACCAAAGCCGTGGGCGAGTAATGAAAGTTAGGTGCACATTCATTTGTCGATCGTACAGAAGGCTGAGATAGTTGAAAGCTTGAAGCATTGGCATTTAGCGAAGAGTTTTGCTGAGAATTTTCAACGCGAATCTTGTTTTGCTCAGGTTTGGATACGCAAGCTAGTAAAGTGTGATGAGATCGACTACAACTCGTGCATCGGCGCCGATAATAGCAGTCTCTAGGATCTTTGTGCATTGGTGAAAGACAAGTAAAATACCGATGTAGGCGTCTCATTGCGTCAGTTCTTTGTTGGGGTGAATAACTCATAAATTTTTCGCATTCAACAAACTTATGGCGTGATTTGTTACATAAAGTGCAACGATCATCAGAATTGGAGCGCACTTGATTGATCGTGGAGCTTTTCGGTTTACTAGTTACATTCAAAGACAATTCATTTGCCAATCTTTCTTCCAACTCTGTTTCAGTTTGCAGGAATTTGATAAGCGTATCAACCGAGGCTTGTTCATTTTCGGAATGCGAATAACGACGAAAATTGCGAACTAAAGTAGTTGTGAGTTTTTGTTCGATTAAATCGAGAGTAACATGACAATTCAAATCGCCATTGCAATTAGCATCTTTAGCGCGACGAGAATATTCCTTAATTTTTTCTAGCACTCTTCTCATTTCACGCGCGGAATTTGAGGCCATTGGTTTTGTTTCCTTTAGTTTAAACAAAATAGCTCTAGGTACGCTTTCCGGGGTAAATTTTTTATGAAGTCTTTCCCAAACGCCATTGGCTTCATGTACAGACACGCAATCTTGCAGGGTAAGTTGCAACGTGGCAGGGAGAGCTTCTTCATACAACAAAATAGCTAATTGCTCTTGATCACTATCGAGCCCCGTTAACTTGAAATAATCAGTTATGCGCAATTTCCACGAATTGAAATTAACAACATCACCGTCCCATTTGGGAATACGAAGGTCCCTTGGTTTAAATTTAGGCTTTGTTTTGGTACTAGATAATTCAGTAGGTTTAGATTTAGATTCTGCTTCTGCCATTCTTGCGTCAAAAACTTGTTGTAAATTAGCGAGGTCGTCTTCCCTAGTTTCATATTCAAGCTCATTTTTTTCCAAATCTTGTAATGCATTTTCATGCTCATCTCCGGGCACGTTTAATAAGGTCTCGGAGATGGCATCTAAATTAGATCGCAAACTACTGAGAGTTGATTGTAGGGAAGATCTTTTTTGTTCAAAAATTGATTTACTTAGAGTGTCCACGTTTACATAGTTTCCCAAGCTATTCAATTGTCTCGTCATAGAACTTTTCAAACTTGTTCTCCGTGCTTTTAGTCGAGCATATCTCTCCATTCTAAGCGATTTTTTTTCAAACAAAACAAGAACAATCTCACCAAGCTTTGTAGCCGCTTTTTGGTTACCGATTTGGGGGAACACCGCGTGCCTCTGTTTCAACACTCGCTTGGTTTACGTTTAGATGTATCGTCTCGTAACCCTAAAACATAAAATAACAAATAATGTGCTCATAAACGAATTAATAAACTAATTACTTACAAAAGTGGCGAGCCGAAATAGATTTCAGAGACAGGATAGATTATGAACATAAGTACTAGCTACACAAGTCTAGATCAAATAAAAATGTTGTTAATTGAACAAATTCTAACTAAAGCTATATGCTATCCGAAAACTAAAATAATTCTAACAGGTGCCCAGCTTCCTTAACAAAGAACAAACTACTACTGCTACTGCAACAAAGGAGATTTAAAATAGATTGTAGTCCGAGATGCGCAAGCACGCAAAATCATTAAAAAAAAGGTTAAACAAAAAGGGCACGAATAAACCAAATCAGTTGTCTCTGACTATCTTTGAATAAACTTGACGTTAAATACATGCTTCACGAGGTTATTTAAATTACTGATTTTGGTGTAGGTCCTTAAAAAATGTATTTTTACTGAGACGTTAACAAACATGCAATATAAAATTCCTGGAAAGAGTTCAAAATATTGTATTACACAAATTCTGAGTATCTAGGAAGCTGTAAAATAAAGTTGCAAACACTTGCCCTATTTATCAGTTTATGATGTTTTTTGGTTAATACGCATATAGTACATGGGTCTAGTTGCCTTACCTGCACTTTGCTCACCCAACCGCTATTCAAAAGAGGTATATCGATCCTAAAATTATAAACGCACGTGTTGATAAATTTACGAAAAGATGATTAATATATTGTACTTGTTTTATACGACGCGTTACATGAGGGAGGAAGGGATTTACAAATATGTCAAAATGCGTCACATGGGAAAGGGATTAAGAATTGATGAAAAAAGCGTTATATGATTTGTGAACAGCCCTAGAAACGATTTCGTGAAGAAAAAACTTGACCAAAAATTTTAAACTGATATGGATTTTACTAGCAAGTAAAAGGCAGTTTTGCCAGATTATAAACGCATAATCTGCTAAATACTATAACATAAAATTCTGCTAAAAATTCTGCCAGATTTCAATCAACAAAAGCATCATTTTCCTAAAAAAGTTTGCTATTTCAACACCAGAAAAATTTTGGATTTCTAACTTTAGTTTTCTTCGCTCATTATTAAGAAAACCCTTGCGGTTAAGCTAGAACAATAATAATTTACGTTCAGACCGCTTCGTAGCTGCTGATACTGCTGGCACCATCTGCTTTCACCACAAGCAGTGCAAGAAAGCAGAAGAAAAATTCTCTAAATTGTCTTTTTCAAGATCTCACCAACACAAAGATCCTGAAGCATTTAACTCGCCATCTCACAATTACAAACCAACGCTTTATTGCAATTGATTTCATTTTGTCATTGTTATAGTCAAAGTTAGCTTCAGATATTATACAGAAAGCACGGGGATTTTTTTCAGTGGACAATGGCAAAGACATAATTATTTAACTAGCTCTTCTGAGCTCTGACAAAGTTTACCTTAAAGTACACTTCACAAGAATTCACAATTCAGTTTCTAATTAAGCCAAGTTCAAATTAGTTTGGTTTTGCTTTCATGCAATTTGTCATCCGCTATTAATTTTTTGTTTATATAATAAATGTTGATAACGTGGGCGACATGATTGAGCGGTTGAAGCAACGTTTATGGCTTCAATAGTCGTGAGTTCAAACCTCACGATTGCTTTGTTTTTGTGTATTAGACAGAAGTGCTCTACGGCAATTTTCCCTGCCTGTGATTGCAATGAGCTGTACCAGCAATACTTGCAGTTCTAAACAAACCTGAACGCAAAGTCGTTCTGGCAAAACCGACAGAAGATAAATAATATACAACAATAAAAAAAGAAATATTTTCTGAAAGAAAAAGAAAAGTAATTTGAGCTATTTAAAAACTTAAATTTGAAAAAATCCAGCTGTTCTGCTAAACTCTGCTAGAAATTCTGTTAACTGCAATATTGAAAATTTTTCGTCATCGGTTTGAAAATTTTGCTGGATTTAGCAGCAAAATGGATAAACTGGCTGCTATGTGAAGAGGTTTATTCATAAAACACAAGAGACCTGACAATCCAAAAAGTGAAATTTTTTCTAGCATTTGTCTCAAAAACTTTTCGCTCAAGATTGATTGGCATTTTGTGGCACAAAATATCGCTCTGATGATCTTAATTTGCTTTAGAACACATTGGTGAAAAGGTATTTATTCCAAATGTGCCGTTTTATACTTTCCTTTCTATCACATGATTAATCACTACGTTTTCTAGACAGGTAGAGTCTAACTCTAAAACATCATAATTTTTGGCGAAGTAGAATGCGGTATTCCCCTAATTTAAATAACGTAACGTTCGTAAAATCATTATCCGTGACGACGCAAAAACCGAAGTAGATTTTTGCTTCTGATGGCCTGTAACCAGTTTAAGTACCGATACAGTAGTATAGTTGTACAACTGAGCGAGGCAGGGTTATTTAGAACATATTATCGAGAATTGAAGTTAGTGTGTAGCATTAGGTCAAAGACCTATGCTACTTATCGTGTCGTTGTAGTATTGTGACGTCACAGTAGACTGGATCACGCGATGTTCCAGCCAACATGTGACGGCAGAGGGAAAAAGGACGAAGTAGAATAAGAAGGTGTCAGTACATTGCAACTGTTTTTAGACATTAAGTCATTTTGAATAGCAATAATTCTTTTGGATATTTCTCAAGACACTTCGCTGTGAAGAGAGAAATCTATTCGGCCACAACTGGACGGGGAGGTGAGAGAACTTTTATATACGTGTAGCGCGAATGCTTCTCTGGCAACAGTAATCTCTGACCAGAAGCAATCGAAGACCAACCAACCGCTACATTTTGGTGACCCCCCGACAACGAACTAGTTCTGAAACGGACTTTTAGCGATTGCTTTCTGTTTACAATTGTCAAGAATTTTAAAGACTTTTAGTATTAAAACATCGCGTTTAAGTTTGTACAAGCCTGCTGCTACCAGTAAAAGCGGCCATCTTGAAAATCTTCAACGATCACGCGAGACTACGTCACAATCGAAACAATCAAGACGCAATCCAGCACTTTACTCTTGGCTAGCGCAAAAGTAGTGTGAAAACATTAAAACTGTTATTTCAAATTTTGGCGTCTCATTTTAGAAGCGATTATTTTGAGTATTTGCAATTTTATTATGTCGGAGAGTGGAAACGTAACGCCTATTTGGGTTATCAACTTATTGTTTGAATATTCATGGTATGTATTTATGCTTTTGCTTACTATTGCAGTTATTATAGTTTTAGCGTATGTTTTGACATTTGAGGCACATTTGGGGCCAACACGAACGGTATCCACGCCACCAGATAGTTTGCCATACACTTCTGATAGCTGCGAATTAATTCAGAACTCAACACCTAACTCGTCTTTTGCTTGCTTACACAGCACAGGTGTTTCATCCCCAGACACAACGCCAATAGGCTCACCACGTACCTTGCCGTATAATTCTACAGACGCCAATCAAATGCAACACACTAGTTTTATTAGAAAACACGAACCACCACAACTACCCAAATTTTGGTTGAACAATCCTCAAGGATACTTTCACATTATCGAACTGTTATTCACAGAATCGCATATTACTTCAGAACACACCAAATTTGCCTTGCTTGCCACAGCTTTAAGTCATGACAATAAAGTTATGCAGATGATTTCAGATGTATGGCCTCAAATTAACTCAAATGAACCTTTTACAACATTAAAAAATGTGCTGCTGAAGCAATTTTCACCGAAGACTCAGGACTGTCTTGAGTCATTCTTTTCAGAAACTCAAAGACGAGGGGACGCAGTCACAGAATATTTGATCCGTTTACAAGCTTTATTATCTTCCCAATTCCCAACCAATTCGGAAATAGGTCAAGCTTTAATCAGGCGGAAACTATTAGAATCCGTTGATGCTCAGACTCGTCTCACGTTATATCCTTATGAAAAAGAACCATTGGAGATTTTAGCCCAACACGCCGATAGTATCTTGGCACGTAAACAATCGTTTGTTGCAGGTGAAGATGTTCATCATAATGCTCAGAATCCAACAAACCAGGCTATTATAAACCAAATGTTAGAATCTCGGCTTGATAAGTTGGATCGCACTCTTTCTAGTTTGCACCAAAACTCACCATCATCACCACATAAATATACTCACACACCTTCACAGCCTCACAAACGTATACCTCAACACACTACTAATTCCAGTTGTTTCTCACCAAACCAAAGTCCAACTCGACCCGTAAACAACGTTTGCAGTTACCATCGTCGATTTGGTGACCGCGCCTTAAAATGCTGGGGCCCATTTTGTCCAATGTACCAACAGAAACAGGCAACAAAACACCAGGTTGACCTCCATGAACTTGGGGCCCATAGGTCATATGCCTCAGAGTCAAGTCCTCTACTCTTCGTACGCGACATTTGCTACAATATCGAATTCTTGATAGACACGGGGGCTGTTTATTCATTTTTGCCACTGTAGGCAGTCGACGCATCGCTCCTTCAACCAGTCAGTGGTCACACTATTTCGACCATTGGTGGTGGCTCTGTGTTAATCGAAGGTCACCTTAAAACCCAAATTAATCTTGGATTTTCCCAACTTTTTGAGTTTGATTTTTATGCAGCTAAATTGCCATACGGAATTCTAGGAGCAAATTTTCTAAGACGTTTCAACTTGTGCATTGATCTTACCGCTCGTAGACTTTTCCAATCACCAGAGATAGAAAAATTTTCTTTGCCGATTGAAGAAAGTTTTGAAACGGACTTTACTGTACAATCATCACAGCAGTCAAGTTCGAGCTTCTTACAACATTTAAAATTGCACTACCCTCAAGTTTTTAATGCCTCCACGCGATCACGAGAGATAAAACATTCTATTACTGCTCATGTTGAAACCACCTCAGAAGTACCTGTTTGGTCTCGTGCACGACGACTAGCACCAGATAAATTTGTAGCCTTGAAACAGGAGGTGAAGCATTTAGTAAATCGAGGCATTTTAGCCGAAAGCCAGAGTGCTTGGGCTAGTCCAATTGTTATAATAAAGAAGCCTTCAGGTGAATATCGACTGTGCGCCGACTTTGTGGCTTTAAACAAAATCTTGAAGGTTACTCGCTACGCCCTTCCTAACATTAATGATTTTTTGTCCATGGCTTGCAGATGTTCTTGGTTCAGCTCAGTGGATATTAAAGACGCATATTACCACATTCCTGTCGACCCTGCAGATTCTCACAAGCTGACCATAACCACTCCTCTTGGAAATTACAAATATCTCTATCTGCCCATGGGTCTGGCCACCTCTAGCGGATACTTTCAAAAACTGATGAATGAAGTCCTCTCAGGTCTTCCCAGAGTATTTGTTTATTTGGACGACATTATCATTATGTCGCCAGATTTGGATGACCATCGCAAACTGCTAAGCTTGGTTTTCGAAAGGTTACAGCAACATGGTTTGGTGGTAAACGATGCCAAATGTGTCTTTGCCGTAAAAGAACTCTCCTTTTTGGGTCATTTGGTATCCGCGGAAGGAGTTAAGCCTACAACAAAAACGTCAAAGCAATAACGGATTATGTCCGCCCGCGAACCAAGAGACAGTTAAGACGATTTCTTGGCATGATTCAATTCTATTGTAGATTCATTCCCGACTGTGCAGAAATTCTCTCGCCGTTATATTCGCTACTTAGCACAGGGACAAGAATGACCCACCTCTTATGGTCGCCGGAAACCGAAAACTGCTTTTTAAAAGCAAAGCAAGCTGTGAAAAAAGCGACAGTTTTAGCTCACCCAAATCATGAAGCCAATTTAGAGCTGGTTACGGACGCCAGCGACAGTGCAGTAGGTGCAGTACTGCAACAAGTTTCAAATAAATTGCGTCAACCCCTCGCCTTTTGGTCCAAGGCACTCACACACTCACAACGTTCATGGTCTTTCTTCGAGCGAGAGCTATTTGCCTGTTATGCGGCAATCAAACATTTTCAATACTTTCTGGAAGGACGTAATTTCCTTCTAAAAACTGATCACAAGCCAATTGTCAGAAAGTTTCAACATAACTCTCCAGCTGCGTCTCCACGCCAAGCTCGCTTCATCGATTACATATTGCAATTCACATCTCGAGTGGAACACGTATCAGGTCGAGAGAATGTGGCTGATGCTTTATCCAGGCCGCTTGAGCCACCATTGCTGAACCTCATCACTCCATCTTCTGCTCCACTGGATTACTTACAATTGGCTGTCGCGCAGCGAACAGATCCAGAAATCACAGATTTGCGCCGCAACAACAGCACGGCCCTGGTGCTGAAAGATATACCATTAGCTGAACATGGCATTAACATATTATGCGATGTATCGACTGGTAGGCTGCGACCAGTAATTCCTGTCTCTTTGCGTGCATCTGTCTTCAAACACTTCCATTCACTAGCACACCCTGGCATAAGGGGAAGCATAGCCTTGTTGACAGAAAAAGTAGTTTGGATAGGGATCAAGAAACATGTCGCCCAATGGACAAGAGAATGTTTGCAATGCAACCGCTCCAAAATACAGCGTCACAACAGAGCTCCTCTAGAAGAGGTGACTCCTCCTCCTAACGAAAGGTTTACTCATGTCTATGTGGACATTACCGGGCCACTTCCGTTAAGCAAAGGCTACTCGTACTTATTAGTAATTATAGATAGGTACTCGCGTTTCATGCAGGCTGTTCCTCTCCAGGGAATCTCAGCTGAGGAATGCTTTTCAGCATTTGTTCAATCATGGGTGTCTTTATTTGGTAGCCCATCTCACATATATTGTGATCGCGGAGCCCAGTTTACAAGTGCTTTGTGGAGAAAACTAGCTCTATTTCTCGGTGCACAACTACATTATAGCACTGCTTACCATCCTCAAGCGCAGGGCTTGGTAGAACGTGTTAACAGAACTCTCAAAACTGCCTTGAAGTGTGCGGAATCTCCAACTGATTGGCACGACAACTTACCATGGGCACTGTTGAGCTTAAGAAATCAGCCTAAGGAAGATCTAGACAACCATTCACCTAACGATTTCGTGTTTGGAGGAAAACTACGTTTGCCCGGAGAATTCTTTGTCGCTCAGGAAAGGGAAGATAAAACCTTTCCTACTAGAGAATTTGTGAAGTCATTGGCACAGCGGGTGGCATCTTTTCGCTATCATCCTCCTAGAAAAACAAATAGATCATCACATCTTGATTCGGCTTTATTCAATCCCCAGGTCACTCATGTGTTTGTGAAAGATGATGTGCGACGCCATTCATTGCAACCAGCATATCGAGGTCCATACCTCATTCTAGAGCGATGCCGCAAGTTTTTCGTGCTAGATTATGGAACTCATCATGATAGGGTATCCATCGACAGAATCAAGCCCGCTATTTTTAGCATGACGTCACTCAATGAAGAGTCTGAGAATGCGTGCCCACTCACGGCAATTCTTGACAAAGAAAGTATTCATTCGCTCTCACTCCGGTCTGAAATGTTTGATGATCTTGATGACACTTGTTCGCGAACACCATCTGAAAGACAGCACACACTACACGACAACCTACATAACAATAGCACAAGAAATAAACATACTTCCAAAGGGCGACTTATTCATTCCCCAAAGCGCTTTAGAGATTACGAGATGTTGTAACGCCGAACCTTAAACTTTTGAAAATTGACCTTGTTTTGAATGCCATTGTTTTATGGAAAAGAATATCTGTAGTGTATTTCGAATACCGATGACTTCTTATGTATAATTTCTATTGTGCATCGGTCTCAATGATTTATTTTGGCTTGGTCGTTTCGTCTGGTTACATACCAGACCTATCAAGTGACTGATTTCAATGATGATTGCCTGCTAAAGCAAGGGTGCAACTTATTAATAGCTTGTGAATTTGTCATTGACATGTGTTCAGTTATTTTAGCTTTAGCTTCTTATTTTAGCTTTGATTATGTGTTAAGTTGTTGCTTCAGTTCTAGTTTTGAGTGTAATTTTGTGTGGGGTTGATCGACGTACGAGTTGCTTTTTGTTTAGTTCGGCAGTATCTTCTCTTTACTTGACATTCTTTCCTTTTCTCTCCTTCTTTCTCTACTCTTTTCCTTCTTTCATCTTGCGCTGCTTGAACTTTTCACATTGCTAACTGTTATCGTTCGTATTTTCACATAGCATAACATTTTTGCATTGTAGTTCTGTACGTACGTTTGTTTTTGTTTTTGCATAAGGGGGGAACATATGTAGCATTAGGTCAAAGACCTATGCTACTTATCGTGTCGTTGTAGTATTGTGACGTCACAGTAGACTGGATCACGCGATGTTCCAGCCAACATGTGACGGCAGAGGGAAAAAGGACGAAGTAGAATAAGAAGGTGTCAGTACATTGCAACTGTTTTTAGACATTAAGTCATTTTGAATAGCAATAATTCTTTTGGATATTTCTCAAGACACTTCGCTGTGAAGAGAGAAATCTATTCGGCCACAACTGGACGGGGAGGTGAGAGAACTTTTATATACGTGTAGCGCGAATGCTTCTCTGGCAACAGTAATCTCTGACCAGAAGCAATCGAAGACCAACCAATCCGCTACAAGTGTTTTTACAGCTAACGAAGTAGCTTATTGCATTAGATTATAGGCATACTGCTGCATATGGTTGACTACCGGTATATGCATGCAATAGGCCTACTATATGACATGAGCTCATTATTGTCTGTGATTACGCAGGTCACTGTATGTGCTACAGTTTTGTTGGTGGTACTGGTATGTGCAGTTGTGATGATCGCCTTATAATTAGTATAATTGTGTATTTCAGTTAAGCCTAACTTTATCTATTTATAAACAGTCCAATCAATTTGGCTGCTTAATTTGTTCTTTGTGAGTGACTTTGTGTAGAATTGTTTTGCAAAACACTCTCTTAGATGAATAAAGCATGCTGCCTATCAACTGGACAAGGTTAACTCTGGATGATGTTGTTTACATTTCACTAATTAATGTATTGTACCAAATTGTGGGCATACACATCTTCAGGTATTGCAAAGCTAGATTATAGTCTTGTTTTCCTGGAGAAATGTAGATTAACATGGGTCCTGCTACTTCAGATTTGCTAGGACTGAAGGGGTGATTTAGAAACCTAATTGTCTGCAAATTTGACTTAAAGTTATCTGATGCTTTTTCGTAGTGATGTACAAACAGTGGTAATGCTTGAAGTATTATATATGAATTTGTAATCAATAATAAAGTTAATTTTACAGAGAAAAAGCAGTGTGTTTGGCAAATGATAACACTTGTTCTAGCTTGATCTTTGCATATGTGTATGGTTAGGGTGAGGGTCATTACGTAACATTCAGGATCAGTTGAGATCACAGCACATTGTAAACTTGTACTATTTAGTAGGACGCTTATGATCATAATGAGTAGTGTTAGTAATTGACGTTTTTTTGTGTCTAGAGGTATATTCTTATTCTTCGTTGTTTGAGTTACTTGTTCTGAGTATTATGCAGGAAAATGTATATACACTGCCTTAGCACTCCTCTGTTTGTGAGTCTTTAGTTAAACTGTGCCACCACAACAGGTAGACTGCTTGGCCCCATCACTTGTCTGCCACAGAAAGATGGGGGCACCCCATTAAGTGTCTTGCCCAAGGACACAACAAGTAAGCTTGCTGGCTTGTTCTCCACACTATCCCTATATTGCTTGAGTGCCAAGCAAAAAGGCTGTGAATACCATTATTTAAAGTCTTTTGGTATGACTCTACTTGGGAAATGAAGCCCAGATCTACCAACTGCAATGCAGACGCTCTAACCACTACACCATCGTGCCAGTTGAAAACTTATATTCTTATTGAAAACACCCAAAAACATTTAAGTAAATATATAATTCAAGTCAATATCCCTGGGCCACAATTATTAAGCAAATTAATTTTTTTGGACTTCATGGCATTACTGTTAGTTATAGACTAGGGTTATCATGTCAAAAAGACAAAGTTGTTTGTTGCATTTACTTCAATTTCATTTACACTGAAGGAGCACAGAGTTATTTGCTTGTTTGGTACTGAAACAAGCATGAACACCTTTTTTGGGGGAGGATCACTGATTCCAAAGGCTTGGTTGTGCAATTTCTATTCCTAATTGATGTTGATTTCTCATTTTTGTGAGGGGGATCAAGAATTTTAGCCAAAGTTAAAAAATTTAATGTGACTTTTTGTGAAAGCAAATTTGACTTATATCAAACACACTGGGAGTCAGACAGTCGTAAAGGTAACAAAAAAGACATGGTTGTTATAATTTTCTCAAAAATACACCAACATAGTCACAGCATAGCACAATACTTGCACATTACTTACACAGCATAGCACGATCATAACATAGTCACGGCATATTACCGCATAGCACAATACTAAAAAATCGTATTAAACAACCAATTAACTCAAGCAGACCAGAGCAAACAAAATTCTGACACTAGGTCAATTAAGAACAAACAAAATTCTGACACTTGTTTTTTTTAAGTGATTGTTGAATCCAGCACACTTGCTATGCCACCAGCATTTACATCTTTTACATTGCACTATGCTTTTACTGGTAAAATCTTTGCATTTTAAACAAGGAAACAAATACATTTTTGCAGTTGGGTAATTTCCAAAAATTGTTTAGTATAAATGGAGAGTAAAATGTTTAAATCACTGCAGTAGTATATTTAATTCATCGCGTTTTGCAAGCAGACGTGCAT
Source organism: Trididemnum clinides (assembly GCA_963675345.1). Lineage (NCBI taxonomy): Eukaryota > Metazoa > Chordata > Ascidiacea > Aplousobranchia > Didemnidae > Trididemnum > Trididemnum clinides. The sequence continues at coordinate 14,669,140 of OY776298.1, forward strand.
ACAAACAACTTCCACACAATGCTATCAACTTCCAATAATCTTTTCGACTTCCAAATTTTTCAAGAGAAAAACCAAATTTCATCATTGCAATACGATTTACAATTTCTTCTTCAGCTTGGACAACATGAACAGATGCAATAAAAATTGTGATGCTTGGATCTGGAAATAGAAGCATTTGATTACAGACATCAAGTGCTAAAAATACCCAATGGTTGTTTTTGATTTTGTACAGTGTGAAAATGAATCTTATAGAATATAATATCTGATTAAACCCAGCTCTATGGTCTATTACATCCAAAACTGCACATAATTCAATATAAGCTATGTTGTAGTGACAGCAACTAAAATGCATTATTTTGGCAACTACGTTTTTAGATACTCAATCACTATATTTATTGAAACTTTTATTAACCAAATGTGATAAGTTCAAATGCACAATAAATAATACTCAGCTGAGGTGTGACAGCAAAATAAGTTGATTGGGGAAAAAAGGTACTGCATATAGATCGCACCCCTAGTTTGTGTTTGTCAAAGTAAAAAATTGTAGTTGATAGTCTATAAATCACACTTTAATATGGTAAGTTACATGGCTCATCTTAACACAAAAACTATCAAATATTTAAAAATTTATTTACAAATGACATGCTGTCAGATTGCATGATGTAAACATACTATACATAAAAAGGGTTGCACTTTTATAATTGTAAATGCACTTGTGTACGTAAAAAATGTTTAATCATTTAGGCTATGGTTTGTATTTATGTGCAGTGTGTAGGTCGCACCTAAAAACTTTGTCTCAATTTTTTAGGTAAAAAATGCAACCTATATGCGAGTTAAATACAGTACAGAACTCTCCTTCCAAGCCATTTTAATTTTCTTTGGGAGACTTGTACAATAAAAGATGTCTTCTTAAAATGAGAATAGTTAAAGAAAGAAAGGCAGTGTACACTGAAGGGGCAGGCCTGGTATGTAAATGTACGGGGCAGTGTACACTGCAAGGGAGTGTGCAGGGTGGGGGATTGAGACTTGGGGGTGCAAAATTTTTTAAATTGGTTTTTAAGATTGACCAATCAGAGACGACCAAAAGTCACATGTTTAGTACGTCATTTAGATTGACCAATCACAAACAACTCACGGCAAAATAGTCTCTGAGGGTAAATTGGCATCGACGGCAAAATAGCCACTGCCAAAACCTAACTCTAATCTTGATAATGCACACAAGGCAGACATTACTACCAGTAATTAGAACTACCGGTTTGCTAGCGTAGCCTAAAAACAAAGGAGCTATACTTCTACACATGCACAGGCTAGATAACTGTGTGTTGAGCTAGCATCAGCTAAGACTCTAGTTAAAATATTTGCACTGCAACCAGCAACAGGACTTTGTCAGGAGATAATAAAAAGTTATCTTTTGGCTAAAACCACTTCCTGTTCACTCCCAGTCAAAATGAAAAGCCTGATCAGCTGATAGTCTTACTTGTTAGAGTCACAGCATTGATTAAGTTAACAGATTAATGGCATTGCAATACCGCTATCATGTTACTTTAGGCCTACAATGTAGGTCATGCTACTTTACAATGCGTTAATGCTTATGCGATTCTTTTCATTCTAGAGTTACTCAATTAAAACTATGTTTTTATGTTTGTTTCTTTAAGAGTATCTGGTTTTCTTGATTCTAGTTAGCTTTGTTTCAGATGCAATGAACATGCTTTTATTATAACTTTTTCTTTTCAAATTTAACTGTTCAATATGCATGACTTAAAAATGTATTGCTTTGCAATCGTTTTCTTTTTTCAGTTGTTACTGCTATGTTATATGACCTTCTTGTAATGAAAATGGCAAAAATAATGCATATACCTACAAACATTAGCGATATGCAGCTTGTACATAAGCTAGGTCACAAAGTGGAATTAAAACCCAACATGACACTGATCAAATCACAGCTGAAAAAAGCCTAAATCTGGAACTTTGTAGTATAACTAAGTCTATGGATCCAATCTCTCCACAGATTGCTCGATGCCGTCAGTTTAGAACTTCGTCCCACGTTAACTTAATACTATTTTTTCTACTGCACTGCAACTACTTTGCTCGCTTTCACCACTTTGAAACTTCATCCCACGTTAACTTAATACTATTCATTCTACTGCACTGCGTCTACGTTGCTCGCTTTTACCACTTTGAAAACACATGACTAATCCCTAATAACCTTTTTTTGATTTTTTGTTGTTGTATGAAACAGAGTTTCCAAATATTTTTCCAGCTTTTCCCAGTTTCCAAATATTGAACCTATAGAAAGGTTGCATATGACGTCACACATTTCGCGCCAAAAAAGTGGCTGACCAAAACCTGTAATTTATGCTGGAAAGGTATAGGGCAAATACCAACTTTTGGGGTATTTTGAAAACTAATGAGAAATTAATTAAAAATTGGAATGAATTATTGCTAGTTGGATCCTTGGAAACAAATAAATTTGATCAAAAGCAATTTGGTTGAGATTAGGTCTTTCAGTCCTCTAGTCTAAACTCAGTACTGTGTGCCAATTTAAAAAAATTGCCCTTAAGAAAAGTTCCATCTAAATACCATTTGCTCCTCAGTTAAATATAACTTAATACCAATTAGATACTTGTCGGTACATTAGCAAAAACAACCATTATCTGATCGTTACTACTGGTACCATAAGCTTGCTGGCAAGCTTGGCTGTGTCCATGGGCAAAGCACTTAACGGCATGCCTCCATCTTTATGTGGCAAACAGGTGGTGTGGCCAAGCAGTCTACCCGTCGTCGCTGGTTGGAGTATGTCAAAGAGTTATATGATGAACCAAATAGATCTGCCTCACCCTTATATTTCAAAGAGCCATTAAATGGACCCACAATTTTGAAAAGTGAAATTCAAAACGCACTTTCGAGTATGAGAAACGGGAAAGCTTTAGGCTCAGACAAAATATCTGCTGAAACTCTCAAAGCATTAAATCATTTCGGCCTGGAACTTCTACAGTTACTTGCAAATACAATTTACAATAAAGATTTATTTCCAGATGAGCTCTATAAACCAACTTTTATGACTATACCAAAGAAATCAGGTGCTGTCAACTGTGAAAATTTTCGTACCATTTCAATAATGATCCCGTGACTAAAGTAATACTCCGGGTTATCATGCTCAGAATCAGAAATAAAATACACCCGTAAATCTCTACTGAACAATATGGGTTTATGAAAGATAAAGGAACAAAAAACGTCATTTTTGTGTTTCGCATACTGAGCGAACGAGCAATACAAATGCAGCAAACAATGTATCTCTGCTTTATAGACTGGAAAAAAGCGTTTGATAGTGTAAATCATGAAAAACTTCTTCAACTTCTCAACAAAATTGGTATTGATAGCAAAGATCTCAGGCTCATCCAAGCATTGTGTTATGAACAAAATGCTAATGTTAAAATTGATAATGACATAACTGGTGATATACAAATCAAAAAAGGGATCCGACAAGGCTGTGTTCTATTTCCAGATCTGTTTAATCTGTACAGTAAAATTATTTTGCGTGGCATCAATGACTTTGAAGGAATAAAGGTGAATGGAGTTAATATAAACAATATACATTACGCTGATGACACTGTCCTCATTTCAACGTCTCCAAGGGAGCTACAAAAGATGCTAAATGAATTAGAAAAGATTGGTGAACAATATGGAATGTCAACAAAACAGAATGTCTCGTAGTTACTAAACTAGGAACAGTACCAAGACTCACACTTTTCTTGAAGGGAAACTCAATTAAACAGACAGAACATTTTAGATATCTTGGTTCACTTATTTCAAGTAACGGAAGGTCCACTAATGAAATAAAAAGAAAAATTGTACTGGCCAAACAACCATTCATAGACTTGGGATATATCCTCCGTAACAAAAAGATGAGTTTCAGGATCAGATTTCGTTTGTTAAAGTGCTATGTGTGGTTGGTGTTTTTATATGGTTGTGAATCTTGGACTATGACAAACCCAACTAACAAGAAAGTCAACGCATTGGAACTTTGGTTTCTACGATGAATGCAACGCATTTCATGGACTGCTCACATTACCAATGAAACTGTTCTAAAACAAACCTGCCAAGTTAGACAGCTTCTGAACACAATCAAAAATACGCAGTTGCAATTTTTTTGACATATCATGAGACAGGAGAATCTGGAGCAAATTTCAATTACTGGACGTATCAATGGAAAACGAGCACGGGGTCGTCAAAGGTACAATTATTTGGATCAATTAAAGATATACAGTGATCCCTCGCTATATCGCGCTTCACCTATCGCTGCTTCGCAGAATTTTTTACAGTGCTTTTTTTACAGTGAATCCTAATTGGCTCAGGGGCTTTACTGTTGTCTAGAAGTGAAAAAAGTTGATAGCAGCCTTCAGTATCCTTCAGTAGAAAAAGACGCTACAGCGCAGCGGAGTCAGGACGAAGAGGCGCAGCTGGAGGGACCGTGAAATACGCCAGTGACAATGTTTCCTACCTTGTATTCATTGCTATATAAAAAACATTGTTTTACAACACCGTTCTTTAAACTATTATAGTTATTTGTAAGAAAACGTTAATATTTCTATTTCTTTAACACATTTTGGGCCTGAAAAGAGATTTTGTTTTTTGTTTCATTCTGCAGTACAGTATTGCATTGTAAAATAACAGTAAAAAATAAAGCTGACTACTTCGCGGATTTCTCCTATCGCGGGTTATTTTTGGAACGTATCCCCCACGATAAACGAGGGTTCACTGTATACAAAGCTGAATACAGAAAAACTGCTGCATTTTATCAAAGATAGAAGAAAATAGAAAAGCATTTGCATTAATGCTGCCGAGGCCTGGATCAGGCACGGCACTTAATGATGATGATTTGTCTTTAAGTACAATAGTTGAGCATATTGCATAAGTATTTAAATACTTTTTTGGTTACGTATTTTGTATTTTGAAAGATTTGAAATGCAAAATGCTGCACTTCGATTTTTTAAGTCATAATTTCCTTTTTCGATTTGTTCTGTTGCGTGACGATCTGTTTGTCTAAATGCCCAAAGTCGATAATGATATGGCTGTTCAGTGATGAATTTCTTCGAAAAAATATACATGAACAACCGCTTCCTTGACATGACTACTCGTGTCTTGGTACAAGATACATTACAAAGAATGTCCTTTGCCATTGCATGTGAAAAGTTTTCAGGCACATATTCATATGACGCAATTGATGAAAAACTTCAAGAAATTGCCGAAGAACTAGGCCTCAACCGCAGTAAAGTAATTTGAACAGTAACAGACAATGCTTCGAAATTTGCAAAAGATTTTCGTGAGTATGGCTTCGAAGAACAGGAGGGAAATAAAGAAGATGTGATCATTAAAAATGATGTCAAATTTGAAAGTGTGACAGATATTGCTGATAATGAGACCAGTCATGATCTATGTGTTTTGCCAGAGCAAGACAAGCGTTTTTCCAACACACTCAGCTTGTTAGCCTCTGCAGTCATCAAGAAAAGAAACCTATCCATTATTCAAAAAAAAATCTTCATCTCATCATTAGTAAAGGCCACTGTAGTATGGAATAAGTGCAATCTTCGCAAGTGGGCGAAAATCATTCTTGAAATTTGCGAGCGAAACTCAGTTATCCCTTGCATTCGGAGATGGAATTCTTTTTTTAACAGCTTGCAATATTTGTAATGATTTGATTTGAGGATTTTGACAGATTCATGGAACAAAGTAGGTTTACCTGAACAAAGTAACTTTGAAGTGAATCATTTTCATGAAAACAGCAGTGTGCTTAAATCCACTGCTTTAGCCATCGACAAGCTCCAAAACGACAAAAATTCTTTTTCCGGATGCTTTCCTTGTGCTGCCACAAACAGAAGCTTCACTTCAGAAACTTGAGAATCATTTCTTGATCTGTAATGCTCAGTTCGTCAAGGCTGCTTTGTCCAGCATGCACAAGAGATTTTACTTCTTTTTTTGATCAAGAAATCACTGTGGTAAAAGATGCCATTTTAACTACAATTTCAGATCCTGCTTTTAAAATGAAATCAATTTTAAAAGTCAAGAGAGATGCATTTAACAAGAATTAATTTGTTGTTAGTAGCAAAATGAGCACAGAAAGTGAAGCAAACTCAGACTGCAACAGTACCAATTATGATTGTTTTTATTTGTTAAATGACAATGAGCCCACTACACCAATCTCACACAAACAGACCTCAATTAAAATGCTGCAGCATCCGGAAGATCCTAATCCAAGCTTTGAATTGCTTTACCGTTTGCCGAAAATTAAGAGGGTCGTTATTAATTCAACGAAGCACTGATTTCGTCTGCACCAGTGGAACAACTCTTTTCATTAGACGAAACTATTTTGCACGGTCGTAAAGGAAGAACGTTAACAAACAAGAACTTAAATGAACTATAACCGACATTACTGTAAGCAAACAAGTGCAACATGAATTTATGCCAGAAATGTATTCGAAAAGTATTTGTTAAGCATTCAATTGCATTTGAGAAGTGGCCTATAACTGTTTGTATTCCAATTTTTCGGCAAAAAGTATTTTTGTATTTGTGTGCAACTACTTTTTTGGAATGTATTTTGTATTTGCGTTTAAATGCAATTTGAAAGTATCGGTTTGTTACCTAAGTCTCCATTCTTGATTTGACGAATGGTAAAATAAAGACGTTATATTGTTGGCGTTTGATCGAATTTTATTTCTGTTAAAGAACACGCCAACGTGCGCTACAATGGTACCACGGTCTTTACATTAGCACCGAAGATCGCTGATGAAAAACAGACGACACAACCTTTCTTTCAGGCCTTTCGGAATAGGTATGTGAAGACTGTGGGAGTACTATAGAGTTAATTAAGATATATGTTGATTTTCATTTTAGTAGAACTGTCAGAACATCATTACTCAAACAGGAATCAACTATAGATATTTCTTCTTACATTTACGCACAGACGTTGCTGCTTTCAGACAGTAGCAGACGTTGCACTTAGTTTATTTTACTGCATCGGATTTTGATTCTTGATGAAACCTACAACTTTTATTAGCATATGTTCACAATTGGTTGTTTGATGTCAATTTAACGTCTTACGTAGCCAAGGAAAAAATGGGATGGACTTTCCCCGCTCCACTTCCGTCTAGAGCCATCGTTGAGGTTTTTTAAGGTGGAGGGGAGTGAACCCCAAGGCTCAAGCCTTCTAGTTTTAGCACAAAAATTTTTTTTTGAAAAATCATGTAACCTAAAGTGTATGCGATCGGAGTGATCCGAGCAGGATACATGAGTTCGTGAACATGTCAATTGTAACGAAATTAGAGTGCCGATCTTCTCTTGAATAAATCATTCGAAATTTCAAATGCTTATTGCGTTTCTTCACCAATACATTACTATGTACGTAAAAGGCTAATAGCTGTTTTACAGTAGTCTACCTATCATGATTTAGCGTAATGCAGACTAAAAGATTAATTTTTGCGAGTTATTACTTTGATAAGCTGCGAAAATAAAATGTCCTAAAGCAGGAATTCGTCATTTGAGGGAGTGCGTAATGGAAATAGAGAGTTAGTGGCTGAATCTAAGCCCGTTAGACCTGAAATAGACTTTGCACAGGATTATTATAAATCTAACCAGGGTCATTAAACCACCAACAAAATTATCTAAATTTGTCACAACACTACCTAAATTTTTTTCGAGAGTCAATTTCTGAAAAACAGGCTCAATTGCCCTAGTTTTACGTATCACTTTTGAATCCATTTTGGTAGAAAATTTCACATAAGATATACGTCAGATTGCATCTAATAAATTATAGTTCTTCAAAAATTGTCTGAAAAACTATAATTGATTCCCTCCAAACTCTTCCTATGCAGCTAAAAATAAAAATACCTCCAAACTCTCCTTATGGACCTTTGTTATAGACCATTGCCTTATAGGCTAAGCCAGGGGTGGGCAAACTACGGCCCTAGGGCCGCATGCGGCCCACGAATGCATTTTGTGCAGCCCGCCAACGCTTGTAGAAACTTTCACATATCTGAATTAATATGACAGGGGTAGCCACACTTGTCGTATTAACTCTTTTGCTCCCGCGTGAAAAGCGATAAAAATGTCCGTAAGGTCACAGCGCGAAAAACTGTCATAATCAATCATAATTGATCATAATTATGTACCTCAAGTTTGTTTGTAAATCATTACTCAGCTGTTTACTTCTACATTAAGTGTGATATATCGTTGAAATCTACATTTCTTGACGATTTCAAATAGAAAAAAAACATTTTTTTGAATATGCAAATTTTATGCAAATGAACCCCCCAACTGGGGGGTAGTTGTCTTCAAAATTAAAGTAGTACCCTCAACTCAAAGATCACTACAGATTTTATTTTCTACCAATTTTTTAGAAATGGTCGCAAAATGATGCTAAGGAAATAAGCTTTCAAGGTACATCAATCAAAACTTACCTAAAAGCCTAGGTTTTCTACAATTTGCAATTTTCTGAGGCACATGACCTTTTTTTGACCGGTACCGACCGGTACCAAATTTTGGTAGTTAAATTTAGTACCTAAAATATGATCAGTCATTATCTGCTAGAGGTTAGCCTAAGCCATGTAACATTATGTATTTTTGAACAAGGAATTTCTTCAAGATTCAGAAAATATTAAGTTCAAATAGAATATGCTGTCACTGACAATGAAACAGCCGCTTGTTTACACCCTTCCCATTTCTTGAGAAACAAGGGGGATACAGCAAACTTTGATTTAGAGAAGCCAAATTTCTGCTAGCTTTTAGACTTGTATTTCGCTTCTTGTCTCCTTGGAAATTTGATACAAAATGACGACTTTATTGGTGAAACATTTGCAATTTATTTTATGTTTTTATAGGGTGTAGTTTTTGTAAAAACTATGATTTAGTGAAGAAAAATCGAAAAATTTTGGGTGGTTTTGAACTGACATAATGTACAGTATTCATTTTTGATCAGTAAATATCATATACCACTTAGTCTAAACTATTTAAAGTTATATATTGCTGGAAAGCAAATTTTCTAAGCTTTCAAATGTAACCGGTATTTAGCAACATATGATATTTTTTACGCACTAAATTTACTTTTATGTACTTACCATTCAAATTTGTTTTGGGGGTTTGAGACCCCTAAAAAAGTTGGAAATTCAAAAACGTAAAATTTATCGTTATCGCTTGAAAATTTGTCAAATGATGCCCCAAAAGAGTAGTTTTCAGACTTTGTTAATGATGAAGGGTTTGGTATTGTGGTAAAGATGTAATCTCAATTTGATTTTAGTGTAGTTGGCACATGCTGAGAATTTGGCCAATTTTGTCGTCTGCAACTGGTTTCTTGGTCATTTTAACCGTTTTTGGGTATAAAAATCCAAGAATTGGGGCACAAATTATACATCTTCCGATGCGTGAGGAAATAAGCGTGACTGTTTGAAAATTTTATGAAAATCGGATGAAAAATAAAGTCACAAATCGATTTTTTATTAAACTAATTTTGTAACTCAATGTTAAAAAATTTGAGGTAAACACTGAAAACACGAGATCATCAATCGATGATCGCGGGAGCGAAAGAGTTAAAGAGGCACAAACGTTAGAAGTTATCATTAAAAGGGCCGCTACGCTAATCTTAGTTTGAACTGACGTATTTTCCGTCCAATTAGACGGTGATGACCAACGACATTGCAAAAAGTTATCACAAGATTTTAAGCAATCGCAAGCTCTTGCATTTTATACTGCTATTGCAAGATTTTAAGCACTGGCCCTCGGCCACTCTTGAATGGTCAATGCGGCCCTCCGACTAAAACATTTGCCCACCCATAGGCTAAGCCATCATGCAGTCTATTAAAATTTGGATTAACTCATTCATGACACATACACGCAAAGCAGCCTTTAGCCAATAATAATTGGTTTAAGTTAAGCTATATATTATGTCTTACTAAAAAAAACCTTCACGTTATTATTATATTCCTGGTCATGACTTTGGACAACATCTCATAAATTGTTTCTCTGAAGCTTTCTTGCGTATCTTTTGTCCCCCTCTCCCCACTTATTTTGGGTTGGCGCCCCTCTGCGAATCCGATGGACATAATTAGGCCTTTCAACGCAGTTGAGTCGATTCGTTTTTTAATCTTATTGTGATTACTAGTGAAAGTAATCTGAACTGAGAGAATCTGTATCTAATAAAGCAGAGCCAATTAGAAACAAAGCAAAATTTCGGCGATGTTGTTACAATGGAAAACTATAGCTTGCAGGTTATTCAACGCGGGTAAAATCTTTTGACTTTTGATTGCGTTTGAAAAAACACATCGATGATAGGCCTACCAAAAAACTTTTTTTTTGTTAAATAATGCTATTGTAAAGTAATTCGGGTCTTGCACGAAAATCGATTAAAATGTATTTTTTGAGAAAAGGAAGGAAGCCTATCATGTGATTCAAGATTTTAAGAATACTGTATCTGTTCAATATGCTTTTATTGTATTAGTATCACAACAGGCTATTTAAAGGTATGCTTCTTGCCGATTACCTACACCCCAATGTTTTCACTTGGTGCTACTTTTGACAATGCGGAACCCACATTATTCGTTTCGTAAATCTACTATTCAAAAGATTGATGTCGAGGCCGTCGCCGACAGTTCTGAGCTACTATTTGTGTGAATAGTTTTGGACTATGTCATTCGAACAATGAGCTTGCAATGTATGAAATAGAGAGAAAAATTGAGCAAACCATAGCAAAATATTCACGGAGGTGCATAGCCTCATTCCCCCTGGCATTAGAAACGCAGTAACTTAGGTCATATGTAGATATCTAGCAAACAACGTCATGTCGAAAAAATTATTTTTTCGTACAATGTCTACAAAAATATTTTTGATCAAAATTCACCTACAATTCGAAATTCCCAGAGGCGCATCAAACATTTTTGTCATCTTGGTGAAGCAAACCATAATCATAAAAGGATTTTTTTGTAAAATAATTTTTTGGGTGTCTCTAAATAAGAAATCATTATTCTTTTTTCAGACAAAACAAATAAGTTTTTTTTGGTTAGCTTCACATTTGGTGAGCATTTGGTCCAAAAAAACATTTGGTGAGCCAAATTTTTCTAAAAATTTTTGTAATTCTAAAAAAGAAAGGTTGCTCAAAATAATGACTGCTATTTTCCACGATTTTTTGATTTTTCGATATATTTTGCATTCTAATTTGCATGAAACAGCTGTAGCTATAAGCATATCTCCCACCAAATTTTTTGAACCCATTTGAGAAAAAAAGATGTCGAGGTAGGCTATATCGGCTACAAAACGCAGATTATTAAACAAAGTTGAGGTATAGATCACCAAAGTTTGTAGTAAAAAAAGCCATCTAATAAAATTAACTCTTTTGCTCCCGCGTGAATAGCGAAAAAAAATGTCCGTAAGGTCACAGCGCGAAAAACTGTCATAATCAATCATAATTAATCATAATTATGTACCTCAAGTTTGTTTGTAAATCATTACTCAGCTGTTTACTTCTACATTAAGTGTGATATATCGTTGAAATCTACATTTCTTGACGATTTCAAATAGAAAAAAAACATTTTTTTGAATATGCAAATTTTATGCAAATGAACCCCCCAACTGGGGGGTAGTTGTCTTCAAAATTAAAGTAGTACCCTCAACTCAAAGATCACTACAGATTTTATTTTCTACCAATTTTTTAGAAATGGTCGCAAAATGATGCTAAGGAAATAAGCTTTCAAGGTACATCAATCAAAACTTACCTAAAAGCCTAGGTTTTCTACAATTTGCAATTTTCTGAGGCACATGACCTTTTTTTGACCGGTACCGACCGGTACCAAATTTTGGTAGTTAAATTTAGTACCTAAAATATGATCAGTCATTATCTGCTAGAGGTTAGCCTAAGCCATGTAACATTATGTATTTTTGAACAAGGAATTTCTTCAAGATTCAGAAAATATTAAGTTCAAATAGAATATGCTGTCACTGATAATGAAACAACCGCTTGTTTACACCCTTCCCATTTCTTGAGAAACAAGGGGGATACAGCAAACTTTGATTTAGAGAAGCCAAATTTCTGCTAGCTTTTAGACTTGTATTTCGCTTCTTGTCTCCTTGGAAATTTGATACAAAATGACGACTTTATTGGTGAAACATTTGCAATTTATTTTATGTTTTTATAGGGTGTAGTTTTTGTAAAAACTATGATTTAGTGAAGGTAAGTCAAAAAATTTTGGGTGGTTTTGAACTGACATGATGTACAGTACTCATTTTTGATCAGTAAATATCATATACCACTTAGTCTAAACTATTTAAAGTTATATATTGCTGGAAAGCAAATTTTCTAAGCTTTCAAATGTAACCGGTATTTAGCAACATATGATATTTTTTACGCACTAAATTTACTTTTATGTACTTATCATTCAAATTTGTTTGGGGGGTTTGAGACCCCTAAAAAATTTGGAAATTCAAAAACGTAAAATTTATCGTTATCGCTTGAAAATTTGTCAAATGATGCCCCAAAAGAGTAGTTTTCAGACTTTGTTAATGATGAAGGGTTTGGTATTGTGGTAAAGATGTAATCTCAATTTGATTATAGCGTAGTTGGCACGTGCTGAGAATTTGGCCAATTTTGTCGTCTGCAACTGGTTTCTTGGTCATTTTAACCGTTTTTGGGTATAAAAATCCAAGAATTGGGGCACAAATTATACATCTTCCGATGCGTGAGGAAATAAGCGTGACTGTTTGAAAATTTTATGAAAATCGGATGAAAAATAAAGTCACAAATCGATTTTTTATTAAACTAATTTTGTAACTCAATGTTAAAAAATTTGAGGTAAACACTGAAAACACGAGATCATCAATCGATGATCGCGGGAGCGAAAGAGTTAAGGAACACACAATCAAAAACATATTCTTGCCCCCCACCCTTTAAAAAAATTGCTTCTAGCTATGTTATTGGCTGTGACTGCAACTTGTGATTGATTTAATTCAAATAAATCAGCAGGCCTAATTTCTTTTCCTGAAAGTGGTGGACATTCACTCATGAAAAATAACACATTTAAGAAAAGTAGGCCTAATTCAAATCCGTGAAAAGTTTGAACAGATATTGAATGAGCATATGTTTCTTATTGATCAATGTTTCTCACAAAAAAGCCCCAAACACTTTTACCTAATTAGGTGAAAATTAGGCAAATGTTCGACCTAAGAAATTAAGATAAGCCTGTCGGCTTAGAAGAGGCTTCAGTTCCACAACACTCCCTGATTACACGCCGATTGCCCCCAAGAAGCGCTACCATATTTTAACCCACGTTTTTCAGTTTTTCAAGCAAATTTTTGTCCTCGCTTTTTGTATGTTGATGAATTAACAATGACGTCGCTTCAAATTTTTAAGCAAGTAACCCAGCAAAAACCTTGTGATACAATTGAAAACAGTTGTTAAAAGTTATTTTTTTTCAAGATCCGAAAACACTTTCTGCAGCCACAAGCGCTGTAGAGTGAATTTAGATAACACCTATTTCCCCATTCTTCATCAAGTTTTATTGCGACAAATAAAATCGACTGCGTTAATCGTGTGGTTTCTAAAACATTGTCAGCAAAAATCCTTTGAAAAAGGCTACGAGCTGCTATCTTGTTAAATCCAAGTTGCAAAGAATTAAGGCTGGTTTCCATTAGGCGTGGCGCAAAAAATTCTTTGTTTCTCCGTTTAGTTTTATGCGCGCACCGACGCCCATTCCACGCATAAAACTAAATGAAGAAACAAAAAATGTCTCACGCCACTCCTCATGGAAACAAGCCTAAAGACAGTTCCTAAAGATAAACAGAGAAATTCAAAACCGATTCAGAAAAATTAGGCGCAGCGATAGTTTTTAAAAGAAACTGCTTGGCAGACAATAGTTTGCTCTTCAGTTCTCTTGTGCTTTATTTTTTTCTTAAACTTCTTTTCAAAATTATTTTCATGACTTTCGTCAAAAGAATAATTGTTATTAAATGTATCTGAACATTTCAATCTGTGCTGGAAATGCTTTCCAGCTTTCGATTTTTGAAATCGATAGATTGCTGCTTCTTCAGTCTCTTGAACGTCGTTACGCTTTCCTTTTCGCCGGAATTGATTTTTTTCCAAAGCCCTATCGGTTTCTTTGCCGTAATATTCAAGAACATCAAGTTCCTCCTCCCTCTTCTTCTTTAAATTCTTGTAGAGTTTACGAGAATGTTTCATGGTGAATCCTAACGCTATGCTTGAGTTGCAGAATCTGTACGAAACAGTAAGCTATTTTATAATCATAGTGGTCAAGCTAGGTAATGGGTCAACGCTATAAAATGACCTAGACTCTTTGAGCAACTTCACTTAAAGATGTGACGCTGAGTGGCATTAAAAATATCTGGAACATTTTTTTACGCTTTTTTTTTGAAAAAGACTTGCAAATCTCTTTAAATGGCGCGATTTGCAGAATGAATAGCTTTATCTTCTGCTATAAAATTTTCTAATGTTGGAAGCTGAAACACAGATTTAAATTGGAAAGGAGCAAATTTTAGTTTGCAAGACACCGCTCCAATCTGGTGTAGGTTTCAATAACATCTTGATTTGCCATAGCCCAAGTGCTTAGTTACAGCAGTAAATACAACATGTCTTTCTGCAAGGGTTCGAGGCCCCTCCCGGTTATCGTACGCTTTGAGATAAATTCTGTTCTTAAAGCAATAAAATTAATACGTTTGTAATAAATGACTGTGCCATGTCGTACTATACTGCTGCAGAACTGATTTGTGATACAATGTTTTCAATAAAAATTTTTTTCAACAGAGAGAGTAAAACAAGTTGTCATGGTTTCGCCTCTCTTTCAAAAATTGGAAAAAATAAATTCATTTTATCTGAAAAACAGTGTTTAAATTAACGTTTTAAGCAAAGAAAATTAAGTTATTCCGAGCAGCACATGAACTGAAGGCATAACAGGATGTTTGCCGCTTTGAAACTTTTGTTTATTTAAACATTTTTCAGATAAAATTGACTTACTTTTACCCATTTTATAGAGTATGTGAAACCATTGACAATCTCTTTTGTTTATTTAGCTTAAACGAATTTAAACTGAAAATCCTATGCGAGTTCTGCAACAACATTGCATCACAACACTCAATCATTTATCATAAATACCTTTATTGCATTACCTCACAGAATATGATTTTTCTCAAAACACATGATAATTGAAAGTAGTCTTAAAATTTACGCGCATCACGGTACGTAAAGTAACTAATTAGTGGGTCTTGCATTAGGGCTGCCTCATGCCTGCCGATATATCCTGTGTTACTTAGCTGCTAACTTATTTGTTCCATAATAAACTAAGTTCATGAAACAACAGCTTGTAAGGTGTATTTGAATTTTAAAATATTTTTACCCATTCAAGATCAAAACAAAAACATAACACTTATCACCATTCAAAAGCGTGACTTGAAATGCTCACATATGATTGGATAAAGAAACAGTTAAAGCAATCGATCGATCGATATTGTAATTTCAAGAGTAAAGATCGCGCGAAAGTGTGCCTACGTGTCTACGATGAGATGTCCGATGGGTTTATGTCAGTGTGTAAAGAATGAAGTTCTACAAAAAACATTTAAAAAAGTCACAGGGCAAAAAATGACATGATTTTCGATATGAACTACTCTAAGTCCAATGACATTCGAAAGTCACTTTTATCCAAAAGCTACAAAGAAGCTGCTATTGAATTACTTTTCTCAAATTAAGTAAAACGATGTAAACCTACAGACTTCTTTGGGACAGCAATAACACATAAATACGAGAAGCACATTTGAAACCGAATCACACAAAAGTTTTAGTCGTCAGTCAGCACAGGTCTTTATTTAGAGAAATTGCCTGAGAAATGTAGAATGTTGCTCCAACTCTACAGTGCCGATCCCAATTCTGCATCCAAACGCACAAACACATACATATTCCGCTATTTTCGTTCCATTGTATTGACGTTGCGTAGCCATTAAAGGTTTTTTCCGGGAGTGGTTTTGCTCTCTCAGACCCTTTGCTAGACTAAGGAATGGATTTTTCATTGTCTATTAAAGCCGGTTATCTCATCACATTGAGCATCTGCAGTAATCGTGACTTGCTTTGGTTTTTCATCTGAAAATTTCTACGCCTTTCAAATAACTCTTCAAACTTTCACAAAATTTTTAATTAAACCTATTCTGTCTCTTTTATACATATGTTTGTTCGTGGTAAATTGATGGTAGAATAATCTTTATTTTTTCCAAGCCAACAATTGAACTTACCGATAGCATGTATTAATAGGTTGCATATTTTGTTCTTACCTGTACGTTTGATTTTACTATCGGCTAGCTGGGCAAATAAAATGTTTTGAAGGTGGGCACAAATAACAACGTTATCAATATGACGTCATCAAAGTAAGTCCTAATTACGATCTCAGCCTATTTGGCGAGATTAGAGACAAACTACATTTGTGAGACCTGGCTTATTAATAATATTGTAATCGTTATTATGACGATTTGAGCAATGTGACAAAATTTTTGGTGAAGCTAAATAGACTAATTTATTCTTGATCATAAAACGTAAGTTGTAAAATACAGAAACACATAAGATCACAGATTAATACAGTTTCGTATTTAGAAACAAATTTCAGGTTTTAAGGAACCAAACAAAAATCCAAAATAATGCTTTATTAAACATAATCAAATTAACATAACAATAATTAACATAAACAAATCCACCGAAGCTTTTCGTCCCCTCACGGGGACTTCATCAGGGCTAAATAAAAGAAAAGAGAACAAACTTTTACTCTTAAATTTAATATGGTATTAAGATACTAGTCATTGATAATTCAGTTAGTAACGTTTTAGCACTGTACCGCTCAATGGAACACCTGTAAGAGCGACTTGGCTCCTTGTGAATAACCAAGTTTTATGTTAAGGGATGGCTTAAGGCGTTTGATTAGAAACGCTTCCATTAGTTCGGTTTCAGTGCTGAAACGGCACTTTTTCAGTAATGTAAAGTTTTGCTCTGCTGGTATTGTTTCTCTGCAGGCTTTGCACTGATCGCGATGGGATTTGATAGCGGAGTTAGATGAGCTTAAGTTATTGGAAAGATGGTTTTCAATTCTGACGAATAGTTGTCTAGTCGTCATACCGATGTATGACGTGTTCTTATCCCAAGAACAAGTATATTTATAGACGACATTCGAACAGAAAAGAGCGGGTAAAGGAAATTTAAGGTTAAAATAAGAGATTATTTTAAAAGTTTGATAAGCTACTTTTATATCAGTGCTCAGTCTGTCACGAAACAATGCAGCAAGGCGTTTACTAAATTTGATAGACGGGGTACCAATATATGGGAGGGTTAAATAAGGACTTAAGTTGGGGGTATTATTGGAAAAATCCGTAGGGGATTGTTGGTTCTGGTTTTTGAATTTAATCTTAAATTTTTCAATTACATTTAGGATGAAAGGTGTTGGGTACCCGTTCTGTTTAAATAAAGAGATGATACGGGTAATTTCGGTTTTTAATAACGAATCATTTGAAGAGTATAAATAAGCACGATGTAGTAACGTTGGCCTCTTTACTAACGTTCCAGTCGATCTTGTAATTGATGATATTGCCAATAAACTATTCTCGTATGAAGTCGCCTCGAAATTACCTTTTCTTCAAGCCAAGAAACCAATTACACAAAACATCTTTAAAAAACTTTTAAAACTTAGCACAGAAGGTATGTTTATTCATAATGGTAAATTATTTTCACAAATCGATGGTGTAGCTATGGGAAACCCTTTAGGTCCTACGCTAGCCAATTGGTTTCTTGGAATGATCGAAAAGAAAATTTTTGATAAACATCTTTCGTTTTTTCCATCATTTTATGTACGTTACGTGGACGATGTGTTTGCCATCTTCAATTCCGCAACTGAAGTTCAAATGTTCTTAGAAGTGCTTAATAACCAGCACCCTAACCTTCAGTTCACATGTGAGGAGGCTTCAGGCCCCTCACTACCATTTCTAGATGTCCAATTAACGATTTACGACAGAGAATTCAATATCTGTGTATACCGTAAACCAACTTTCACCGGTGTACTATTACATTTCGACAGCATAGCACCTTTATCTTGGAAACGAGGCCTCATTAATTGCTTACTACATCGTGCTTATTTATACTCTTCAAATGATTCGTTATTAAGCCCTGATGAAGTCTCCGTCGAGGGGACGAAAAGCTTCGGTGGATTTGTTTATGTTAATTATTGTTATGTTAATTTGATTATGTTTAATAAAGCATTATTTTGGATTTTTGTTTGGTTCCTTAAAACCTGGAAGAAAAGTTCCCCCCTATCCGAAATTTATTACTCAGAAACAAATTTCGGGGAGAGAGGTGCTAGAGCATTAAGGAGGCTCAATCATACCACCAAGCGACGTTATCATATAGGTAAGCTCAATTTTCTTTGGCAGGAGGCAATGCTTAAGTAATTTTGGAATTTTAGAACTCCAAAGCAGAGATGGGCAAAACATGGAGTCGGATTCGGATTGGAGTCAGAGTGTAAAATTCTATTTCTGGTAGGAGTGAGAGTGGAGTCGCAGTTTGCTTTTGATTGTGATGTCAGCTTTTCATTGTTGGCTGTTTATTATTAGGTTGTAGCTAAATATTAACATCAGACAGCCTTTGTATGAAAAATTTCCGTATTGTGAATCAGATTATGGCTTATAGCAAGCTCTTCACCATACAAATCTAATAGTAATTTTTTGCATCAGAGTTTCAGATCGTATGTTTGATTTAAATATTGTATGCTGGCTAAAAAACTCATTACTAAGTCTTCTTTCCTCATCTTTTTGATTTACAGTAAATAAATCACGAATATATATCCAATCATGAAGTCAAAAACTTTATGGAAGAAGCTAAGTTAAAAAATAAATAAATAAAATAAGGTAAAAGTGATGAATAGAAAGTTTTTATCTTTTTTAACTACGAAAATAAAAATTCATACATTGATCATGTTTTATGCCAAACTTGCAACCAGCCATTAAAGCATCCCAAAATTTCAAGTGGCAGAATATTTGAATGATCAGTTAAATTTTGAAAAGTCACTTCGTATTCCAAAACCTGGTACCGTAACTTTATCAAAAAGCATAAAAAAAAATTGATAGAAAGATTTTTGCCTGTAGGATAATAGCTGCAAAAATGTTGAAGGTCATGTATTGTGTTCCGAGTCAAAATGAAGTCGAATTTTATATTAAAAAAGAATTCAGAAGTCGTTGTTTGTATTGTTGAAATTGGACTGCATTCGGAACGAAAAAAAGCGACTCTGCCATCTCTTCTCCGAAGCTTGGAAAATATTTTGGAATTCTCCGTAAAATCAACAGTGGAAACACTGTTTGTTATATTCCCACCAGAGGTGTACAAAGTCAAAAATTTTGAATCCGACTTCTAATCCTAATCCGAAAAATGCAAATCCGACTCCGACTCCTAACAAATCAAAAAATTATAATCCGAATCCGGATCCGGATCCTGAAAATTAAAAATTCCTATATTTGCCTTTGATGTCATAATAACTAGTGCTGGGCATCGCAAATTTGCACTCAACTCCGCAACCGCTATTTCTGCAAACTTGGACCGCAATTTTAGCCATTTTGCCATCAACTAGGCGTTGACCTCCAAAAAAAAAAAAAAAAAAAAAAAAAAGGTCATCACCTCCCGGGCAGTACCTCCGACCCAAAATACAGGCATAGCTGCCTGTTGTTGACCGCTACTTTTTTACCTCCATTGGCGGCTTATTCTGACCAAATTATAAAACCAAAATCCGAATCCGAAAATTTCAAAAATTTCAAATCCGAATCCAATCCGAATCCGACAAAAAAACCGGATAATCCTGATTTTTGAATCCGGCTCCAGATCCGATGTACGCCTCTGATTCCCACCAGAGGTGTACAAAGTCAAAAATTTTGAATCCGACTCCTAATCCTAATCCGAAAAATGCAAATCCGAATCCAACTCCGACTCCTAACAAATCAAAAATTATAATCCGGATCCTGAAAATTAAAAATTCCTATATTTGCTCTTTCTAACCAAGTTATAAAACCAAAATCCGAATCCGAATCCGAATCCAAAAATTCAAAAATTTACAATCCGAATCCAATCCGAATCCGACGAAAAAACCGGATAATCCTGATTTTGAAATCCGGATGCGGATCCGATGTACACCTCTGATTCCCACATCCCAGCAGGGTTGCCAGGTGGCATCCTAGGATACCAAATAGACCCGAATTTGGTATCCAAGCTGCTTGTTTGGTATCCACTTTTCTTATTTGGTATCCTACAAAAATTTGGTATCCGCTGCAAGCAGATTTGGTATCCAACTAGAGATTTGGTATCCTCGGTAAACACCAACTTTTTATCGAAAAAATTAATGTTTTGAATTTATTTTTAAACAAGGATCCTCTTGGGTGTTCGTTTTGTGTTTTTCAGATGATTGGGCACTGGCTACTTTGGCTTAACTGATTATATGGTACCTGTACCAGCCGTGCATTTGGCTTGATTTGTTTTATTTCTGGCAGTATGGCTTTGCTTTTGACTGTGCTTTGTTTTTTCTGTCTTGTAAGTTATGATTTGTTGAATTCTCATTTTAAGCAATTCCTGGTGTGAGGTGTGTTGTTATGGTTGTTGTTTATGTTTTTATGACCAAAATTAGGTAACCATGTGCTTTCTTTTTCAGGTTTTTAAGGGTAAAATAATTTAACACTAATGCTCAATTTGTTTTGTATGGCTAAAAGAAACCACAAAAATTTGGTATCCCAGTCATTATTTTGGCATCCAACTGCTAAAAATTTGGTATCCGGCTACAAAAAAAACCTGGCAACCCTGCATCCCAGTAACAATTCAGAGGTACGGGTACATTTGGATGAAGTAATTCAGGCTGACTTTGCTTGTCGTTATCACTTTGTTGTAATAATACTAGTAGAACAAACTGTAAAACCGCTCCTGTTGTGCTTTTTTTCTACCTAATTAGCAAAAATGATTATATTTTTATCTTAGGCTGGACAACTTTTGCTGTTTAGTACCGTACGTGATTGGATTGATCTATTTTACTTGGACATAACTGCATAATTCAACGTCTTGCATGAATAATGAATTATGAAGAGGTTGTTCGAATAACTAAAAAGTTGGACAAAATGGTAGCCAAGAAAACTGCTGTAAGTTATTGGCCTTGCTAGTGAAATAGTCTTAGAAGTCATTGTTACTCAGAGTTAATGGTAATTTTTGGTTTGTATTCAAAAACTGTTAAACTGCTCTAGTTTGTATTGTGAGTAGCGGCAGTGCAATAATCGAACGTAAAACTTGATCAAAAAAGACTAATTTCAATGCTTGAAGCATTGCATTATACCTTTTGGTTGATTCTATATGTTATATTTGGTTGGTTCTTCAAAATCTCAAGCCTGTTTGGGTCAAAACTTAAAAAGTGGCTATTTGTTGTTGACAGCATTTTACCCTTGGAGGCTATTTTGCCATAACCATTCATTTATATAGCCCTAATTGCTATAATTCTGACAGTGATGCCGTGGCATGTGGATAATGCAGGTGCCTTGCATTGCAATGGTTTTGGGTTGGAATCTTTGCTAGCAGGCCACTTTGACAAAGACAGTGTACACTGGAGGGGGGCCTGGTATGTGATTGTACTAGGTAGTGTGCACTGGGAGAAAGTGTTGAGTTTAGTGGAATATACTCTGGGAGAGCAAACTTCTTTAATTGATCATTAATATTGACCAGTCAAAAACAACCAGAAGTCACATGTTTAATATGGTAAGGTATGTCATTAAAATTGTCAAATCACAAATGTCTCATGGCAAAATAGCCTCCAAGAGTAAGGCTCCATTGATGGCAAAATAGCCACTGCCTGAAACTTAACTTTTGGTTCAAATTATGACTTTCACAGACAGAGATAACATATTGGTGACTGCTGAACAAGATCATTAAGTCATTTTACATTCCCCTGACATAAGGTTTCTCAAATCATGAGTCACAACCCCAATGTAGGTCATGATCACCTCACAGGTGGGTAGTCAATATATTTTGTGTACCATTTAGCCTATACAGGAATATATGTATTTATGTGCATATTTGCATGCTTACCAGTAAGTGGGTCACATTTATTGGTTCAAACAGTGTTGTTACACAATTTAGGGTCCCATAGAAAAGGATGAGAAACACTTCTTTTTGGCCTTTTTTTGTTGGCAGCATAGCATAACGAATTGAGATTTAGATTACTCATTGAAAGACTTCTATTTGAATATTCATTGTATTATTTTGTGTGTGGCATGGCTGAGTGGAATTATTTGCTTTAGAGCTTATGGTTTGGATCTAAGCTACGGCTTGTTCCAACTGCAACAGCATTTTTGGGTGATTGCTGACTGGAAGACCATATGATGGTTCAGAGTCTACTAAACTCTTCTTGTATTTAATAAATTCTTGTCTTTTATTATCTAGATTTGTCAGATGATGTTTGATGTTTTTTTTGGTAAATTACAGTAGCCTAATGTTGTCCATAAGTGATCATTGTTTAGAGTGGTGCAGGACATCTCAGTATGGGGCTTAAGTGTAGGCTAGAATTTAAAGTCAATATTAATGCCAGTAATTTATTCTGTATATGTTATTTGCTTTTTCAAAGCTGATTTTGTGCTTTCCTGAAATAATATTGGTCTATGTATGGAGCATCTTTGAAAAAGTGTTTATTATGTGTGTATGTTTTTTACGATATTTGTGGTAAAATAGCCAATAAAAACAGCTGCAAAAATGATATGTTGCAGATTTTCAATATAAGAATCAAATAAAACCCTCACTAAATATGTCAAAAAATACTTGAAGATTAAGTTTGAAATTTCCAATACTGGACACAAAAATAAGTAAAATTTCTAATGCACATACTGGACCCAATCCACGCTAATTGAGACAAAAAACAGCTGCAAAATACTTATTTAGCCAATGTATGTCATATAATCTATATCAGAATTCTAGAAGTAATTTACATAATTTGGTGACCTTTGTGCAGTTGTGACATCATTAGGATAAGATGGGGTAATGCCCAACAAACTTTACTGAAAAATTTGTGTTTGCAATTGAGGATTTTTGTCTAAGCAAGCTATGGCAATTTTAATTAAAA
This sequence comes from Trididemnum clinides, assembly GCA_963675345.1. Lineage (NCBI taxonomy): Eukaryota > Metazoa > Chordata > Ascidiacea > Aplousobranchia > Didemnidae > Trididemnum > Trididemnum clinides. The sequence continues at coordinate 14,692,284 of OY776298.1, forward strand.
ATATTGTATATTCAGATGTAGAAATACTTAGTGCATTACATCCAACTTATGAAATTTGATTTTAGCTTTTGTGCAACTTTTCCCATCAATGTCAGACATTTTCCAATGTCTGAGGTTACCCCATCTCACCCTTTTATTCACGATAATGTCTGTTTGATAATAATGCCATAATCACTTCAAGATCACTGAAATTACCCACAAATTTTTATTATAGCTCATATGATTTATATCAGAAATTTCATGGATATCGTGCAGTTGTTTTTATTGACTGTTTTGCCACAAACTTGCCAAAAAACAACCACTTTCATAAAATAAAAGATGTATTTCCAAAGCCAGATGTCATTTTACACTTAACATGCCCAACACTCTATTGCATAATGTACATATCTTATGAAGCATTGAAAAGTTATTTTGTTTGTCAATAGGACAATGCTCTGGATATTTTGAATGTTTTGAAGAAGACTCCAATTACTCTGGAAATGCTGCAAAAAACTCACATTGGCCTGTCCGTCAATAATGTTCGGAAACAAACTTCCAATGAAGATGTCAAAAGCACGGCAAAGCAGTTGATAAAAAGCTGGAAAAAGTTAGTGCCTGGTAAGATAAGAGGCATTGTAATGTCTGTTTGCTTTCATTAGTTGATACTAATTGACTGCAAGATGTTCTGGCGAAACCAATGCAGTGTGTAAACTGTACCAAAATATTAGAGACTTTGACATTTACAACAATCAGTATTTCATGGGTGCCATAGTATTAAACCATGAAGCAAAATAAAGTGGACCTTAATGTTGTTGCTTTGAGTAAATGGCAGTTTTTGACAAATAACCCAAATGAGAGCCAAAAATACAGAATTTAGCACAGGATTTTTCAGATCGCTGTAAGATAAGCATTGTTTTTGACTGGGATTTAAGTAAGAGTTGCAGGCAAAGCTTAAGATTAGCAATACAAATCTAAGCGTGTCTTTTGACCTAGGTGCTCCACACGCCAGTTATGCACAAAAGGCAAAATTTTGGCTGGAAGCTGCAGGCCAGAATGTCAACCTTGGCAAAGCTTCTGGCCCAGTTATTATTCTATAATTGGTAAACCTGACTTTATGTTTGTTGCACCTGAAATAGTATCTACATTCACATTGTCAGTGAAATTTGCTGTGGTTGCTATTAGGTTTTCACCAATTGAAAATAAGATTTGCGTGGTGTTAAAAATAACAAAATGCTTCGACTGAACTTGTTTTTTCACGCTTGACTAACGCTTGTTAAGCAACTGTCTCATAGCCTAGGCTTAACCTACAGACCTGTTGATGTGGTAACACTTATGGTGTCATTGGATTCTTTAGACCTTATATACAGCAATACATCGAGTCAAGCTCTAAACTAGCTGGCTTTCAAACTCTTGGTCGAACTCATTTCTGATATGGAGGATATAAACAAACAGACACTCGATATTTGCCAAATCTATAGACTTTATGTCAAATGATTGAATTGAGACGGTGCAAACGTTAATTCCAAAACGAATAGCATCACGATTTACAAGAACAAAGCCAGAGAGAATCAAATTAAATTACTAATGCTGATCTGGCAGCTTATATTGCATTGTTGAGCAAAATTACAGTAAGATCTAGTTTTTCGGCCAGATGTGACTGGTTTAAGGCTCAAGGTCTAAAAAATTAGAAGTTTTGACAACATTTTGCAGAGCATATTTTTCGGAAAGAGATGAGGACTAGGTCATAACAGTTAGAATTAATTTTACTGTTGACTTCCATCCACATGGATTGTCGTTACTAAAATATAACACGTACTTGCATTCAATTGCAACTGTGGCATATGAACTAGGTTAACCATGATTTTATGCTTCTACAAATTAGAGAAAATGAACTTTCTGTATGCTTATGTAGTGACTTCTGACTGGTGATGGGACCAAGAAAAATGTGAAAAATACAACCAAATAGTTCTAAGGCATCAAGCCATATACACATAGTAAAAGTTGTGAAACAGCATAAATTTTGTGTTTTGAAACGAAGGCATGAAGTATTTGGGGTAGCCTAGCATAAACCACTCTATTGCCATACCGAAGCCACTTTCAATTCTGGCCCAGAGCCCACAAAAATGGAGTCTTAACTGCAGCTGGAACCAGAGTTTACTCTATCACTACCATACAATATGTTTGTAAATTTAAAGCTAGTTAATTAATTATATGCAACAGGGTTTTTTGTATTATCTTCACTTTTAATAAAATATTTAATTTTGTCAAAAAACTTTGGCAAACAGCTACTTTTTCTCCAAATTGTTAAGATATATAGCAACCTCAATATATTTAACATTTTTATTAAATTTCTAACATTTTGCTCACATCACGTTGCCCCTTTTAAGAGAATACACTGCTTGATTCATTTGCTAAACTAGCAAATAAATATGTATGCACAAGCTTTACTTGTTGTACCCAAAAAATTTTGATTGTTACGTTCTATCAATTTTTTGTTACTTTAGATACCTCAAGTGAAAAAAAATCTAGTGAAAAGAAAAAGAAAAACGAAGTACAACAAGAAAGTATGGAAAGTAATACAAATTCATCTGCTGATGAGGTGGATATTAATTATACAAATGTAAAAGAATCGCAACCAAATATTCTAAACCAGAAACATAATCTCATTTTTTTATTTTCCTTATCGTGATGCAATCACTCACTGTGATTACTGCTGTTTACTGAAAGAAAATGTATATTTGGTTTTCTTATTGGTTCCGTTTGTGTTTTGACGTTTTATGGCAATTTTCATGCTAGTTTGCTCTGATTATAGTGCAAAAGCACTGATGCGATAATACCTACTGTTCTGAAGTAACTGTAAAACTCAGATTGTTCTTTTTTTGTAATTGAGTGAGAGCTATTCAGCTGCTCAACTTTAGGGCTGTCTTCTATTGTAACAAAATCTAGCTTCAACATTGTACTTAATTTAATGATTATTGTACAATTCGAAACTTTTCACTCCTTGAGTTTTGAACAGAATGTGTTGAGAGAGTTAGAGACACCAGTTTTCAATTTTGTATAAAGTAATTATTTATTCATACAAAACTGGTATTAACAAAATCATTTTAGCAAGACGTTGAAACCTGGAGCTGTCGCACAAACTGCCGTCTTTCTGAATTTGAAGTAGAGGTCCGATTTCTAAGAAAAAATGCTCAGTTTCAAAACCCCGGTTGGAACTGACACAAGAGGTTCATGACTATAAATGAGAGATTCTTATCAAAGTTTGATTGATATTACCTAATAAATTTCTCTAAAACAAATTGCATTTTAGGCGGACAAAGGTAATTCACCTTCGAATAAATATGTTGACAGAAATGTTTTAAAATCGACCAACGATCCTATTCGAGATAAATGCCGAGATATGATTTTGCGAGGTCTCCAAGCTAACAGTATGTTACAGATTTTAATGTTTGTTATTGCTAATGCTTCTTTTGATGTGTATATAATTGCATTAAAGGTGTTTATTGCAGTTGAGTTTACAACTGTAAACCGGGTGTGAGCACAAAAATGTAGGTTAAATGACTACAGGTTTTTCCGTGACCGGAGGATAAAAATTGCTTTTAACTAACGGTATGATAGTTTTTGCAATTTATCACACCAATTTACATTACGGTATCAACAATCACTATCATTTTTTGCCAGAAGTGTTGATAAAACTGTTGGAATGAGGTCAGTAAAAATTATATTTAATACAAGTGAAAACTAATTCAGAACAAATGTGAGCTTGCGAGTGGAAATTTGGTTGATTGTTGATTTAACGCCTAACTTGCAGACGTTTGGAATTGTAGAGTTTCACATTTCTTTCTGCTTTAGAATCCGGTGCCACTGAACATAGTGAGTCTCGCTTAACATTTCTGGCCGCTGCTATTGAAGAGGCAATTTTTGAAGAATTAAGAGACACTGGAATTCGTTACAAAAACAGAATACGAAGCCGTTACAGCAACTTAAAGGACTTGAAAAACACAGGACTTCGAATGAATGTACTCAATGGCATTGTCTCCCCCGAACGTTTGGCAAAAATGACGGCGGAGGTGGCTTTGCATCGCATGTTTTAAACTGTTGGCAATTGTTGTTGAGTAGATTAAAATTTGTTGCAGAGTGACAAAGATGTAACAGTTACTTGTTCAAATATCATGATGGCTGTGTTGGTGTACCTTAGGAAATCGCCCTTTACGATGATTGTCTTTGGTTGAAGGAAATTTATTGAAAGTAAAATCATTGAAAGTTATGCCTAGCAATTCAAGCAGAATTAAAACTCGCACCCCTCGAAGCAGGCTGAGACAGTGGTTTCATGCTTAGTGCCACTACCGCTATCGTGCAAGTTTGGAAGGTAAAGTATCCAATAAACAATAACTACGTCTCTGCTCTTGTTGTAGAATATCGTTCATAGCAGAAATTTCAGATTTGTGTTTGCGAACATATTACCATGCAGTCGTAAATCTAAGTTCAAACCTTGAACCTGAGCTTCAACTAAATTTAACTTGTCATGCCCTACATTGATCTGCTGTGTGGCGGGTTGGGATGTAGCATCTTTTTATGGCTGCTTGATCACGCATTCAAATCTTGTTGTTTCGTAAGGTGTTAAGGTATTTTACGACACTTTCCCCTGTTTGTGTTGACAATGCGTTGTGCCAGTCCAGGAAACTCTGAAGTGGGCGTGAATGCACGGTGTGCAGTGTGCATTGGTAAACAAAAAATGTTTTCCTGGGAACAAAGAATGAAAATGTCGAACTTACTCTATGTTATACTTTTCCATGATTGATATGGTCGATGTGCGAAATGGAAGCTTCATTATGTAGTGTATTGAGTTAAACTGCGTTCCATATTGAAAATGAAAAAAATTTAAATTTCACAAAAGGATATGTGCTGATACTAAACTTAAAGCATTGAAGTCTTCCACTTAGTATCGCATCAGACTTGGCAGTGAAGCAGCTCATAAACTCGGAAATGGGGATTCTTCCAAGATTTAAGTAACCAATAGACAACAATAGCGAACGCTATCAATTTGTATGCATTGCTATAATGAAATCTAGAAAACACGACTTTTTTTAGTGGTTGTTAGATAAGTTCTTTTTGTTTTGGTTGCATATGCTTTAAAATAGCATCATTTCTAGATTAATTTTTCAAGAAAAGAGAGTAGCGACAGTGTGCATTAAAGCAAAGTTATTTTGGACAGGAAATGGCTAGTGATGAGATGAAGAAATTGCGTGAAAATTATGAAGAACAAAATATAAAAGATCATCAAATGGCAACCAATGAAGGAACAAAAACGGACATGTTCACATGCGGGAAATGCAAAGGAAAGTCGTGCACGTACACCCAAGTTAGTTCTCTGCTTGTTAATTAGTTTTTTTAATGGAACTTCATTTTGAAATCAACTGGTTTATGAATGCGCTTGCCGCAGTTTCCAAGCTGCTAGTCGCGTAATTGGCGACGCGCATCAAGCTGCAATGATGCTCTGGATCAGTGATTCTCAAAGTGAGTTCCACGAAGCAAGGCCAGGGGTTCCGTAGAGCTACATTCGTAAAGAATTCCGAATATACCTGCCAGTCTTGCGAATATATCCCAAGATTACATGTCAAAAGGCGGTCGATCTTCAAAAAAAAAAGGTCTTCATGACACTAACTTTGTCAAGCAAAACATTTCTTTTGTATTAAGTATTACTTTAAATAAGAGTTCCGTTGTATAATCAATAATATCAATGGGTTCCATTGCAAAAAGCGTTTAAGAACCACTGCTCTAGATGAATCGGTCTTTGTCTCGATCGCACGGTTAACCTTCGGTTGGAAATTCTACGTTAGAAGTGCTGATTAGCAGATAGGTCTTCGTGTGGGCCAATTAGAGTAATCCCTAACTCGGAAGTCTCCAAAGTACAGTCCGCCGAGCTCTCTTCATAATTACAAAACAAATGCATAGCGCAGTGTTCTCAAAGTGGGCCACTTGGCACTCCAAAGAGGAATTTTGTCATCTGAAGGTAGGAATAATCGTTCGGGGAGGAATGTCAGTAATTTCAAAGAAATGTAAATTTATCGACTGTAGGTGGCATCAAGAAAGGTGATGACCTTTTCTTTTGGAGATCACCACATTTTCTGATAGCACAACACGAGTTCCGACATTGCCAACCGTTACGTGATGGCAATAGTAACTTCATCTTTACTCTCTATGCTTTAAAAATTCAGAAATGTGGCCCCTAGTGGAAAAACTTAAGAAACCCCTGCTCTAGCTCGACAAATTTTCTATTGAAATCCCGAATAAACTCGTGGTTTGTGATTCTGTCGTGAAGCAACGTAAAGTTAACTTGCGTCAAAATTTCAGTAACCGAGTTATAGAATGGTAACGTTGGCTAGCGCTATACTGAAGTAGCAGTTTTACATTAATCTTTGACTTTCAATGCGCGATTAATAAAACTGATGCCATTGTAAAATTTCGAATTGAACAACGTTCACTCACGTCAGAAACTTCTGACTAGCTGAGATTAGTGACCGGATTCATGGGATATGGCAATGAAAACTTTTTTTTTCAATGTCATAGTTTTCACAGCTGTGAATTTGCCACTATCCACCGATGTAGTGAGTAAAGACCTTTTTTGTTGGAGGTGACAGTTATCACTGCTGTAAACTTGCCAAAATTCCTCAATTTGATCCGTGATGACTTTTTTTTTCTTTTGAAGATCAATATTTCGCCAAAATTTTACAGCTTTAATTTCGTCCAAATTTCCTAATTTCTTCCACGAACCACAAAAATTTCACGTCGCGGTGCTGCACTAGATTACTGGCAGCACTGCTACAATTTTAAGGTTTCAGTGCGTGTTTTTGAACTGTTTATCGGGGTCAAGCGTGGAAAGCCACGAAAAATTTTGGTAGAAAATTCGTAGAAAATTCAGCTTTCTGGTGCCGTAGTTACATGGTTAATATATAGTAAGTTATGTTCATCCAGTGCCTTCAGACTGTAAAGTTGGCTTGCTAACAAAAGTCTGTTGCAAAAGCAGGTAAGCAGAGGTGGACATCTATGGCATCAGTTGTATCTCAAAAGCCCTTGCTATGTCGCAAGAAAAGCAGTATTCTGACCACATATTACTTGTTTTTAAAGCTTCAAACTCGAAGTTCGGATGAGCCGATGACTACATTTGTGTTTTGCATGGATTGCGGCAACAGATGGAAGTTTTGTTGAATCTTGAACAAATCTCTGGGTTGCAGCTGTGATGAGTAAAGTTTTTGTAGTTGCCCTTGTTCCACGAGTTCTTAAAAGGTACTGGGTGGCTGATTTTATCTGTTTTCAAGGTTTTATCCGCTTTTAAAGACTTTAATTACTGCCAGTTTGCTATCATGCAATCCAGTATTTCACTACCTGGGTCAAGAGTTGCAAAAATTCTTACACTGGTATGCTTTATGCATTTTATTTTTTATTTATTAAATTTTGGAAAGGAAAGATTTTTTCCAAGATCTGCCAAGCCAAGCATTCGCAAATAGTGATATTATTAAAACATAATAAACGCCAAAACAAGACGATCCTTAGTTGTCTATTTACTCGGAATTTATCTGGGCAATGCCCTAAAATTCATTAAAAACTACCAGAATTTCCAAAAAAATCATGAATAAATGAAACAGGATGCGCTATTAATTTTCTTTGTTACTTCTAAGTGCTGTCAAACCTGCTAAGTTGAAATGGCCAGCCAGTTGATCGATGTGTAATTTTTTTTCCTGTGGATTGCTATGTTTTGTAAAATATCTTTTGTTTGTGGTTGTTTTGATTTATTCATTGTGTTAAGATAGCGAAATATGTATACAGGTCGCAGGATATAGAAGCATTAGCAAAGAGTCACAAACCCAAAAAGGTTGGTGACAGTGGATTGCATGGGTATCACCACATGTAAATAAGTTCTTTTTACAAGGTATTTCATTATTATCCAAGTATTCATTTATAATTTTTTGTAATCTTGTTTTGTCGTTTCAATAAGTTTCTCAATTATGGCCATCGCAATTTGTGTTGTATTCAGTGATTGTGTATGAGTTTATATTATGTTTGCACATTGCATAGTATTTCGATTATATTAGAATTTGTTGCGTTTTGCAAGGTATTTAATAATGTTTTGCCGTATTTTGTCAACCGTTAACCGCCACTTTTATTTAACATCAGTTGACGCGCTTCACAAAGGCGACTCTTATGTTTCCCTTTTGCCATCAATTTACGTCCGGTTGCATCACGTCGGTCAGTTGTTGTGAGAAGAACGTTTAACCACTTGACAGCGGATTTTTAAAAGCATTTTTATGTCTTGCTAGCAGTTTTTTTTAGAAAAATTGCATAAAATTGAAAATGTGTCGCCAATTAGAAAATCTCTTTCCTGATTGGTTGTTAGACATCACTAAATTGCTAAACGGTGACAAAGACAACAGGAAACACCCAGGGCTCTTTGTAAATGAATATTCGTATATATACGTCATCCGCTGTCAAGTGGTTAATTTTAAAGCGGTTGGGATGAGAGGGCGACCGAAGATGATATGAGAAGGCAGGTGGACGAAGTCATTGAACAGATTGAAGTGCAGAAGGAAGATGGCATTAAAAGAGCAAAGTGGCCCAACGCTGTTTACGATAATGTGAGGAACAAGAGAAAAATCTCGCTACCTACGTTAAGGAATTCAAAACCGGATTTCAACAGTTAGATCTCTTTTTGCTTCTGCACTTGGGGCTGCAAATTTCGTGCTGCGAAGTGCAGAGCAGTGTTTTCTCCCAAGTTTTTCGCTAATTGGCGTGTGCCCAAAAATCGAAGCTATGAGCTAAAGATCAAATGCTCCCAACTAATTTTAGCAAATTTTTCCTAGAAACATGACAATTGCTTTTGTGTTAGAGCAAAATTTAGTGTCTTGGATGACAGGAGCATCAATAAAGGCTCTTTTTTTAAAAAAATTAATGTGCCCTTATTTTGAAAGCTTGCAGCTTGTCATGAAATTAGATTGCGTCCCAGAAAATAGCTAATTTGCCAAAAAGAAGTTTGCTTTTAAAGGTTTTTATCGGAGCTGATGTCAGGTTTTCATCAGTTGTAAATGAACTACTGGCATGTAATGGATGCGAAGTGCTAATCTGTCAAGCAAAATTGATAGTTTTTGATCAATAACTTCTTAATATTGTGTCAGTTAATGCGGTTTATCAAAGGCGACTAACAATTGATAAAATGCGTTAAACTTTTTTATGGTCGAGCTGATTACTTCGTCGCGCAAGTAATGTTTCCAGCAAGAGAATTTTCAAGTATTCTTTGTTGCGTCGAACAGTGAGCAACAACATTTGGCATACCAGCTGTCTGTTTACTACTAACTTCATTTGTATTTGTGACGGTAAGAATCTGTAAAAAGTATTAAAATGTAAAAAAAATGTATTCGCGCCAGTTCATTGAAACTGAGTTCTTAACATCTGTCTTCTGTAGTCAAGGCGTAAACAAAAGTTTTGCGGTTAGTTGAAAGACTTCGCCAACCGATTTCCTGTAATGCCGTAAAGTACACTGTGAATTATATGTTGAAGAATTACTAAATTTTTGTGAAGCTAGGTAAAATTCCCAGACTTTTGGCAAGTGTAAATAGAGTGCATATCCAGTCAACTTCGGATATAAGAGATCCGCCGGGACCAGCTTAATCAGTCTCTTATAACCGACTTATTAGTTTATATTGAAAATCATTTGGGACCTTTTGCGTAGTCCCTCATAAGCGAAAATCCCTTATATCTGAATCTCTTACATCCGAAGTTGATTGTATTAATAAAGCTATCTATAAAATCTTTGAAGTGGTCGCGAACTTGATGAACGCACTGTATGTAGCTGGTACTGTGTACACCAGAGCAGCTTTTATTTAGCTGCCTCTAAATTTCTTTGTACAGCATCAACGCAAAGATTTGAAGCTTGTTGTTTCCAGCATATCTTGAAGTTTTTCGTCGGCCGGTCTTTAATGAACATCGAAAAAAGTAAGCAAAACTGCCACGACTCTCGTATCAACTTGCCGAAGTTTTTTTTTTCTTTCTGACGTTTTCCTCCAAAGATGATTAGTCGAAAAGCTTCAAGAACATGCTCTAAAGTGTCATTTATGTCGAATTTTTAAATTTTGAGTTTTTAATGAAAGCTTTGTGTCATTAAACCATGCTTTTAGATGTAGTTTTCAATCAGTTCTCGACAGTGCTTTTCGTTCGGCCGCTATAGGTTATTCAATAGTAGGGCTTTTTAGCGACTGTGTTGCTTGGTTGCCTCATAAATCAGCTAGTATGATTTAAGGTCATGAGACTCTGATTTCAACCTTAAAGGCTGGTTTCCATTAGGCGTAGATTGCAGTCGTGGCGTGGAAAACTCTTTGTTTCTCTATTTAGTTTTATGCGCTCCGCACAACCCTACTAGCTATTATGCGCTCCGCGCATAAAACTAAATAGAGAAAGAAAGAGTTTTCGACGTCACGCCTGCAATCTACGCCTAATGGAAACCAGCCTTAACTCGTTGCGTTGAAAAACTGCCTAATGATTGTCAAGTAGGGGAAGGCGGTCATGCGGGGCAACATGGACATTGGGATATTTTTTATTCGCTAGGTGTCGCAATCAGTCCCGTAGCACTCCAACTTCGGCCCCCCCAAAGTAAGCGCAAGAGCCCCTGCGCACAGGTCATATCACTTTAGAGGTGTAAAATTGAAAAGTTGCATTAAGAAAATACACCACAATTTGTACATAAGTAAACAGGCTAATGTCAGAATAGAGCATGCCGATACCGAAGGTGCAAGTCATAAAAAATTCGGCACCGATGCCAGAGTTCAGTAGGACATTTATGCAGACACTGCGAAACGAAAGCAATGACACTGAAAAACATGAAAAAGTTATAAAAACACAGTATCATTTAAATAGTCTGGAGCGAACCTTTTTGTTCGCAAATGCTGTTATGACATTGTCATAATCAAGAGATCGGGCGCAGTCATTTTCGATTGACAACATGGCTAATGAAGATAGTCTACTGTCTGTCATAGACGTTCTATTAAAAGTTTTGATCAGTTTCAATTTGCTGAAGCTTCTTTCAGCGCTGGCAACAGTCACGGGGCAAGTTAGTAAGATTCGAAGTGCGATGTACACATTCGGATACAATTCAAATAAATGAGTCTTTAGAAGATAGTTCAGAAAGTCTTGAGCCGTATTGAGATTGCGTTTTTTTTGTAAAATTAAAACAAACCGCTGTAGCTCAGCGCTCATTTCATCAGAATCAATGTCACCGAACTTTTTTTGGAACTCTTTACAGCAAGTAAGAAGAGCATTTTCTTGTTGCACAAGCAAAAGTTTGTCTCGTGTGTACAAAAACGAAAAGGCGGAAGAAACCTCACGTAACAAATTAAAGCGCTCCTTTATTGACATAATAGCCTGGTCTACTAATGGATAGAAAAAGTTGCTTTTAAATTTCAGTTCAGGAGTAGCTCGTTGTTCCTCTTCACCTTGGTAATCAAACAATCTTCTTTTCTTTCCACTTCTTGACGGAGGAAAGAAGGATCAATATCCAATTCCTGTGCTATTTCAACAGCAGATGTTGCGGCACTGTCATAACCCGTTGTGCGATAGTTTTGCAAAAACTTTTCAGTTGCCTGGATTTCCGTTTCCATTGTATGAAGGGAGACTCCATACGATTGAAGAATCTTGCTTGCTTTATTGACTTGGAATAGGATATCATACCAAATAAACACCGACAAAAGAAAAGTCCATTTTGATAAATGAGCTATCAACGATTTTGTTTCTGAGGCAGCTCTTCCATCTTTTCTTTCTATGGAAATGGCTTCCAAGTCTTTCAGTGCCAGCAACACCTCTTTTAAATTGTATCGAAGAGGTTTGATGCATTTAATTCTGCTTTCCCAACGAGTATCAGATTGTGACTTTATGGACAGCTCCACATGTTTCTTCAAAATTTCCCAACGCTGAGCAGAGGAAGAAAACAGCACATACAACCTTGTAAGTACTCCAAAAAATGTCAATGCTTCCGTCGATCAATTAGCACTGTCAACAACAACTAAGTTAAGGGTATGGTTTGCACAGGGCACGTAAACAGCTTTGGGATTGATGTCTAGCATTCTTGCTTGGACCCCAGAATGTTTTCCTTTCATGTTAGCACCATTATCATATGACTGACCTCGACAATCAGACAATTCGAGTTGCAGTTCGGTCGCTTTTTCTAAGAAAGCGTCCAACAAGGCTTTCCCAGTACTGTCACTTATTCTCAAGTAGCCAAAAAATGTTTCTTTAACAACAGCAGCTTCTTCATTACATAGTACATAACGGAGAATGACAGACATTTGTTCATGATGTGACATATCTGGAGTGCAGTCCAAAATTATAGAAAAATATTTTGCCAATTTCAATTGCTGTAAATTTTCTTTTTCAACTTCTGTCGCTAGCAATTCAATTAGTTCATTTTGTATGGTAGGACTCAAATAGTGATCTTTAGTGTTTTTATTCTTGATTCTGTCTTGAAGCTCTTTTACAATCGGATCTCTTCTTGCCAAAAGCTCAAATATACCCAGAAAATTTCCATTGTGTGGAGATCCTAAGACTTCTTCAGATCCTCTAAAAGCAAGATTCCTTTCCGATAGAAACAAGGCAATGTTGATAAGTCTCTCTAAAACATTTCTCCAAAAACGTCTTTCATTGAAAAAAATATTCATCTCGCGTTTGTCGATAGTGGATGAATTTCTTATCCCTTCAGCTAGCAACATCCATTGACTGCAGCATTCTTGGTGAGAAATGCCGTTTTCATGGTCTTTCAGTTTTTTCGAAAAACCCTCCCATGTATTTATACCACTACAAAAGGGGCTTAGTGTTTTTCCAAATAGCTTACAACAAAAGCAAAAAACTTGATCTGATTCCCCACAATAAACTAGCCACGACCGTGAAACACTTTCACCATTAGGTAACACACGTTTATAATGGTTGGAGGAAAAACGTCGCCTTGGAGTTGTGTTATTATATGGAAAATTCATTATTAGTTGATGTGGTCCACGCTTTACTATATCACATCGTTGAGCATCAGAAATACTTTCAGGCCATTTACATGGGTCATCAGGGATAGGGGTAAATTGAGATTCAGTTATTTTTGATATTGAAGGTTGCGTATTGGCAGGTAAATCACAACTTACATTTTCTGGAAATTCACAATCACTTTGATGCTGATCGTCATAGTCTTCTTTTTCTTGTACACTATAGTTTTCTTCATCCCTCTCGGTACTAGTGCCAGGTCTACTCTGCTCAGTAATCTTGAAAAAATCTGTCATCTTGGGCAATTTCGCTACAGCATCTCGAGCAGTGGCTGCTTCTTTTCTCTTTTGAGCACCACTTTTTGAACGTTTCATTCTATACAATGTCAATAAAATACTTTATCTGCACTCTGCAGTGTATACATATTGTCCCGGTATTTATAGCCAAACAGAATTCCAGACCATTCTATGATTGTTGCGTAACAACGGCATTGTTACGTCAATCGAATATTCAAGATTCTACCAGAAAATCAATCGAAATATTCTAGATTCTGCGAGATAAAATGACGTTGCATTCACTAATGATGTCACAAGCCAATTTCTTCCTACAGTTTAAATCGGTTGTAAACAAGTCTGCTGAACTGAAAATAGTCACGTAGCCAAAAAGCAATTTCAGACTAACTTGGGCCCCCAAAGTTGGCCTGGGCCCCCCCAATTGGGGGGTTTGGGGGGGCGGCTGCTACGTCTCTGATGTTTATTGGTTATTACTGTAGGAAACAGAAACGCTCAGTGTAGAACCTTTTTTTTTACATTCTATTAATTTAAATACATGTAAACCCGTTAGATGTCGACGTCACCTTTGTGTGAGATTTTTGTGTCGAGCATGGTTTAGTGTTTTTGCGCTATGGCGGTGTAAGGTAAGAGGACAAACTTTCTCGAATCACTGGAATCTAGTAATTTGATTTGATTATGCATAGGTATTGTGTGATTTTAGTGTTTGCTTTGGTAGCTCTGCTCTTCCTGACCGCGTGTATCGCCATTATATTGGATTCAACTGCCAAATTAGAAGGCGTGTCGGTATGTGACCTCGTGGTGCCAGTCATATGAGTTATCAGTGTAAATCGTTAAAGAATTACCTGTCCTTTCGATCACAAATCCATTATTAGAGATCACCTCACCCGCTCCAGCTAGGTAGACCGCCAACGGAAGTAACAATTACAGAGGCCCAATTAAGTCAAAAATATTTTAGGGCTATGTTTCATCATTTATTTTGTATAAAACTTGATTTCGGTTACTCAGAACTCTTTGATAGGTTTTATAGGCCAAAACAAAGTTATAATCTTATATAATGTCTTTTTTATATAATTCGTGTCTTTGGGCCGTTTGAAAGTCCAAGAAATAATATCTAGGACAACCCATTCTGTGAAGTTTTAATTGTCTACTTCCACATGCTCGCGTGAAAATATCTTAGATTTGCAGCACTATGAAACTGCGGCACCTTAGTCATTTCAGGTCTTTCTCAAAATCAAAAATATGGTCAAAGCGTAAATCTTTGCTATAAAATTAAAAAACTTTCGGGAAGTCACATACAGTCCGTAAGTGTATTTATTATAAGCTACTGAATTTCTTGTTAACGACGTGTGCTAATTGTTATCTCATCATATGCAAATTAATGTGTGATTGAATCGGAACTATTAACACAGGCCACCGAAAAAAGATTTTTTGTCAAAAGGCAAAAGATGTTGAATCGTTTTGGGGTTAAATCGGGGGCGCTGAGTCTGAAAATGCACTTAGTTTTACCGAATCGGCTCTTGCTTTGGAGATATATTTCCTTTTATTATAATTTAATTTTGCTTGAGTACGGTGCATTCTCAAGCATGCGAAGCTTGCTTAAAAATGTTAGACAACATGAAACAAATAATGTAGTGGTGGACAACATGAAACAAATGATGTTAATCACAGGTAAGCCATTTCAAGGTTGAATTGTCATTGCACAGCAAGAATTCACTCTCTACATAACTGAATTTCAACTAGCACCATGCGCTTGTCGTGCGCCATCAAGCCGAAGCCACACTACGATCATAAGAAAAACAAACCCTACGCCATAAAATAACCAAAGTTTTTAACAAACAATCTGATTATAAAACTATGCTATTGAATTTGACAAGTGTTTTGTTTTTATGTATAGCAGCAAAACAAAAACATAACATGCATGCTGATGTGAAGCCTCAACTTCAGATTTTTTATGGAAAGACGCTTCGGCACATGCCCACTACGCCAGTTCTTCACCCAAAATTGAATAGAAGCTGCATAAAAACACCATACAAAAAAGAACGTCTTCTTTTTGATGAGGAAAAAAATCTGTCCACACAAAAGAAAAACAAGGAAGTGTAGCGTTTCATTCTCAATATTGTTCAATATTCCCGTGGATTCAAGCTATTGTTCATATGAATTTCAATGTAATTTAACCTAAATAATTTTATTCTCATATTTCGTATTTCCTATATTTTTGATACGTGGTTCCGGAAATAGTTGACCTCTCGCCAAACAACGTTTAACATTTACAGTTTGAATCTGTATGAAACCGGGACAGACGTGACTTATAAATTCCATATAGCTTATTCACAAATATGTTAAATTACTAACTGATTTTTGTTTTTCATGTTTATGTGTGATTCTATTTAAATAAGTTTGTAAATTATTAATAAAGTAGGTTTAAACTTAGTGTGATTACTTAACCTTTGAACACGCTAAAACCTACAGAAGTCTCTTTTCCTTTTCTGTGGTATTGGGCAAACCAATCTACTCCGCCACAGTTGTATGATCAAAAAACAGGCATCAGTGTTAAAATACTGCTTGAATGCATTCATTTCTGAAAGTCATAGAATCATGACTGTACCAGTTCCTGTAGACCCTGCAAAGTTATATTTATCAGCATTGTTTTTCATCAATATTTACACTGCAAATGCAACATTGCTTTTTCAAAATCTACAATAGTTAACTACTAAGTGATTCGGTATGTCACAGAAAAAGTTTACAATTAATCGGATTTATGGACACGAAAATGGCCGCTGATCGGCGTAACTGATCGATAATGACATAAATAAGCAGAAAAAACAATTCCTTGGAAGTAGACCTTGTTTAAACATGAGTTTTTTTGAGACCCAATTTAATAACCAAGAAACTTCGCCTCTGTCACATCATAAAGTTTTGGCATTGTACTTCAGAACAGCAAAAGTCTGTTCGAATTAACCGTGCAACAAGGTGGCAACAATACTATTAGATTTTTAAGGCTACAGTGCAGTAGCACTAGTAGGACACATTTTTATCAATCAATTTTTCCGAAATGCTTACCAGAGCATAGAATCTTTTCCAGCTTGTTTTAATTCCAAATATCGCAGTATTCGACGATTTTTTTAGCAGAAACTACACAAAACAAATAACCGCAAACATTAATAGATGTCGTTCTACACAGCAATCGCGAAAAAACTTTCATTTTGACTTTGCTCTTTCGTTTGAAATTTATGAGTCAACAACCTTGGTTCTGTACAACGGTTTTCAACCGGGGAAGCCCGGACCACATGGGTCTAGAAAAGATTTTAGCAAGACACCCTGCATATAAGAGATGCTTGCAGTAGTGACGAGTAAGAAAAATTTAATTGTAATTAAAGACTAAAAACCTTTTTTAAATAATCGAAATTCAAAAGTGAGCAAAGTATTCAAAACATGTATAGTAATGCAAGAGACTAGCGATGCACTTAGCAAAACTGCAGACAGTAACACTGTTTCGACCTATCAGGTCTCTTTAGTGCAGTTGGTGACCGACAAGAAGCTAGAGGCTTTTAATAAAGCATAGCTTAGACCGCCACACTTGCGGGATCTATACTAGATCTACTGATACGGCTTCGCAGAGTACTGACAGACCTTCCACCAAGTGGATCTAGTATAGATCCCGCAAGTGTGGCGGTCTAAGCTATGCTTTATTAAAAGCCTCTAGCTTCTTGTCGGTCACCAACTGCACTAAAGAGACCTGATAGGTCGAAACAGTGTTACTGTCTGCAGTTTTGCTAAGTGCATCGCTAGCCTCTTGCATTACTATACACGTAAGACCTTGTGACCACTAGGCTGTGACAGCACTATTGTTCTAGCAGTTGCTAGACTTAGTGCACCTGCAACAACCGCCATTCATTCACGAGTGATACGGCTTCGCAGAGTACTGACAGACCTTCCACCAAGTGGATCTAGTATAGATCCCGCAAGTGTGGCGGTCTAAGCTATGCTTTCTTAAAAGCCTCTAGCTTCTTGTCGGTCACCAACTGCACTGAAGAGACCGGATAGGTCAAAACAGTGTCACTGTCTGCAGTTTTGCTAAGTTATTCGAAACATCTATTGCATGAAATAAGTAGCCAATATTGTAAGCTACACACAAATAACCAGAGGTCGGCACTTACGCAAATTGCAGACTACCGTTTCTATTTGCGGATTTGCGAACCTAATTTCCCACCGCAAATATTTGCGGATTTGCGGTGAAAAACTGAAATTTACCGCAAATCCGCAAACCAATAGGCAGTGTTGCATGTTTCGCTGTAAAATCCGTTTGAGAATCGGACGACCGTATTTCCTAGGTTGGAAGTTAACGTCCGGGTGTTCATGACCCTTTTTTTTTTTTGAAGGTCAACGTCTGGTCGATGGCAAAATTTGCCCTCCAAAACAAAAAGATCATCACGGGAAGACAAAAAAACAGTAAATGTTGCGGTCTAAGTTTGCGGAAGTGCAATGTGCATTTGCGGTTGCGGAAGTACGAAAAGTTACCGCAAACCTATCGCAAACATGCGGATTTGCGGTTGCGAAACAACTCTTGCAGTTTTGCGGAATTTGCGGTTGTGGAATTGAGTTTAAATTTGCGGTGCCCAGCTTTGCAAATAACTATTGCTTCTATTGCAGAGATTCTTCACCAGTGGGAAATTACAAAATCATATTAAGGCAGAGGTTTTCAATTGCAGAGTCATGACTTACTGGTGCATCATTGCGAGACTGTGAGGGCACTTGCAAGCTTGCATTCATAATGATTTACTTTCAAATATTAACCTATGGTAATTTGATGGCCTTTTTCTAGGAGATCAATTTGAGTCAGCAATTTGTTGTTTTCATTTCTGACTGGATAATCTTTTTTTCGGGAGACCAATTTATGCAGTGCCTCATTTGTTTTATGCACAATTTAAACTTATTGCTGACCTTGCAAAAATGGTTTAAATTCAAATATGGTCCTTGGAAATGAAGATTAGTCAAAGCTAAAAGAGAGTAATAAAGAAATAAAGCTTAAGAAAAATATTAATTAATCAAATAATTGAGAGTGCCGTTTTGCTTTCCACGTTAAAGTACCTGTGTTTACGTAATGCATTTAATTAAATGGAAAAAACATTTGAGAATAGAATGCATAAATTAAGTTAGTTGCCTTCAGGTGGTGCAATCACTACTCAACTATCTTCTACTGCTTGTTGAAAGCACAACATGCAGACGCATACATTTTCGGCTACAGATCAAAAAAGTTTTGTAATTTCTTAACTCCAGCAGTATTAATAATTCGTTCATAAAATCGGAAAGATAACAGCACTTGTAATTAGCTAGTTATATGTTTTTCATCATGTAATGAGCAGTGGATGGAGATTGATTAGTAAGCCCAGTTGAGTTTTTGCAAGTTTAAATGCAACAATGGTTTCTCTAAGCCATGTGGTAAGCACTGTGACGTGCTGTAAAACCTAACATTGTAAAACCTAAATTACATTGCTTATCGAAATTTTGGTTGAAGGCTAGATCAACTTTTGCGGCCTGGCCTTTTTCCACCGAAAATGTTGTCTGTCCTTGACCCTGCCAACCTAAGTGTTTCTTCTTGGACCACACCAGTAAATGAACGATAACATTAATGTCAGACCAACACTGGTTTTCATTAAAGCAGGCTGTATGCAGTGTACGTTTTTGCTGTTTTTTACGTAGTTTTCTCTCAAGCATTTATCTTGAGAAATTTTATCTGCTTGGATATTTACATGATGTCACACAGTATACTTTGTTGAGGGAACATTTCGTTTTGTCCGCAAAGCACGTACCAAAACATTTTTGTGCGGTTTTCGTCTGCAAAAATGTAAACGTATTAGGTAATTACTTTGTGGACAAAACCTGAAGTTTGAACAATAACATATACAGTATAGCATTGCATAAATATCCACGTAGCTGAAAATTTTCATACAATTATGCACGAGAGAAAAACACCTATAATAACATATATTGTGTACAACCACTTTAATGTATTAGGTAATGCGATAGAAGCTCACATGGTTGTCTCCGGATCAATATCATTCTCAAGATTTACGCTGAAATTTCGTTACTTTAACATATGTTTAAACTGTTTCGAAGTAGGTTGAAAAATATGGAAATCACGTTAAAGGAAACAACGAAGACAGGTTATAACAAATTGTTTGTTTCAACGTGATATTTACCATATGAACGGCTTTACGATTCGACACGTTATGCCAAAAGGTATAAGTGAAGTTTCTGACTGTTAAAAAATACATGAATCGCAAGAGTTAAAGCCGTCAAAATTACTAGATTTTTGACGCTGCAGTTTACCACTAATCCTTGTAGTTAGAGTCTCATTTATGTGTCTTGGAGACACAGGGCCAATATGCCTGTGGGGTCTATTGTAACGTCGTCGAACCCGCAATGTGTTTCCCAGTCTTGGGAGTTACCAGTTTCACCATAAGCTTGACCTTTTGCTTATTTTCTCCACAACGGCCCAACTATTGACGTTTTAATCTATCAAGTCTCAATATTTTACATTCCCGCTTTTCTCGGCTAATTTGTCTATTTGCAAATTTATAAAGAAAAAATTTATCATTATCTAATTGTGCTACAGTTCTTACATTATTTTCTTTTGTAAGTTTTTTTGCCAACTAGTGATGAACATGCAAAATTTTTCCATCGCTAGATTATTTAAACATCTGTCTTTCTTTTATCATACTGGTAACTACATGTATTTTGAAATTTTTACTCTACTTCTCCAAGATTGTTTTTCTTCTAGATTGTATTGCAATAAGGCCAAACCCATTGTCTATATATTTCTACTGAAATCGATGTAAAAACCCTTTTACTGCAGAATTGATATCAAGATAACCCTATCGAGAGTCAATATCAAGTATAAAAAAAATCTCCAATACATACTATCAGAAGAGCATTCACAAGATACAACATTCTGGGAGATCATAAGATCAAAACAATAAAACAAAAAAGGATCGATCAGAACGAGGTTATATGATCTTATAATAACTAACAATTTTTAAGATACGTCATGATCGCCTACGTACGACTGATGCCTCTGCTCGCAAGGAAATTTGTTTATGATGTAGTACCAAAGGCTTCTATCTTCAGACACGACGTAGAAGTTAATGTTTCCGCTTTACAACAGCTGTGCTTGTAGTAGGACAAAAGATGGAGATCGTTTAACGAGCTGAAAACAAAGTAATATTAATACTAATTGGGGAACTTCTGAAGTGGGGATATTGTAAAGCGAGGGTACAACATCACATAAAATCATTTTCAAAAATGAACAAATAAAACCACTTTCAAAAACAAACAAAATCATTTCCAAAAACAAATAAAATCATTCCTAAAAGAACTCAAACAAATAAAAGCATTTTTAAAAACTAATAAAATCCTTTTCAAAAACAAATGAAATCATTCCTAAAAAACACAAACAAAAAAATCATTTTCAAAAAAAATAAAACAAACAAAAACACAAAACAAATGAAATCATTTTCTTTCAATTGCCAAGTTCAACACACAAACAGATTTAAGTACAAACAAAAATTATACAAATGTAGACGGAAATCATATAAATGTAATCGGAAGTTATACAATGTAATCGGAAGCTATACAATGTAATCAGAAGCAATATAGGAAATGACGTAGGAGCGCTCCACACAAACATGGTCGAAAATCATATACTATGCTACTCAAAGCTTATCCAAATGAATTACAGAGGTTTCAACTTGATCACGTAAATCAAATTTTTATCTGCAGTTGTGACTGAGTCTGCATTTAAACCCTACAACAACAAAAGGACCGTGTGTTTGTAAAATCATATTACGACAATTTTTCATACGTGGTCGCACTGCTTGTTATATAAATGAGCTCCAAAGTATAGGCTGCTTGATTATTCATCTGTTGCAATATAATTGGCAAAGATGGTTTACCTGCAACCTGAGGATAAAAGAATCTATCTTACTTGATCACTCTGCTACCACCAAAACAAGTCAGTAATTATGAGGTGGTTGTTTGTGACTATGCTATTTTTTAATTTTTATGTCTTTCGCTCTTCATTTCCCACTGCAGACAACACGCATTTAAACATTTTACTATTTCAGTTAATTTAGTTGAGCTTTGAATAATACTTTGAATACCAATCAATTCATAAAAATGAACAAACTGTTTCTGGTTCTCGTGTGCGTTGCAATCACTTCTGTGTTGTTGGATGAAGGAGAGTGCTTTGCTGTTGCTCCACTTCATAAATTGCAAAAGTAAGTAGATGTTATTGTAGCAATAAAATTATTAGTTTGAACTGCTTCTAGATCTTAAACTCCCAACATACATTGCATAAGTCCGTTACTTGGAATTGCCAAATTATGAATAACCTCAACTGACAAGCTGGGATGGCAAACTCTGGTTTAGTCAGACTCTATGGAAATGATTTCAGGTTTTTCTTTCTCAAGAGGTTTTGGAAAACAATACACGATTTTGGGACCGTTAAAAAAGCAAAGTTTGAAAATATTTCAAATGATTGAATCATCGTAAAATAGTTGTTATTCATTTTTTTATGGTGATCTCCAAAACAGAATTGTACGCGTTTTTGAACTAAATAAACCAACAGCTCTCAAGTAAGATAGTTTTTTAAGCATTCGCACACAACTTAAGTGGAAAATGCAATATTTATGCAATATTAATGTTACAACTGTTTTGTAATAGATTAATAATTTTTAAATCTTATATTCTGAGCTTACGAGCGCAGCTATAGACGGCGACTTTTTTTTATTTTATGCTGGATTACAGGCAAAGTTTTGATGTGTCCCGTTTACAAGCTGTTTCTCCAGTTGTTTTCAAACTGTGCTTCGTTTTGATTTTTCAATGAAGTTGCAAGGTAACTTGGATCTGCCAATGTGTCCCTCCCACTCCCGAATAAAAGAGCATAAATCAAATTATATGACGTTTTTTTATCACGAAAAAGGTCCGCAGCCCTTGTGAAACTACAAAAGCATTGATTTCAACCGGAGATAATCAAACATTTTGTTTAAAAAAAGACTAAACCACCAACACGATCAGTATAAACACTCAGAAAAATCTGATCTCACAAAAAGTCTTCTAAAAAGTCAAGGGTTTCAACAATAGCATTTACAAATCACCAAAAACTTTGCTGAGAAAAAGAGCACGCCACGGCAATAAAATTCTCGTAGAAAAAGTTGATCTCCAAAAAAATGTCTTTAACTGAAAAATAAATCGACTTTGCAAAACGGCAAGTAACAACTTCAACGCGTTGTGTTGTACGCTACATCAAAAACCAACTAGGTTTTTAAATACGTCACAGCAAAAAACTTTAAAAATCACTAATCCAGACGAATTTGCAGTTATGTATTTGTGTTTTTTAAAAAGCAATAGCAAGAGCGAAAATTATAAAAACTAAGCTGCAGGTGAACACCTGGTTAGAACACCATTGTATACAGTCGTGTCACGCGCCTGACTAATCATAACCCCTGAGACATATTGATCGCATGCACTATAGCAAAGTGGTACAAAAATGCCGTGGAATCGATTTGATGTGAAATCTTGCATCATTCAAAGTAAAATTATCCGCTTTTTACGCACAAAAACCGTGTCGGTGAGATCTACTTGCCATTACTTAACCTGACGTTATAAGTGAAATGTTGGTGCTAGACCGTTGATTAGTTCGCTCTCCTATAGGTGTGTTTATGCCGGGATCAAGT
Source organism: Trididemnum clinides (assembly GCA_963675345.1). Classification (NCBI taxonomy): domain Eukaryota; kingdom Metazoa; phylum Chordata; class Ascidiacea; order Aplousobranchia; family Didemnidae; genus Trididemnum; species Trididemnum clinides. Next base: position 14,715,298 of record OY776298.1, read on the forward strand.
AACATCCAAGCAGCCGCAGACTTTAAATCATACATAAGCCAGCAATTACAAAAATATCGTAAGTAGTAATCTAACCACTAGATAGCTTCTTGCTGTAAATACATCAATCATTTTGGAGTCATCCCACAAGTTTTGAATTTATGCCCCAGTGCACATTATCAATGGACGAGTAAAAGTTCGTGAAATTATGTTTGTACTGAGTACACTCTTTGTTTAAGAGTAGAGAAGTCGGCATTAGCGGCATAGTTCATGAAATCTGAAGTCTGAAAAAAATCAATACCAAGTACTGGGACCATACCACTGTAAAAAATCGAACCTTGATATGATACATTTTGTTTAAAAGTGGGTTGAAAAGTCTACGGATATCGGATGGAAGACATTTAGGGGACTCACAGCCTCTTTCATTTTATGCCAGAAGCAAGTGCACAGACATGCAGAAAAGCAACACTGGAGGAGTTGCGCCAAGTATTAAATAATGCCTACCACCTAATAACTTACTTCTATGGTCGTAAAACGACCATTATCAAGACGCCCATATTTACCGGCGTAATGGCCTAATGGTTAGAGCGTCGGTTTTATAGTCGGTAGACTGCAAAGCAGGGCTCATTTCCCTTGTCGAGTCATACCACAAGACTTTAAAAATGGTATCCATTGCATCCCTGCTTGGGGCTCAGCACGAAAGGGATGGTGTAGAGAAGGCAAAATCGCTTGTTGTATCTTTGGGCAAGGCACTTAACGAGATGCCTCCTCCATGCGCCAGACAGGTGACGGGGTAGGGCAGTCTACCGGTGTGGTGGCCCACTCTCCCTCCAAAGAGGATTGGTTACCCGAGCTTTACCGGGTTAAAATATTAATAGTAAAGTTGCTTACCCAGCATGGCGTAAAAGGCGACTTTTGGGTTCCTACCAATGGCAACCTGCCTTGTTGGTGGTGGGGCTATCAGTCTGCAATTTGCGTTCATGACTGGTTCGAAATGGGCTGTCCCTTTTCTCCGAGCCTAATTAAATTAGGTTTGCAGCATGAATCTGGAAAATCATTTCATACCCTGCCTCCGTCCCTAGCAATCAAGTGCTATTTGTAACGTCATTTTATTGCACAAAAAGGTAAGATTTTTGCAAGTTGGTTAGTTGGGGGCCGGCTTTTGTTTGAGCAAAAACCGTTTTCTCGATTAAGGAATGCAGAGTTTAACAAATCAACTTTGGTGATAACGTGAAAACCTCCTTGTGAAACCTACAGCGAAATGGTGATCGGTCGTGCCAACTTTGATATTTGTACGCGAAGTACTTTCGGGGGAGTTAAAGCACACGTACATGCGCACACGGAGAGTGAAATCTACTTTATATATTAAAGTAGTCGGTTCTGTCGGCGTCACCCACAGGACTCCCAATTAGTATGGCGAGGTTAAGCACTAAATGGCTCTACCAGATTAACTATATCAGTTCAGCTGGCTTCATCCAATGGATAGTTTTCAATATAACAACAAAAGTTCATGTTTTTTTGACATAGACAAAGTTTGTTCCAAAATCAAATCGATTCAACAAAACATTACATGGAGGTTGCTCATAGCCGCTATATTTTCCCCAGTTTCTCAAGTCCCTGACTGCATCTGGCTTGTCATGTTTTCAGCAAAAGCGCACTTTGAAACTGAACTTTCTCACAACTGAAGCGGCTAACAATTTAATAAACGTTTACGCGTTCATTCGATAAAGTGCACGGAAGCATAATTTCAAGATTGTGGGAAGGTGACAAAATGATTGATGTGCATTTTCAGAAATAATTTATTCAAAATCGCATGTTGCAAGCCCCTGCCTTAAACGCAGCCAGGGAAGGAGCAAGCTAATCGGAAGTGATGCAGTTACAGTTATTACAATTGCAGGACCCCCATCAGTACTGTCGAGGTTAAGAATACGAGTAGTTGTAAGAACAATAAAAAGTAAACATTTATTTTGACATAGCCAATGGTTGTTCTAAAATCAAAAGTGCCATGATTTTAATGGAAATCGAATGGAAAGTCATCAGGGGTGGCAGTGCACAGCCGCTATATTTTTCCCAAACTTTTTGAAGTTTCAAGCAACGTATTATTTGCCATGTTTCCAGCATGTACTTAGAAAGTGGGCTTGTTCACAATTGAAACAGCCAGTAATTGCACAAACGTTTGTCGGTTTATTTCACCAATTTCATGAATGCATAAATGTGGAGTTGTGGGGGAGGGTAGACGCCCCAAAGTAATTGCTGAATAATTTCAGAAAGATGTTGGTAAATATTTGGCATACTAAGATAAACAGAAAATGTGCTCAAAAACAATCATCGACATCATACTGTACAATAAAACAATCTATTACAACATGTCAATAACCCGTGACTGGTTTCGACCTCATTGGGTCTCATCAAGTGTGTGTAAATGATGCACAATAATAAAAATGCTAACCCAAAGTCACAACAGATCTGCCATTGTGTGCAAAATAATGATGGAATACAAAGCAGTACGACACAGCAACACCTATATCAAGGGGGTCCCATTTAAAGATACACACACATGATATGGACAAAATGTCTCACCGGTAAGCCCTAATAGGGTGTGGGATCATTATTAAGACATTATCAATATACACAATATGCGCTCGTAGATAGTTCTAGCAGCTAGCTAGCAATATTCAGCTCATCCTCTATTAAAGATGGATTTGCCTTCAGCATTACACCACCATCAATGGAAAAATTGCTCAAATATATTTACCAACTTTATAATGTACAATGTAACAATGTATTTGGGCATGTCGATAACCCGAGACTGGTTTCGACCTTATTAGGTGTCATCAGTCGTGTGTAAAAGACACGCAATAATAAAAATTTGGCATACTATTAACCCTCTGAGCGCTGAATTTTTTTTTACAGAAAATAATTTTTTACAACCTATTTTTAAACAATTCTGTAAGCTTAACCTTTTATTGTATACCCAAACAATGTATATAACATTTGTAGCACATAAGTAGGACTATCAAGAAATGTTATAAAATGTGACAAACTTACCTCCCACAATGGCGACCATCTTGAATTTATAGTGAGGATGATCATCCGCACATGAAAAATTGCAACTTTCTCATACACATATTAGTCAAATGGCTAATTTTATTGTATATATTATTGCTATTATTTCATACATTACAAATAAAATCAGTTCTACAAACAGAAATGATGAATTATATTTTTGTAATGTCCAAACAAATGTCTATAAGACCAGATGACAGCATTTGTAATCCTTTAGGGTGTATATCGCTCAAAACATGGTACAGCATGCATTGGAAGATCACATTGGCGAAACTTCTGTTGAGTCTGTTTTCTACCACCATTCACACTCCGATCACTACACACAATGCAATCTGGCTTCCCTTCTTCAATAGCTGTTGGAAAATGTCTCTCAGGAAGTCTTTGAGGCGTGTCTCCTATCATGGTTGGTCCAGGCCTTGGGTCAACAGGCCGATTGTACCCCAGTAACAGTGACATACATATTTCCTTAATGAACTTTTTCAGGGGAACCGGTTTATCATTTTTGAGGCAGTAAAGGATGTGAAAATTTACTGTAGTAACGTTCAGTAAACAACTGACTATTCTGGGGTACCACTTGGTTGACCTATGAGGAAATAGATAGGTTCTCATTCTTTGATCCATTTTGTCCACACCATCCATGAATTGATTGTATCTGCCCACGCAGTATGGTTTCTTTACATCCCGAAATCCATTTTCGCTTTCCTTTTAACGAATTTGTTTCATATCACAATTGTTTCCATAAATATTTGTAAGCATGCTCACCCTCTTGACATCATACCAAGCAAGAGCTAGGAGTTTCCCATTTCTCGTAAGCACAGGGTCATCACCTTTGCAGAGTGGAAGATTTTTCTTGTTCAGAGTCCGAGCCATACCACGGCGTTTTACATCCACTGTTCCACACACACCAGTTTCATTCTGCCCAAGTTCATTTGCAAGTGGCACCCCAGAATAATAACTATCAATATATGCTGCATGACCTTGTCCAAAATAAGGCCTCATCATTCGCCTAACTATCCTGTGAGTTATCAGAGTGTTTTCATATTTATCATCATCTTCCAACTGTCCTGGGTTTCCTTTTCCTGTGCTCAAAAGCCAGTCTACCACATATGTTGAATTTGATTCTGAGAGTACATATGCCTTGTACCCCCATTTGTCTGGTTTGTTCTTATTGTAATGTTTTATTGTATTCCTACCTTTGAATGCTATTGTCATCTCATCAAGAGCCAACTCCTTTCCTGGATAGAACAACTGGCCAAACTTTGGCACAAGAAGATCAATCACGGGGCGAATTTTGAATAATCGATCGTGTCCATCCTGACCCCTAGGTACATGATCATCATTGTTTGCCCAATAAAGGAAGAACAGCATCACTTCAAATCTATCCCTTGGCATGACTTTTCCATAACCTGGAGTTGCAGTGATCCACCATTTGGCCCAGTAATCCTCAATTTCTGACTTTTCACACAATCCTATTGAGAATGTCAAGGAAAAGAAGGCTTTCATTTCAGTAATTGTGACAGGCTTCCTGTTTTGTAAACGAGACTTTAGTTTCAGGGGATTGGCTGACTTAGGGTCATGAGAATCTAAATATTGCTGAGCGTACCTATTTGTTTCAGTGACAGCAAGATTCCAAAATTCATTGGCAGTCCCGTAGCACTCCAACTTCGGGCCCCCCCCCCCCCAAAGTAAGCGCAAGAGCCCCTGCGCACAGGTCATATCACTTTAGAGGTGTAAAATTGAAAAGTTGCATTAAGAAAATACACCACAATTTGTACATAAGTAAACAGGCTAATGTCAGAATAAAGCATGCCGATACCGAAGGTGCAAGTCATAAAAAATTCGGCACCGATGCCAGAGTTCAGTAGGACATTTATGCAGACACTGCGAAACGAAAGCAATGACACTGAAAAACATGAAAAAGTTATAAAAACACAGTATCATTTAAATAGTCTGGAGCGAACCTTTTTGTTCGCAAATGCTGTTATGACATTGTCATAATCAAGAGATCGGGCGCAGTCATTTTCGATTGACAACATGGCTAATGAAGATAGTCTACTGTCTGTCATAGACGTTCTATTAAAAGTTTTGATCAGTTTCAATTTGCTGAAGCTTCTTTCAGCGCTGGCAACAGTCACGGGGCAAGTTAGTAAGATTCGAAGTGCGATGTACACATTCGGATACAATTCAAATAAATGAGTCTTTAGAAGATAGTTCAGAAAGTCTTGAGCCGTATTGAGATTGCGTTTTTTTTGTAAAATTAAAACAAACCGCTGTAGCTCAGCGCTCATTTCATCAGAATCAATGTCACCGAACTTTTTTTGGAACTCTTTACAGCAAGTAAGAAGAGTATTTTCTTGTTGCACAAGCAAAAGTTTGTCTCGTGTGTACAAAAACGAAAAGGCGGAAGAAACCTCACGTAACAAATTAAAGCGCTCCTTTATTGACATAATAGCCTGGTCTACTAATGGATAGAAAAAGTTGCTTTTAAATTTCAGTTCAGGAGTAGCTCGTTGTTCCTCTTCACCTTGGTAATCAAACAATCTTCTTTTCTTTCCACTTCTTGACGGAGGAAAAGAAGGATCAATATCCAATTCCTGTGCTATTTCAACAGCAGATGTTGCGGCACTGTCATAACCCGTTGTGCGATAGTTTTGCAAAAACTTTTCAGTTGCCTGGATTTCCGTTTCCATTGTATGAAGGGAGACTCCATACGATTGAAGAATCTTGCTTGCTTTATTGACTTGGAATAGGATATCATACCAAATAAACACCGACAAAAGAAAAGTCCATTTTGATAAATGAGCTATCAACGATTTTGTTTCTGAGGCAGCTCTTCCATCTTTTCTTTCTATGGAAATGGCTTCCAAGTCTTTCAGTGCCAGCAACACCTCTTTTAAATTGTATCGAAGAGGTTTGATGCATTTAATTCTGCTTTCCCAACGAGTATCAGATTGTGACTTTATGGACAGCTCCACATGTTTCTTCAAAATTTCCCAACGCTGAGCAGAGGAAGAAAACAGCACATACAACCTTGTAAGTACTCCAAAAAATGTCAATGCTTCCGTCGATCAATTAGCACTGTCAACAACAACTAAGTTAAGGGTATGGTTTGCACAGGGCACGTAAACAGCTTTGGGATTGATGTCTAGCATTCTTGCTTGGACCCCAGAATGTTTTCCTTTCATGTTAGCACCATTATCATATGACTGACCTCGACAATCAGACAATTCGAGTTGCAGTTCGGTCGCTTTTTCTAAGAAAGCGTCCAACAAGGCTTTCCCAGTACTGTCACTTATTCTCAAGTAGCCAAAAAATGTTTCTTTAACAACAGCAGCTTCTTCATTACATAGTACATAACGGAGAATGACAGACATTTGTTCATGATGTGACATATCTGGAGTGCAGTCCAAAATTATAGAAAAATATTTTGCCAATTTCAATTGCTGTAAATTTTCTTTTTCAACTTCTGTCGCTAGCAATTCAATTAGTTCATTTTGTATGGTAGGACTCAAATAGTGATCTTTAGTGTTTTTATTCTTGATTCTGTCTTGAAGCTCTTTTACAATCGGATCTCTTCTTGCCAAAAGCTCAAATATACCCAGAAAATTTCCATTGTGAGGAGATCCTAAGACTTCTTCAGATCCTCTAAAAGCAAGATTCCTTTCCGATAGAAACAAGGCAATGTCGATAAGTCTCTCTAAAACATTTCTCCAAAAACGTCTTTCATTGAAAAAAACATTCATCTCGCGTTTGTCGATAGTGGATGAATTTCTTATCCCTTCAGCTAGCAACATCCATTGACTGCAGCATTCTTGGTGAGAAATGCCGTTTTCATGGTCTTTCAGTTTTTTCGAAAAACCCTCCCATGTATTTATACCACTACAAAAGGGGCTTAGTGTTTTTCCAAATAGCTTACAACAAAAGCAAAAAACTTGATCTGATTCCCCACAATAAACTAGCCACGACCGTGAAACACTTTCACCATTAGGCAACACACGTTTATAATGGTTGGAGGAAAAACGTCGCCTTGGAGTTGTGTTATTATATGGAAAATTCATTATTAGTTGATGTGGTCCACGCTTTACTATATCACATCGTTGAGCATCAGAAATACTTTCAGGCCATTTACATGGGTCATCAGGGATAGGGGTAAATTGAGATTCAGTTATTTTTGATATTGAAGGTTGCGTATTGGCAGGTAAATCACAACTTACATTTTCTGGAAATTCACAATCACTTTGATGCTGATCGTCATAGTCTTCTTTTTCTTGTACACTATAGTTTTCTCCATCCCTCTCGGTACTAGTGCCAGGTCTACTCTGCTCAGTAATCTTGAAAAAATCTGTCATCTTGGGCAATTTCGCTACAGCATCTCGAGCAGTGGCTGCTTCTTTTCTCTTTTGAGCACCACTTTTTGAACGTTTCATTCTATACAATGTCAATAAAATACTTTATCTGCACTCTGCAGTGTATATATATTGTCCCGGTATTTATAGCCAAACAGAATTCCAGACCATTCTATGATTGTTGCGTAACAACGGCATTGTTACGTCAATCGAATATTCAAGATTCTACCAGAAAATCAATCGAAATATTCTAGATTCTGCGAGATAAAATGGCGTAGCATTCACTAATGATGTCACAAGCCAATTTCTTCCTACAGTTTAAATCGGTTGTAAACAAGTCTACTGAACTGAAAATAGTCACGTAGCCAAAAAGCAATTTCAGACTAACTTGGGCCCCCAAAGTTGGCCTGGGCCCCCCCCCCCCCAATTGGGGGTTTGGGGGGCGGCTGCTACGTCTCTTTTCATTGGTCAAAAACAATGATATAAAGTCAACAGGGGGCTTGTTTTCATATCCATCAGGGCCAGTGTATCCAGAAACTGCAGTAAAATCTTTTATCCATGGCACATAGTTTTCTTCTCCATCAAGTCTCTGCCAGACTGCATCCCCACTTACAACATGATCAAGAACAGGTTGTCTTCCCCTTCCATGACCTCTTTGTCCCCTAGCCCTTTGTCTAGCTCGAGTCTCCCTTCACCTACCACGAACACGCCTGACAAAGTTGTCGACAATGTCCCTACTTGACTGTACATTTTGCAAAGGTGGCTGTACATGTCCCATATCATCATCACTGTCACTAAATTTAGGCTCAGAATACTCTGGTCCACTCCCTGAATCGCTATCAGCAGCTACCATTTTGAAGGCTTGGTCAAGAGTATAATAATTCTTAGCCATTTCCAATCAGTAACTTCAACCACTGATATTAGCAATAACTTCAATAACAACGTATAGAACACAATAGCTCATTGGAAAGCTGGCTTCCTAATGAACAAAATTATATCTAACTTGGGGTATTTCCTGCTTTCGATACTGAAGCAGTATCTATTGATATTTGGAGGGTGGCCTTGTCCCAAAATTGCGGCAACCGCGCTCAAAAGGTTAATTACGTGTTATCGTGATTATATGTCTTATTTGTATGACCTAACGTCTGTGGCCGCGCGTATGTTGCTTTATCCAGGCATAATTGCAGCTAGGAAAAGTGCAAACTAACCCAAAGTTAAGCACTTACAGTAAACTTATTGCAATGAGTTTTAAGTCGCAAATTGGTAGTTGAAAAAGCGTCAGATAGCGGATATTTACAAGATATTTTGTTAAGCTTAATTGATTACATTGGGTGGGTAGAAAAAAGTGATCACTCGGTTCAATCAAGAACAATTGAGTAAAATTGTTTTAAATCTTAGATTTGAAGTTCCTTATCAATTTAATTTTCAATTTTCATAGTTTACTGTAAAATTTTTTTAAAAGATATTAATTTTACATTTAAATCCGCCATTAAGAGGACCACAACTTTTGCTTATTGCTATTGCTTGATTCTTTGATGCTTGCTTGTTGTGCTTGAAGGTGGTTGAATGTGCTTCAGCCTGCGGCCTATAAGCAATGGGTCCCATCAAAATGAAATTTGCCACATTATTCTTAAATAGCATGCCTTTACACCTGTTTCACGACTCTGCACAACTATATACCTTTTATGTGATAATTTGCTTTTCCTCAGCGCATGGATTTAATTGTAGAAGAGGACGGAGTGAACATGTCCTCATCAACCTTCGCACTAGAGAACATAAGAGCTGGGAAATTTGTTTGAGATAAATCTTCTAAAGTACAGTGGCAAACTAAGTTTGTCCCTGCAAAGTAATCTTGCAAACTAGAGCCTTGCCTCAGCTCTATTCATTATCGCTACGTAATCTAGCGGTTACACATTAGATACAAGCTATTGTTTTTACTCCGATTCGCAAAATATTGAACCTTACGTTAAGTGAACGGCAATTTTCACGGTCGCTTCGAGCGCCTCATAAAAAATGAAAAAGCCTACTTTCTCAAGTTACGCCAAGAGCATGCTCATTTTGACCAATTTTGATTTGTTACTTGTTGCAGGAGAAGTAGTCTCTGTTGTCGATTACGTATACATAGTTGTTGCTCAAGACAGAAGATGAATTTGGAATCAGGTAATTTGGAAAACTACCAGTAGAAATAACATTTTGTAGTTAATCACCACTAAATCTTTTAAATTTACCTCCTTGATCTCAAAACCCAATCATGAAAGCCAAATTGCAAAACCGACATTGCAATGACAATAGATATTCTGATGACAAAAGCTATATGACAGTGTTGTGTAGACTTGAGTCAAAGACGCGACTCGAGTCAATGTAAAAAATGATTCCACTTGACTCGACTCGGGACTTCACATAAGTGACTCAAAACTTGAATACTATCACTCGAGATTCGAGGCAAGACTGGCATGAAAATAAGTTTCTGTCTTGGAAACTTTGATTTTATAAAAATTACTCCTTGAAAATTTATAATTTCAAGAATGATTTTTTACTCACGGGCAACTGTAGTATTGTTTTATTATTTTATGCTGCAAGCCTGTAAAGTTTTTGTGCAGCAAATTCAAAGCTACAGTCAAGAACTTTTGTGTGACTACTGCTAACCCAGTAACACGGTTTGCGAGAAGTTTTAGGGCACAGCGCAAACTCAATTACGGTATCAAAAGCACTTCTGATAATGGAATCAAATTTAATTCAATTCAAATTAAACGCGAAAAAATCCGATTCATCATGACAAATGGTGTTGATACTGCGACAGGTCTTTAAGAATAATCAAACAATTAAAAACAAATATAGCCAAATCTCACACTTAATGTAGATGCAAAATATAGCAGAGTAGAATGATTAAAGTAGCACATGACGATGTGATTAAGCTTTGACAGTAAGACGATAAATCACAATGATTATGCGAAAAATTATAGAGAAGCACTTTACTTTATACACAGTTAAGCTTATGACATTTTAACTGAGATTTAGCCAGATCTGCCACAATATATGTGCGGTATTTATGCTAGTACTACTATTACACTGGCCAACAAAAAATTTTGGTATATAAAGTGAAACCGGTTTAAGGGTAAACTGGAGGCGCTGAGTTAAAAAAAGACGTTGTTTTTTGGAGATTGGCTCTACTTTTTGAGATACTTCACATTTTTTATTTATTTTTTACCTTAATTTGGGCTACTTTTAAATGGACATTTACATAAGGCTGGTCAATGAATAAAATGTGTTTTCAGTGTAACTGATCCATATTGGTTTGACATGAATGGTTACTGAGCCAAAATAGGCAAAGCTCTTAATTCATGGAATGAATATAGCATGCTATATAGTAAACGCGCAATGTTCAACGTCACAAAATACTACAAAGATATGTATCGGTCCATCATTTGCAAAATACAGCCTCTGTAACAAACGGTTACATGGGGATGTTCATAGACTTAAACAAACATTAACTAGCATGTCACGTTGGATTTGAACTGTTCATCTGATGAAAAGTTCGCTTATGTGATTTCGGCTATGGCTTTGTTCACTACAATCACGGATCAATGTCCAGCAATAGTCTGCTATCATGTGAGAGTCACAACGACCTTGATGTTTTTCTTCCATCCTCCTGATGTCTTGATGGAACCTCTCCTCTTGTTCCTCGCTAACATCACCAAGATTCTCTGGGAAATAGTCTAGATGGCTAAATAGATAGTGAAGTTTGACGCTCATCTTTGCAACAAGAGTTTGAAAGTTTTGGAGCATCACATACACAAGGCTTCTGTAGTTGCTAGTGTTTGGGTTATCTAGAAACTCTCGTATCACTGAGACATATGAGCACCAGGCAGCCCTTTCAGCGACTGTCATACGAGCAGCGAAGGTTTGATCCTGCATCAGTTTGCGAATTTGGGGTCCATCAAAAATACCTGCATTAAGTTTTTCCATGCTGAGACCAGGAAAGATTTTGGCGATATAATTGAAACAATCACCATCTTTATCAAGAGCCTTCGCAGATTTTTTCATCAGACCCAACTTTGTGTGAAGCGGAGGCAGGATAATGCAATCCCGATTAACCAGTGGCTCATTTATGATATTTTTATCGCCTACTGCAAGATCTTCTCCTGCCGGCCTATCCTTCTTTACCCAGTGCTGATCAGTAGCGCGACTGCACCAGTCACACAAAGAAAACAAGGATGTTTGGTCTTCCCTCTCATGCTGTCCTAACAAAAAATTGATCAGTTTAAAGTCTACTCATATGGCCCAGTTGTGCTCAATGTAGCGCAGCTTCTGCAGAACCATCTTCACATTCAGATAGTGTTCTTTAACAATCATGGAATGACCGATTGGAACACATGCAAACTTGTTGCCAATATGAAGTAACACACATTTCAAACTCCGTTTGGAGCTGTCTATAAACAATCTCCATTCATTTGGGTTGTACTCTGGAAGACCCATTTCTGAAAAGAGGCCTTGGATGCTGTTGCAATAAACAAAGTCATCTTCCATAGTGAAAAAACGAATCAACAAATCATCCCTATCACAGTAGAATGTAATTTTAGTTGCAAAATTTAGTATACCATGTTCACCAAGACAAGATGCCAAAATCTCAGACAATTTCTTGAATAGGCCGAGATCACAAACTAGGTCATTCAGTTGGCCTTGACTAAACAGTTTGGGTTTTGCACAAAGCAAAGATGCTGCAGCAGCGATCCTCGAAGAGCTCTTTAAACTACTGTCGCTGCTATCAGTATCATCCATCGTTTCCAGTAGCATTTCATCTGCAGTAAGATCAGGTAAGGAAGTAAAAATTGACACTGGAACTTCAACGCAATGTGGTATGGGTCGTCGAGCAGACTCGATATCAGGATAATACCAATCTTTCTTCCTTTGCTGATTCCATCCAGACATATCCACCATGCAAAAATAATAATCGTCATGGTGATTTTTGGGCTCACGCCATACCATAGGAAACCCAAACAGCATTGAACTAACTTTGTCTTGGGCACAAAAGCGCAGCGTTTTTGTACAATGTTTGAACACCTTGTGGGGTGCCCAAGACTTGTTTTGAGCCTCTAACTTTATGCCAAAGTAGGCTTCATAAGCTCTCTCGGTAAAATCTCTCACATTAAATCGGTGCTTTGCCATCATATATTCACCACAAATGTAACAAAATACGTCTGGATTGTTTCGGCATTCCCTTCGCTTAGTGCTCATCTCTACTATTTTCTCATACACAGCTTCAATAAGGACAATGTAACCAAATTTTCCTGCAAATAAATACATAGTATCTATTAAAATGTTCGCGAAAAAGCAGCAATGCAGCAATTCATCGTTTATTATGTCCTTAAAATCACAAAATCTAGCACTTTAGTTAGCTGAATGATACATGCTTTTCACGCTGCTGACTTTAGGCCTTATCATGGTTGTTTTAACGCACAGGGAGGACAAATAAACTAAATTTAAAACTGATAACTCTTCTCCAAGAAGGAATATAAAGGTAATAAAGAGAAATTTTTGATAGAAGTAAGTCGTACACTTTATAATAATTAGCTGATAGTAATGCTCTAAACCACATCAAACTTTCATGAATCATCAACATTATGACTTGTTTTTATACAAATCTTTGCTTAGCAATTAATGGGCATAAAAACTGCTATGATACTACAACAGTATGAATTTTATTGTCAGTCTATCGTGTGCTCAACAGGAAATCACAGTGTAAAATTACCATAAATATTTATTGCAATACAGCATCAAGGATTTTTTAGCATTGCCTGATACAAAATTTCTATCTATTTTCCGTCTTTTCTTAGCAGAGAATAATCGGTCATCAATAGCTGAGGTTGGCTGGGCTTTTTGCAATACTGCGTTGCTGTTTGAGACAGTATTATCAAGTTAGTACAGTTTATTATTGCTTCTAAATCAGAGTGGGATAATCGTTTTTCGTGGCGAGCTTGAATCGAAAAGGGGTTATCGTGGAACTGCATATTTTTCAATAACTCGTAAGCTTTTATCGGTTGCTTCTGAGAACTTGTCGGTAGCTGCTCGAGTCCGGTATTGATTAACACAAACTGAATCTGACACCAAATTATTCACATTGATAGCTTCTATTGCTCGGTTAACTAAGAGTCTGCTACCAGTCCAGTTGTTGACAATAGTACGTACAACAGGAAAGTATTCACTATAGTACAATGCAGCACTAAGCCAAATTGCCCATCTTGTAATTACAGGGTGAGCAAGTGATGGCAGACCAGTTTTATGAAAATCTTTTTTGCGATATTTGATTTTGATTGTTGCTGGTTTCATCGTTGCTACCACGTCACCGATTTTTTTTAATTCGCCCGCACTCGCATAGCGCAATTATGCAGTAAGTGTGCAATGCAGGTGACATGCATCAAAGAATGTTGCAATTCCTTTAATGTCTAACCAGCAAGAAACTTATAATGAGCAGCATTCGTTAAAAGCAATGCAAAATTTTTTCGTTTGGTGCCAAGCTGTCGCAATATGCCATCCACAGTGTGTAGAATGAAACCGTTATTTACACTGCTACAGCTTTCAAGTGGAAGACACTGAATCAGGTATGTGTCAGTTGGAGTCTTCAAGCTGTCCACCAGTACATTAATATACTTTTGCCTAGCTACCTCTGCTTCATCCACAATCAAAAATGTTTTGTCGTGAAATACTCAAATTTGATTTTGTTTTTGTATTGCTGATTGAGCATCGCTAGCCCGGGCTGCAGTCTGAGAAAGTAAAAGTTTTCACATCGTAGCAAACAGATATTTTAAATCTGGATGATTCAGTTTATGAAGTGGAATATCTGCAGCTAGGAGTGGAGAGACAAATTTTTCCTTAAAGTTTGGTTGATCTGGTTCTAAAAAGATTTGCTTGCCTTGAGGTCTGCTTTTTCTCTGCAATTCAGCTTGTTGATGCTTACTTTTTCGGTGACTTCCCACAAAAAACTTCTTGTCAAATTTCATAAATACGTCGCATATATTGCAATGTTAATCGCCTGCTGGAGTTGCCAAAAACTCATCAAAATATTGGCTGCAAACTTGTCTGACTTTTGCTTATAGACATTTTGCTTGTTTAGACAGTTTTTAATGCAACTAAATTTCGCAAGCTATGGTTCAAAAAGATCACGTGTAGCAAGACAATCTTTTGTGAAACTAGATTAATTGTGTAGCAATTATGCATTCATGCATCAACAAACAAGATTCTGAAATAAATACTTTACTAACAAACACGCACAAAGTGAAGAATATCCAGTTTAATCATGCATTTTTGTTGTGACGATGATGCATTGCTGTCACAGAAAGTTAAATTAGAAAACTTTTCTTAAAACCTAATAGAAACAGAATATTTTAATTATTTACAGCTGCTCAATAATACACATGAGCAAACAGGAAATGTAGTTTTTGTGGGTAAAATTTGATGAAACAACGTTTTGACAAAGTTTGACATTATATAAAATTATAACTTTATTTTGGCCTATAAAACTTATCAAAGAGTTCTGAGTAACCAAAACCAACTTTGGTACAAAATAGATGATGAAATGTAGCCCTGAAATGTTTTTGACTTAATCGGGGCTCAGTAATTGTTACTTCCCTTGGTGACCTATTTAGCTAGAGTGGGTGAGATGATTTTTTATTACTAGATTTGTAATCGAAAGGACAGGTAATTCTTTAACGACTTACGCTGATAACTCATATGACTGGCACCACGTGGTCACGTACCGACACGCCTTTTAAATTTGGCAGTTGAATCCAATATAATGGCGATACACGCGGTCAGGAACAATAGAGCTGCCAGAATCAGACACAAACATCACACAATACCTATGCCTAACCACTTACCAAATATGAAATAAATTACTAGATTCCAGTGTTTCGAGAAAGATTATTCTCCTATCTCTACACCGCCACAGCGCAAAAACACTAAAACAAACTCGATACAAAAAAATCTCACACATAGGTGACTGCGACTTTTAGCGAGTTTACATACATTTAAGTTAATAGAATGTAAAAAAAGTTCTGCACTGAGCGTTTCTATTTCTTACAGCGATAACCAACAATCATGTTAACAACCCAAGATCTTTGTCGGTAATTCATTTCTAATTGTGATAAGGCGTTGGCTGTAACAAATAAACTGCTGGTTTAAACCTCGTGCGTCTTGCGTAGTCGTTTTCAAGAAAGGCATTTGAAGGCAACGTCTCCTGCTTTGCGCTGTGCTTGTGGTAGAAATTCGCTGTTTCAATGTTCCACGCTCTCCACAGCAGTTACTAAAAAATCACAGGAAACTAAACAGTGGCAGTAAGGTGCTAAAAAGACTCGACTTGAGTCGCTCGCTCGCAATGACTCGACTCGACATCAAAGACTCTGGATTAGACTCGAACTCAAGCAACTCGTTCCCAACACTGTTATATGGTGTATAAAATTAGTTTTTGGAAAACGGAAAGATGGAAATGCCAATTCTTCACCAAAAGCTCCTATGTACTATGTTGGCTAATAGGAGACCTGATGAAAGATAATGTTTTGGAAAACATTTTTTAGGATTCAAAACTAGCATTTTTATGCATTATACAAAGAGATCAAACGTTTTTTGTTGAACACTATTTTAGTGTTAAAGAACCAGCCAATGTTAGTAATAAACGCATGCACAGCGATAGGCCGATTATGTTGATTAACAAACAGCATCGCTGATATAATGCAGTCACTGAAAAGAAAAATTTAGTCTCTATTGATTGAATTGGAAGGCATTTTGCATGTTGCTGTTTTATTTTGAGATAGCATTTTTGATCATTTCTAGGTGGCATTAACCTTCAGATATAAGAATGCCACTCCACTACTATTAACACTGATTTATTTTGAGTTTTCGCGCAGCTGCTCGTATTCCCAGTTCACAAAAAGTTTAGACCTACTGTGAGTTATAAGCTGTGACTAACTCAAAACAGAACAAGATACTAGCTTGAACTCATTTCATTAAGCAATCTTGAAATGGCTTGTTATTTTGCGTGACAACAAATTTTACCACAAACAATGCGACTAATTAGGAATGTTGCCTTGAAATATTGTTTCAAGAACATAAGATTTCAGAACTTAATCGGATCTTAAACATCCAAGCACTCAATTATTGTGGGAAAAACCTTCTGTTGACAATTGCGCAGTGCGCACATTTCTGTTTTTTTTTTTTTTGTAATTGACCTTGTTTTTTTTATTTCAGGTGAACTGGAAGACAGTATCTCCCCGCTTCGGATGGGAAGAGAACAAAAAATTGCGAAGTAGTGTTTATGTGGAAATATTAATATAAACTTGTAATTAGACCGGTTTTGTACCACAATTATTTTCATCATTATCTGCATCACAAAAATAAAGCGGAATGAAGAAACATAATGTTTGTTATTGTGGAGATATTATGATTAGCACAGTAAGTACAAATCAAGTCGTAAAATGAAAAAAATTCTACAGCTGAATGCCAGCGATGTAGAGTAATTCGGAACTGATAAACTTAAGCTCGTTTTGACGCTGCTGTTTAACAAAGCACGTTTACTGATAACTTGTCCGCTAGTCTTTGGCTCGACTGGGGTAAAAGGTATTTTTTACTTGTTTTATCGTAAACAGTGATGTAAAAAATTTTACATTCTAAGTAAAAGCAAAAAATTTAATTAAATAGGCTAAAAATGCCAAGTTATATCAAAAAATTGCCATATGATCAAATTTGGACGACTACATAGAATTCGAAGAGTAAAAACAAACATTTAGATAATTACTCGAGTCCTTTCTTGTTGCTACTGCATTAAATGCATGCCATCAATTTGTATGTGAACAGCGGCCCCGGATGAACAATGTACAAATTACCGCAAACCAGAGCATTGTTTAGGCCTTAGGCAGCTATCAAGTAGCGCTGTTAAAAACACGACATACTCTGTAAAGCAAACAAGCTCTGGATTCGGAACAAGTCAGACCGCCGCCTTTAAATCCAAATTTTCAAATCCTGAGCTGCACATCATCATTTGACATTAAGCAGATTAACTAAACCCTCAAATTCCTAGTGGTTTTGTCGAGAACTAAATATGTAAATCCCTATCCCACCACCATCAGATGTAAAGTTTGGGAATCCCAAGTTTTCTCATCAGGGACTAAATTTAAAAGTTTCTAGTCTTAAACTATCTGATACAAAACCTATAAATTTCGAGTGCTACGTTATGGAATAATTTTCCGAGTCACGCATCCCACATCATTAGTTGGCACCAGATATAAGACATACAAATTCCCAGCGTTCCAGTTCGGTATTAAACCTGTGTATGCAGAGTGCCCCATGATTAGTTTACATCTATATAGGACATGCAAACTACAAGGTTTCCCGCCACAGACTAAACTGCTAATTTAGAGTTCTCAATTTTCAGGCAACATCAAATATGAAACCCACAAGTCTCATGCGTTTCCGTAGCAAATTAAACTATCTAATTCAGAGCACCAAATCATCAGTCGACATCAAGCACCAAGCACGTGAAACACGAGCATTCTTGACAAGCACAATTCTCATAATTACGCGATCACTGATCCGCAGCATCATTCCCAAACCATTCCCACGTGCATGGTTACCTTTAAATCGCCGTTTACGACATGCTTACTTCAGCTATTTTAATCTACTTGAGTAAAATATTGCTGCTTAATCCAAAAATAGGCTACTCAAGAAATAGTACAGTATAAAGTAATAACCATCATATTTACTAGGGTAAAAGTAAAAAAAGTACTAGCAAATTCAACAACTAAGTGAGTAATTTATACTAACAAGTGGAAGTAGTTTCATTTTTCGAGCAGTTTTGTAGTGGTTTATTTCTAATAGATTCAAAAAAGCTCAAACACGTTTAGAGGCGCGTTAAAGTAAGAGGGACATTATGGCATATCCAGAAAAAAAAACTTGGTAAGAGTCGAATTTTCTGGTGTTTTGTCATTTAATTGACCCTTTTTATAAAAATGGTCGTTTTGTTGCAGACCTTTTCCTTGTTTTCCAAAGAGAATACCCAATAACTTGGGCATCAAGATAGGCCTATCATTTTGATTTTACTGAAAAAGCTCGACTGGTCTTGATTGGGTCTATAAAATTTTTGGGGCATGGTTATTTTATTTCCCTGGCTACGCTTGTAGCAAGAAGCATTTGTTCTATCCTCCGATTGCTTCTGGTACATGAATAGCAGAACCTACTCTAACCGGAAAGCATCATTACTTAAAAATAATTCAAAAATTCTTCTAACGCAAGATCTCAACATGAAAACATAAAAATAAGCTTGATTATGGGTCATCATTCTGCAACCAACCTACTAATCCTACGCTCTGTCTGTCTGTCTGTTTTAAGTCCTTCGAAACTACTGGAGGTACAAGCATCAAACTTGGCACGATTGATCACCACTTCATGGTGAGCGTCATAACCTTTCAATACGAATTTTTTTTTGCATACCGGAAGTGGCACGATTTTATCCCTACAGTACTTAATGGTGGGATCAATTTGTCCCAACAATATCAATTGCATAAAACCAAAGACTAATTCCAACACACAAGTTTTGCAGAAAGAACATTTTTTTTATCAAAAGATCTTTAGTTTTTCACACGGTTAGGTGTTATGTGGGGTAGAACAATCCATGTACAAAGGCACGTTGCACTTTTGGCACAGTATCCTAGTTCTTTTCTCCTTCTTTCTTGATGCACATCGTAGACAGCGCCTCCTTTGTTTTTCTTTCACCGGGAAAAATAATCTCCCGAATTTGCTTGTGCTTTTGCGGCATTGGAACGCCTTCCAACCTTTTTGATTCTTTTTCGTGGTAAACCGGATCAAACAAAACTCCTGGGCATATAAGCCCCAAAATTTCTCGAAACTAACAGAGAGCTCAAGCAATGTCTTTCTAAACTCTGTCAACATGTGTGTTCCGCCAAGCGTAACAAAGTGTAGCGGATGATTATATGATGAAACCAGCACCACCTAACCTCCAAATACTGAATTGTCCCATCCCAATTGGATTTGAATTCAAAAAGATAATAATAGTATTCTAATGCTGGTGTCTTGGCATCAAAATAACCCAACAGTATTGAAAAGGATAAGGGTGTTCATGACATCCTTATGACGTCATAACCAAAAATAATTTTTATGAATTTGCATTACTTGACAGAGGACAACTGCTTTTTGCTCAAATGAAAACCAGCCTCCGACCTACCATATTACAAAAACTTTCATTTGTTTCGGGTCTAAAATGACGTCACAATCAACGATTCATGGCGCAATCTGTTTTTTGTTTTTTCTCAAAATGTACTCATTGCACAAACGCAATTAAATGTTCTTTTAGGAGATATTAATGAAGTGCTTTCGAAACAATATTTTTAAACAATTAAAGCTTATTTCACAATGCTACAAGCAGTTCTTTGTTTAAGCACTTCAGGCCATCTCAGCATTTTTTGGTCTCTATTTTGCTTGCACGCATAAAACTGGCTCTATGATGTCATAATATGTCTCGTACGATTAACGCAAATGTTCGCTACCGCAAATAATAATATCAAGATGTTTTCAAAAATTGCACTCTTGTTGCAAAATCAGTTTATTAAAAAATTTTTCCTTTTCCTTTTCCTTTTTCCTTTTTTCCTTTTGAAACTTTTTACTTTTCCCCAAAAGTGGTTAGCTCAGTATAAACAGATGACTTTAATACAAAAGCGTCATAATAAAGTACTAATCATTAATATCCTTTGAAAGCTTAGGAAATTTCCTTTCCAGCAATATGTGACTCCAATTACTTAGGGCTAAGGATTAGTTTAAATTGGCTGATTAAAACTTGGTTGCCATACACCATGTTTCATTTTTGATTCATCAATTATCCTACTAGACCAAACAAACTTGCAATTGTTAAACAAAGTTAGTTCCTTGGTACATTTTGACTACTTTTCTCACAAGCATGGTTCTTTTGCGTTATCTGTCGACGTTTTCAAAAATATTCATCAAAAACTGAAATCTCCAACTGTTTATGAAATGTAGTCTACCGGTTAAAAACACACAAAATTTTAGTGCCTGCATTTCACAAAACTGCAATTTCTAGAAAAACTAATTACTTTGGTACATTTTGTCTATTCTTTCTCTGGATCTTTGGCATTATCCATCAAAATAATCAAAAAGATTTATCAAAAAATGAAATCCACAAGTTTTAATATGTAGCCTACTCCAAGCAAAACACTCGGTGATGATCACCCAAGAAAAAGACGATGTGGAAAAGGTGGTCCTTTCTTGTTGTTTACAACGAAATGTAAATGTCCAGCTACATATCATCTAAATGTTGAAGCAATTTCCTTTCCAGTTGGGCGAGGCTGGGAAAGCAGCCAACTGATTTGATGTTTCTAGCATCAACATTATTGATAGGAGCTCCCGCTACTGCTATACTTGAACTGTGGGTGCTTCATTTCGGGTTAGTTTGCTCTTTGCATGGTCGCATTTATGCCAGGGCCACAGAAGATGCATGTAATCAGAGACGTTAGTTCATATTAATTTGCCTACAGTGACGAAGAAGTGGTAAGTAGCGATCCTAATAATAATGGCTCAAAACGCATTGTGAGGTCATCATGTTAAATGACATTACAATGCTTGCCACTATTTAGTGAAAACAGCGGTAGGCAGCAAAATTATCCATTATCATTTTGATAGCGATCATAAATGGTAAGGCCCATTACTGATATTTGTAATTTCAAGGATAGGGAATGTTATTCTTTGAAAGGAGATTAATAGGCACCTCTTGCAATAAGTTACATGACTTAATGGAAAGGCATGGCCCTTTTTTATGCTATGGCTGAATTAAAGCAAATAGCATAGGCAAAAATTTTAATGTTACAAATATTAATTTGAAAACGGGGCCAACAAATCGTCAAAAATTCCTACCACTAAATAGCTCATTTTTTAAATTGTCATAACGACCACCATTTGGGCGACGCCATCAATTTTGACTATGATTTTAACTCCCACCCTTACACTTTAAAAAATTACGAATGGTAGTTTGTGTCGTTGTTTTTTTGTTGTGAAAACTTCCATTTTTGATTAATATACCACTATGATCACCATTACAAAATATGGCTTATCTTTACTAAAAAATTTCGTTGTTGCTCTCATAAATGTTTGCGCGTTTTTAAGCACGGGTGATATTAAGCCCTGCCGGAGTAAAATCGCATCATACTTCGGAGAAATTTGTTTTCAAAATTGCTTAATAATAGCTTTATAGAACTACCGGAATCAAACCTGAAAATTTGGGTAAAGCAAGGATGTATTTAACTTCTATGAGCATACCTAACTAAAGAAAAACGAATATGAATCATAATGTGCAGTGCACCACTCAAAGAGTTATAGAAAGCGAGATCTATTTAAAACCCTTACCTCTATGAACATAGCACGTGATCACCATAACCGCATCATACATCGATTTATTGAATTATAAAGGCAATCTACGCGCTTTTTATGCATGTTCACACGAATAACGTGATTATTTCACAAAGTAATAGCATTGCAAATAACAAAATCCTCCCTCCCACAATTTGAGGGGACCATCCCTGGACGCGTTTCATCCTTTTGGACTCATCAGCAGGGTCGGTCCCGTCATCACCGAAAACCAGAACCCCACATTTGCAGCAATTTGTCAAATTATGGGAGGGAGGCTTTTGTTATTTGCAATGCTATTACTTTGTGAAATAACAACGTCGTTCGTGTGAACATGTATATAAAACGCGTAGATTGCCTTTATAACTCAATAAATCGATGAATTATAATGTGTAGCCAGTGAGGACTTGAGAAAGTTTCAGGCGAAATCAAAATTAAAGTCACGGAGTTAAATTGCATCACATGAGAGATATTATTGGTAATTTGTTTTATAATAGCTTTATAGAGCTACCGGGATCAAACCAAACATTTGAGGAAAACTAAAGGCTTTTTTAACTCCCCAGGGCACGTCAAGCAAATAGAAAAGAGCATACTACATAATGCGTAGCCATCGAGAACTAGAGAAAATTTATTGGAAAATCAAAAAAAAATAACGTTACTGTGTGAAATCGCACCACATGAAAGATATTTTTGCTATTTCGTTTTAGAATAGTTTGATATCAGAAATGTGCTCCTTACTTCCAAACTACGTGAAACACAAGGCTTCCTTGGGTTCGTGTCAGCAATGAACAGAGCACATAGATCCAAAGCATAGCCAGGATCTTGAAATGAGGTATTCTTTTCGTAAAAGAAGCATAAAAAATTGTGAACATTTTATGTGCAGAAAACACTAAACTTTTTGTTACTCCTCACACAAGAGCTTGATAGGAGAAGCCGGCTTGGCCAGCTGAACTGACACTCTCAATCTCAACGTTACTGACGGTGGCTCTTTGGGTCACGCCGTTGTATATACTATAAAGCAAGGATATGTTCTTATGGTGATATGCTGCCTGTTAAGATATTTATGTCTATACTCTACAGCATTGTAATATAACCAAAAGTTTTAGAAAAAATCAATATAAATCCATAACCACAACAATTTGTAAAAATGAATATAGAGAGAACAATAGTCGCTTTTGTTGCTATACAGGTAAAAAGATCAATAGCGTAGCCAAATTGGAAACTTAATACCACAAATATGTATAAGAAAGGGATATCATCACGTAAAAAAAATTGACTTACCGTTGAATAGTTTATTTCTGTAATTGTGAAAGCAACCACCATTTGTTGTTGTTGCTGTTGATTACCCAACCCCTTCTGAGGGATGGGGGATGCCGGAAGACCATGGGGCCCCAGAATCCGGGAAACTCCCCATGGTCTGGACCAGAGGTCGTAGAGAGACAGAGAGTCGCCAAAGAGTGAGCGGCGCAAAGAGTCCATAGCTGGACAGTGCAGAATGAGATGAGAGCTGTCCTGGGATGAGTGCCCACAGGCGCTGCAGGAAGGATTCTCGTTTCTGCCAATCCTAGAGAGATAAGAACCTAAAAGAAGGCTGTGTCCATTGCAGAGAAGACGAGAGAGGACACAGCGAGCATGACGAGGGAGCACAAGTTCCTTGATGGAAATTGAGGGAACCTGTGTGTCAAAGAATTTTGATGAGACAGTACGCCTCCAGTCCGAGATAAGACGAGAGTGGATACGAGAGATGAGAGGAGAGAGACTACAAGGGATTGTGGAGAGCGCAAGTAGCGCTCCCCGTCTGGCCAGTTTATCAGCCAAGTTGTTTCCCGAGAGAAACGAGTGTCCGGAGATCCATTGTAGTCTGATAGAACAGGAGGAGAGAGAAGACAGTTCCTGCCAGATCTGCCACTGAGTTTGAGGTATGAGGAAAGATGGAGGAGAAGATAGGGCAGCGAGGACAAACGAGAGTCAGATAGTAGGAGAAGAGAAGGGAAGTGGCAGACTTATTGGTGTTGCCGAGACCAGCAAAGAGCATGCATAATGGCGCAGGATTTAGCTGAAAAACTTGAACATACCGGGCCTGCCGAAAAGGAAAGAGTGGCCTCAGTGCCACAGAGAGAGCAGTTGGCAAGAACACCGGAGCCGCCCTTGCCAAAAGGAAAAGGAACAGAGCCGTCTGTCCAAAGCACCGGGTCATGAGGGGGGAGAGAGTCAAGATGGGCGAGAGCCGCACCTTGGCGAGAAAGAGAGGGGTCAGAGCGAGAGCATGGAGTGGAAAGGGTGAACTCCACGGTGAAGGAAGGAAGATTCCAAGGAGGGCAGGAAGGGCACGCAAAAAGAGCCTCCCAAAGAGAAGTAGAAGAAAGCATGAGCGGGTGAGTGGATGCAAAAGATCTCCAGGACGATCTGCAGAGTCTTGGTTTCACTCCTAGTCTGGCCAAACCTAAAATAGGAAAGGAGGTTGGGAGACGAAGAGCCCGCTCATAAGACGAAAGAGTGAAATGAGTCAGGGTAACTCGTAGGGGAGGTAAAGAAGCCTCGGAGAGAAGAAGAGGAATAGGGGAGGACGAGAGGCAGCCGGTGATGACGCGACTGGCCGCTCGGTGGAGGCGTTCCAATTTGATGAGATTGGTAGCACTTAGGAACGGAAACCATCCGGGTGAAGCATAAGTCAGAAGGGGCCGAAGAAAAGATTTGTACAGAACAGAGAGGGACTCCTTAAATGGGCCCCATGAGAAAGTAGAGATAAAGAGTAAGGCCTTGAAACGTGGGAAGAATTTGGCCTTTAGCGAAGATACATGCTTAGAAAAGGAAAGAGTGCGGTCGAAGATGACCCCAAGAAAAGTTGGAGTGGGATTGAAACGGAAGCGGGAGCCGGGTAGGAGGAGGTTGAGCTGGATGTTAGCTTGGTGGGGATCCGCTGCGAAAAATGAGGCCTCACATTTGATCGGATTCAGAGGAAGACACCAGTACTCAGACCAGCGCTCCAATCCAAACAGAGCTCCTTGTTTGGCCTCCAACGCAGTGGGGACCGAGGGGGAAGAAGACCAAATGGCCAGATCTTCTGCGTAAAGAGAGCAGCTGACGGAAGAAGGCAGAGAGGCAGGAAGATCATTAATGAAGAAAGAGAAAAGTACAGAGCCAAGAACGGATCCTTGCGGAACACTTTGATGAACTCGAAAGGAACGGCTTTTGTGATTTTGATAAATCACACAAGCATGTCTATCTCAAAGGAATGATTGAGTCCAACGAGCAAAGCAAGGATGGAGGCCAGTCGAAATACGTTTGTGGAAAAGGGCGGGATGCCAGACAGAGTCAAAAGCTTTAGAGAAATCGATAGTAGACAAGATCATCCGAGAGCCCGGCCTGGGTTTGTTAAACTCATCCGAAATGGACAGAGAAAGGTACAGAATTTGATCTAGAGTAGACCGTCCAGAGCGGAAACCGGCCTGGCGGGGAGAGAGAATGGAATTAGATTCCAGAAAGAAGAGTAGATGGGATAAAATGATGCGTTCAAACAGCTTTGATACGCAGGAGGTGAGGGAGATAGGCCGGAAGGAAGCAGGAGAGTCAAGAGGCTATCCCATTTGTGGATGAAAATTATAGAAGATGTCTTTCAGATGCAAGAAAAGAAATGCGAAGACCAGGAGAGATTGAAAATATGAAGAAGAAAATTCATGCCAGAGTGAGGAAGGTGCTTTAGCATGGGATAGGCAACTTTGTATAGGCCAGTGGCAGTGGACGAGGAGAGGTTGGAGGCAGCCGCAAGAAGCTCAGCGGGAGATAAAGGAGAGCAAAAGGACAAGGGAGACTCCACAGGGCACGTGGCTCGGCACCGGCGCTATGGTGTAGTGGTGAGAGCGTCCGCATCGCAGTCGTTAGGCCTGGATTTCATTCCCTAAGTCGAATCATACCAGAAGACTTTAAAAACTGGTATTTCCAGCTTCCCTGCTTTGCGCTCAGCATAAAAAGGGATACTGTGGAGAACAAACCGGCAAGCTTGTTTGTTGTGTCCTTGGGGAAGGCACTCAACGGGACGCCTCCACCTTTATGTGGCAGACAGGTGGCCCACCCGCGCTTCACCGGGCTACAATTGTGAAGTTGCCAACCCAGTATGTGGTAAAAGACGACTCTTGGGTACCCACCACTGGCAGTCCGGCTTGTCTGTGGTGGGGCTACCAATCACTAAAGACTGGCTCGAAATGGGCTGCCATCTTTCCCCTAGCCTAATTTCAATTAGGTTGACGGCATGAACCTGAATTGTGGTTTGTGCCGTACCTCCATCCCGAGGAAAAGGAGGGGTAACCACAAACAACAATCATCGTGGCTCGGCAGAGCTCAGAAAGGTAGCCTCTGGCTCTGCTACGCAGGTTCCTTGGCTGAGAAACGGAAAAGTGGGATCTCAGGTAAGCGGCATGGACCGAAGCCGATTCCCTGGGAGAAAAACAGTTGGGGAAGTTAGGATAAGAGGAAGACGAGGGAGGGGAGCCAGCAATAGAACGAAGAAGAGAGTGTACAGATTTAGGGTTAGATTTGGGTGAAAGAGAAGAGCAAGTCGTCCGCCGTGCCTTAGCTTTGGCCTTCCCGATGACTGACGAGGCGCGTCGAAAAGCGGTAATGTAAGCCTGGCAATTTTCATCACTTCTGTGAGCGGCAGCGAAAGCCTTGTATCTTTCACTAACCGCACTTTCCACCTCAGCGGACTACCGGGCTTTAGAAGGGCATTTGATGCGGCCGAAACCAACGGAAGATTTGGCCGCATTCAGTGCCAGAGAGGTAAAAAGAGCAGCAGCAGAGAAAAGGGAAAGAGACGAGTATTCCTCTGCAGAAGGACAGTGAAAGTCAAAGTATGAGGCAAAGCCATCCCAGCGAGCTTTCTGAAAATTAAAGGAAGGAAGACGCTCGTTGGGGCGATAGGCCGGAGAGAGAGGGGTAGATAAAAGGATTGGTTGGTGGTCAGAACCCTGCTCATGAAGCACCTCCCAGGAACAAGAAAGAGTAAGAGAAGAGAGAGCAAAGGAGATGTCAGGAAAGGAGTGACTGCCAGTGGAGCGATGTAGAAGGGTGGATGTGTCCGGGTCATTCAGGGGGAGGAGGTCAGAGGAGATAACCCAGTCGAATACTTCCTCCCTGAGGAGGCTGGAAGTACCTCTTGAGTCCCAGAGGGTGTGATGGCAATTGAAGTCCCTCAGAATAAAGAGATTTCTGGAGGAGGGAAGAATGGAGGAAAAAAGGAGTCGGTTCTGCCATCCGTTGGGGAGGAGCAAATAGGGGGGCGTGCACATTAAGAAATGAGAGCGAGGAGGAGTTGTTAAGAGAGATGTTGACCCATACATAATCAGGCTAGGGATCAAGCGAAGAAAGAGTGGAGATAGAAAGTTCAGAGAAAGAAAGACCCTGCCTGACGAAAATGACGATGCCGCCACTAGCATGCGTGGCATCAGAAGAGAGAATGCCAGTCGGGGAGTGGGTGTGATCAGAACGCAGAGTGGAGAATCCAGGGATCCGGAAAGAGGAAGGTGAGTTGTGATTGGATTTTTGGATGCAGATAAGGTCGACAGAATGGGACGAGAGAAAGTGAAGTAGATCAGTGCTCCTAGCTGGAAGACCTCCAGCATTCCATTGCAAAACCCTGAGAGAGTCAAGGGGGGAGAAAAGGCAGGAGGTGCAGAGGGACAGCTAGGAGCAAGGGACAGTGGTGAGGAAGCAGAGGAAGAAGATATAAAATGAGCAGATGGGGGATAAGAGGTTTGCAGACGAGGGTGGGGTGAGAGTGTAGCATTTGCAGAGGGGGGCCATATTGTACAGTGGAGGTATACATGTAGGAAGAGTCCGAGGAGAGAGTCACAGTGTTATGGCAGGGGGGGAAGCTCCAAGAGTGAGAGCTACCAAGAGCTCGGAATTTGGAAAGGGAAAGTTGTGAGCACCTTAGATGGATTCATTTGGAACAGGTGCAGCATTGCACTAACTTGCCCTGTCAGATCACATTGTCAGCGCACACAGAGCAAGGAAAAATGGGGTTCGGTTTGGGATGAATGTTACCGCTCATCAAGAGAAGGAAAAGAATGAGGAGACGAAGAAGGGCAGGAGAAAAGAAAAGGAAAAAACAGGCGACCAAATTTGAAGAAGCTGTGTGCTGCCCCCTGAACAACCGCAGTACCTGGAACCCTCGGAAAGGCAAACAGCCATTTCGACCCAACCCAAACGGGGTCGGGGACCGCACCACCACGTTGAGGCGGCTGTTGATTGGTGCAGAACCACCATTTCGCCGCTACAATCAGTTTTGATCGTGCGCAATCCGTGCTCCCTCACAAGTATTGACAATAATTAGTGGCAAGATTCTTCGTGAGCATTGCCAGTCATGATTAAGAGAATATGATGATCAAAATATCGTGTAGAAGAATTTTGAAAGTGCATAAAATTCATTATATTTTGGCTGTTGCTCACACAAGAGCCGGATGAGTGAAGCCTGCTTGGCCGGTTGATCCATGTCACGAATAAGGAAATTTGCCTAGTAAGCGTAGTTTTCATATGTGTGTAAAGTGCAGTATTATTTGTTCGCTCGGCTGCTGATGGAGAAAAAGGGACCTTTTTTCCTCGCAATTGGATTTGCTGTAAGTACGCCTTTATTACGTTACAATTGTTATTACGACATAGTAAAATTCCAGATTGATCTAGTGATTCTAGCTTCTTCGAAGAATTTTGATAACCGATTACATAATTTGAAATGCTTTTTTCTCTTTTTCACGTGATTTCGTTCCAGCGTTTTCTGGATTGTTTTTCGATTTATATATAAAGCGACGGAATTTTTTGTTAGAGTCAGAGTGTAGAGAAACGTTGTAGCGGGGAGAGGGAGATATTGATTGACGGAGTAAAGAAAGGCTATTGTTTTTTTTGTGACATTTTATTGTGGATTCTGCTGACGTGGCGAATATTGAACAGTTATTGGTGGAATTAGTTTTGGCGGTTTTCTGATTGTGTAGTAAAGTGATTAGTTCTGAGATCGTAGAACGAAGAAGCTTGATGTCGTGAAGTACTATTTCTGTAAATACATTATTCTGTTATCAAAGTGTTTTAAGGTATTTTTAGTGGAAGCCAATCTTTTTCAAGTTTTATTAAGTTGCAGTCAGACCTAATTATCCGAGCAATTATCATACGTCGTCTCAATTTTAAAAGAAATTTAAGATTGAGATAGAACCAAAAGTTCTATATTATTATTTCAAAACGCGACAATCCAGAATACTAAACACCAACATTACTGATACAGGGCCACTGCCGGACAACGTCGACAGAGCCGGTTAGTTAGATGTAAAACAACCTATTTTGATTTACCATAGTTAAGCATCAATGTATTTGTTAATGATATACAGTAGTTCGGAATAGTAGCCGGTACATTGTTTATCAAGGAGTGTGCTTTATAATGTTGGGTCAAGCTTAACCAAGCCCGGTATTATTATCTATTTCAATAAGCTATAGGTATAAAGTGCTTTATTAGTGGTTGTGCGTAAATAACTATTTTCGGTTCTGGGAACCCAGCCTGGGCTATTCAGCTGATATTGGTGTAGTGATCTACGTGGTGCATACCGTTGGGTACATTTGGAGCGCTTGTTAGGTCGCTGCAGAGTAGTATAGTGTCTGACAGTTGTATTTGTTTGTTACTGTAAGCTGGCACTGTGCTATATTCCCAAGCTACTTCACTTGATTTATAAAATAGAATGCTTGGAGAACATAGTGAACCTGTCGTTGAGGTTTACGTGTAACAAATACCTATTTTAAGCAAAGAACCTTTTCTGAACGGTTGTATTGCAAATTCAAATCCACAAAAAATCCCTAACGAACCCCTTTCATTTATACTGTGCAAGAATGCTTGCTATTCATTTTGGCTACGTTGCTTTTTGCGGATTCTACGGACCAACAGAGATCTATGACTGAAGAGCATTAGGTATTGGAGCAACATCAAGTTTGTTTGAACACGTTCTTTGTCAGCAATGCTAAACGTAATAATCTTTGTGTTGTCGTTACGAGCAATCGTTTCATAGTTCTATCAAAGAAACCTGTGCTACAACCGGGTTAAAATAGCTGAATTCAGCGTATCGTAAACGGCGATTAAAGGTAACTATGCGCGTGGGAATGGTTAGGGAATGATGCTGCGGATTGATGATTGCGTAATTATAAGAATTATGCTTGCCAGGAATGCTCGCGCTTCACGTGATTGGTGCTTGATGCCGACTAATGATTTAGTAATTTGAATTAAATAGCTTAATCTGCAATGGAAATGCATGAGACTTGCTGGTTTCGTACTTGATGTCTGAAAATTTAAAACTCTAAATTAGCAGTTTATTCTGTGACAGGAAACCTTGGAGTTTGCATGTTCCATATTTAACGTAAACTAGTCGTGTGTCGCTCTGCAGACACAGATTTGATATCTCACTGGAACGCTGGATATTTGTATCTTTTGCATCTGTTGCCAACTAATGATGTGGGATTGGGGAGTCGCGAGATTGTTCCGTGAGGGTAGCACTTGAAATTTATAGATTTTGTATCAGATAGGTTAAAAGTAGAAATTTTTGAGTTTAATCCTAGATGAGAAAACTTGGGATTTGCAAACGTTACATCTGATGACGGAGGAATAGGGCTTTATGAGTTAGTTCTCGACCAAATCGCTTTGAATTTGAGGGTTTAGTTGGCCTGCTTGATGTCAAATGATGATGTGCGTCTCAGGATTTGTGAGTTTGGTTTTTAATGATGGCAGTCTGATTTGTTCCAAATCAAGGGCTTGTTTGCTTTATAGAGTACGTCGTGTTTTAAACAGCGCTACTTGGCAGTTGCCTTAGGCCTAAACAATGTTCAGGGTTGCGGCAATTTGTATATTGTTTACCCGGGACCGCTGCTTATTTAAGAATTGATGGCATGCATGTTAATGCAGTAGCAACAAGTAGGCGTAGAGTTATTATCTGGAAGTTTGCTTTTGTTCTTCAATTGCTACGTAGTCGTCTTTATTTGATCACTTAGCGATTCTTTGATATTTCTTGGCATTTTTTAGCCTATTTATTTAGATATTTTTGCTTTTATTTAACATTTAAAATTTTTTTACTTTACCGTTTACTATAAAACAAGTAAAAAGTATCTTTTTACCCCAATCGAGTCGAAGTATAGCGAACAAGTTATAAGTGAACGTGCTTCGTTAAACAGCAGCGTCAAAACGAGCTCAAGTTTATCAATTCCGAATAAATTTGCGTTGCTGGCATGATGACTTGATTTGTATTTACTGTGCTAATCATAACATGTCCACAATAACAAACATTATATTTCTTTATTCCGTTTTATACTGGTGATGCAGATAATGATGAAAGTAATGTGGTATAAAAGCAGTCTAATTACACGTTTATCTTGATGTTTTTACATATAAACTACTACTCAATTTCTTCTTATCTTCCCATCTTCTTATCCTCCCATAGGTGGGGGGAAACTGTCTTCCAGTTCACCTGAAATCAAAAAACAAAGTTAAATATAAAAAACATAACTGAGCGCATAGCGCAATTGTCAACAGAAGGTTTTTCTTACACTCAAGTGCTTGGATGTTTAAAATCCGATTAAGTTTTGAAACCTTATGTTCTTGGAACAATATTTCAAGGCACTATTCCCAATTAATTGCATTGTTTGTGGTAAAATTTATTGTAACGCAGAATAACCAGCTATTTCAAGATGAAATGAGCTCAAGTATCTTGTGCTGTTTGGACTTAGTCAAAGTTTTTTTTCACTTGCCATATTTATTCTTCATTTACGAGAAAGCGAATTGTATCGCTATGTTTTGGACGGTATGTCCGCACTCGCTTGGGAGTGGCTATTTCCAAAGTGTGTGCACCATCTGTCTTCCACATAAAGATGGGGCGTCCCGTTAAATGTCTTGCCCAAGGACACAACAAGCGAACTTGCCGGCTTGTTCTCCACAACTTCCCATAAAAGCCGAGCGCCAAGCAGGGAAGCTATAGATACCATTTTAAAAGTCTTCTGGTATGACTCGACAAGGGGAATGAACCCCAAGTCTACCGACTGTGAAGCGGACGCTTTAACCACTACGCCATCGCGTCGGTTAATAACTCACAGTAGGTCTGCACTTTTTGTGAACTGGGAATACGAGTAGCTGTGCGGAAACTAAAACTAAAGCAATGTTAATTGTAGTGGAGTAAGTGGCGTTTAATATTTGAGAGTGAATGTCACCCAGAAAAATTAAACAATGCTATCTCAAAATAAAACAACAACACGCAAAATGCCTTCAAATTCAAGCAAAAGAGACTAAATTTTTCTCTTCAGTAACTGCAATTTATCAACATAACGGGCATATCCACATGCATGCGTTTATACAAAAAGTGGCTGGTTCTTTAACACTAAAATAGTGTTTAACAAAGAGCGTTTGATCTCTTTGTATAATGCATAAAAACGATGGTTTTGAATCTTAAAAAGTGTTTTACAAAACATTGTTTTTCATCAGGTCTCTTATCAGCCAACATAGTGCAGAGGAGCTTTTGGTGAAGAATTAGCATTTCCACCTTTTCGTTTTCCAAAAACTAATTTTATACACGATACAGAAGAGTGTTGGGAATGAGTGGCTTGAGTTTGAGTCTAGTCACGAGTTATTGATGTCGAGTCGAATCATTGCGTGCAAGAGACTCAGATCGAGTCGTTTCCACACCTTACTGCCATTGTTTAGTTTCCTGTGATTTTTTTAGTAACTAAGGCGGAGAGCGTGGAATATTGAAACAGCGTATTTCTATCGCAAGCAATGAGCAAAGCAGGAGACATCGCCGTCAAGTGCCTTTTTTAAAAACGACTACGCAAAACACACGAGGTTAAAACTAGCAATGTATTTGTCACAGCCAACGTCCTATTACAGTTATGAATTACCGACAAAGACCTTCAATTGTTAACATGATTGTTGGTTATTACTGTAAGAAACAGGAACGCTCAGTGTCCAGCCTTTTTTCACATTCCATTAATTTAAATGTATCTAAACCTGCTAGAAGTCGCCGTCACCTTTGCGTGAGATTTTTTTGTATTGAGCTTATTTTAAGCAATTTGCGCTATGGCGGTGTAGAGGTAGGAGGAAAAACTTTCTCGAATCGCAGGAATCTTTTATTTTTTATTTGATATTTGGTAGGTGGTTAGGTATAGGTATTGTGTGATTTTAGTGCTTGTTCTGGTAGCTCTATTGTTCCTGACCGCTTGTATCGCCATTATATTGGATAAAGATTTCAATTGTCAAATTAGAAGGCGTGTCGGTTAGTGACCACGTGGTGCCAGCCAATTAAGTTGTCAGCGTACATCATTAAAGAATTGCCTTTCCTTTCGATTACAAGTCCAATAATCAGAGATCACATCACCCGCTCCAGCTAGGTAGGCCACGAACAGAAGTAACAATTACCAAGGCCCAATAAAGTCAAAAATTTTGCTGGGCCATCTTCCATCATCTATTTTATACCAAAGTTGGTTTTGGTTACTCAGAACTCTTTGATAAGTTTTATTGGCTAAAATAAGGTTATAATATTTTGTAATCTCAAAATTTGCCAAAAATGTCGTTTCATCAAAATTTACCCACGAAAAATAAATTTCCTGTTTGTTTGTGTAATTTTTTGAGCAACTACAGGGCGTTTCAAGAGTAAATACCACTATATCACTGAAATACATTATGACAATAATTGTTTATCTACAGGGAATACTGCTTACATTTATTGCCGCAAAATATATCTTAAAAATTGCAAAAACAGTTTTTATTTCAAATGTGGTGGAATGTCACTTTATGACGTCATAATAGTACTCCATGGCAGCATAAATACTTGGCACTTGTAGTATAAAAGTGGAGGGAAAATTAATGATCTTAAGTCCAGTTTTCATGGTCATAGAGGATGCCTTTGTCTTTAGAAGAGCAAATTTTTTTGGTTATAGAAGTGTACAGTCATGGTGGAAAATATTCTAAAGAGGTTCAGAATATTATCAAAGAAAAGTTTGGAGAGGAATGTCTTCCTGATCGACATTGTGTTGTTGCATTAATAAAGAAATTTGAGCAAACTGTAAGAGTGCAGGATCAACCTCGTAGTGGCCGTCCTTCAGTTATAAATAACGAAGCACTACAAAATGTCACAAATAAACTTGATAGGAGCCCGCATAAATCGTTGAGACGTCTTTTACAGGAAGTTGGTATGTCGTTAATGTCAATCTACTGAGCAGTCAAAAAGCAGAAGTTCTTCCTTTACAAAGTTAGTGTCATCCATAAACTCAAGGCACAAGACACCGAAAAGCGAGTAATCTTCTGTCGTTGGTTTCAGCAATTCATCAACATGAATGGAGAAAATATCTTGAATAATAATTCTTTACTGATGAGACATGGTTTTATTTATCTGGCTATACGAACACATAGAATTCGAGAACATGGGCAACTGAAAATCTCCATGAAACAATTGTAAAGCCACTTCATGACCAAAAGATTGGTGTCTGGTGTCCAGTATCCAGGAACCGTATCATTGGGCCAATCTTCTTTGACAGCACCGTTAACGCTGATTGTTCCATTAAGGACATTTTTGTTCCGTTTTCTGAACAACTTACAGCATTAGAAAAAGCAAAAACATGGTTCCAACAAGATGGCGCCGCTGCTCACACTGCACAAGCTACGATGACAGCCGTCCGCAAGGTATTCGGTGAACGCGTCATTTCTCGAGATTTTTTGGCCACCTCGCTCACCACACTTGACGCCACCAGACTTTTACCTTGGAGGAAAATTGAAGGGACTTGTTTATGCTGACAATCCTTGTTCATTCAATGATCTTAAACATAATATCAGACAAGTCATTGCCGATATCAGATGTGAGGAACTGCACCAAGTCTTCAGCAACCTGTATAGGAGAGTCGAGCTCTGTCTCCAAGAAGCTGGCTCACATTTCCAGCAACTGTGATGATTAGTAAATGTAGCAAAAATTCTTGGAAAATTCCAATGTATTTGGTATATATTCCGCATTTTGGTTCTCTGTCATGTCATCTTTGATGAATAAATGTTATAGAATCTATATAGCTTGTATTCTATTCATTAATGAGAAAAACTTTCGGTATGTTACTTTTGAAACACCCTGTATAAATAACTTAGATATTCTGTTTCTACAAGGTTTTAAGAAAAATCTTCTAATTCAAACTACTGTAACAGCAATGCATTATCGTCACGACAAAAATGCATGATTGAACTGGACATTCGTCACTTTATGCGTGTTTGTTAGAACACATCTCACAAGAGATTGTCTTGCTACATGTGGTCTTTTTGAACCATAGCTTGCGAAATTAATTGCATTAAAAGCTGCCTAAACAAGCAAAATTGTCTACAAGACAAACAATTTTTGATTGTGGATAAAGCAGAGTTAGCTAAGCAAAAGTATGTTAATGTGCTGGTGGGCAACTTGAAGACTGCATCTGACACATACTTGATTTAGTGTTTTCCATTTAAAAGCTGTAGCAGTGAAAATAGCGGTTTTATTCGGCACACTGTGGATGACAAATTGCGACAACTTGGCACCAAACGAAAAAAAATTTGCAATGTTTTCAACGGATGCTGCTTATTATATGTTTCTTGCAGGTAAGAAACTAGAGGAATTACACCCAACTTTGATTCATGTCACCTGCATTTAAGGGCGGCTTGTAGCTAAAATTAATGGGGAAGCTGCTTCAGAAAATGACACACACACACACACAGCTCGCCAGTTGTCCGTCAAAAAGAAACCCTTTTTACGCCAGCACACAAGGGTCGGTACTACGTGAGCGACAGCTCTCTTTCTACAGCTGCATTGCAATCTACTGCTAATTTCAAACACCATATCACAGGAGGTTTGAAGCAAAAAGATTTAAAAATTTTTTTCATAAACTTAGGATGGTTTTTGAGATTAACCTTATGTATTATAGAATGTAACCACAAGTAGAAGAAAAACAAAAAAAAAGATTAATTATTTGTATCGAATGTCATCGATAAGATGGAGTGGGGACTGGGGGTGCTGCTGTTCCACAGTATCATACACAAGCCGCCCCTGCATTCATTGCACACTTACTACATGATTGCGCTTTGCGAGTGCGTGCGAATTTAAAAAATATTGATGACGTGGTAGCAACGATAAAACCACTAACAATCAAAAACAAAGATCGCAAAAAAGATTTTCATAAAACTGGTCTGCCATTACTTGCTGACTCGTAATTATAAGATGTGCAACACGGCTTTGAGCAGCTTTATACTATAATGAATACTTTCCTGCCGTTCGTACTATTATTTGCAACCGGGCTGGAGGGGGACTCTTAGTCAATCGAGCAAAAGAAGTAATCATTGCGAAAAATTTGGTGCCAAATTTAGTTCGTTTTAATCAATACCGGACTCTGGCAGCTAACGACGAGTTGTTAGAAGCAAGTGTAAGAAGCATCCAAGTTATTAAAAAATACACAGTTCCACGAC
Source organism: Trididemnum clinides (assembly GCA_963675345.1). NCBI lineage: Eukaryota > Metazoa > Chordata > Ascidiacea > Aplousobranchia > Didemnidae > Trididemnum > Trididemnum clinides. Next base: position 14,751,583 of record OY776298.1, read on the forward strand.
AACCACTTCTCAATTCAAGCTTACAAGAAACGATTATCCCACTCTGATTTAAAAGCAATAACAAACTGTACTAACTTGATAATTGCCTCAACCACCAACGCAGTATTGCAATAAGGTCAGCCAATTTTTTTACTTTATTCATTTGTGAAATTTAGCACGTGTTTTTTCTATTTTCTTTAAATCATATTTGGAATTTGGCTTACATCAAGGCATAAATCTTTTCTAATAGTCGTCAAAGAAAAATTTTTTTTGCGAATCCGCATGCTAATTAGCTCTAGTCATGCTAACTAATTGTGGAGGTTCTGTAGGCTGGTGCTACAATTTGCACAGCCATTGAGTCTAATAAAGTTACGATACCTTCAGTTGTTTACTGAAAAAAAGACAGTAACATGCATTGCAAAAATAGCTAATGGAATTGTTTTATGATTTTGCAATATATAGTAAGTTGCGTGCCAACATGATTGTTTATCTAATTCAGGGGTGGGCAACCTTTTAATTCCATGAGCCAATATTTTTCGCCATTAATTCAGATGCGCTACAATGTCAAAAATGGGTTGTCAAACGTCACAATGATAGTTACTGGACTACATTCTCGCGAGGAAAATCATATACTGCAGGGGTGTCAAACTCGTGGGCTTCTGGGGGCCAATTTGCATATATGAGCAATGGTGCTGAGGGCCACATGAGTGGGGGCCTCATTACATATGTGAGCAATCGCGCCGGGGGCTGCATTTGGTTTTGGATTCGGGGATCACCATCTCTCTGGGCAACGACCTCTGAAATTTGGCCCAGAGATGGGTCGATCTCCAAAAAAAAAAAGGTCATCACCTTTCTGACATCGGAAAAGTTGCCTCTGAATGACAAAGACTTGTACCTCTACAATGTGGCCTGTGATCAGAACTTCACGCGTTTGTTCATCAATTGTCCGTTGCAATACTGCCGAAGTTTATTAGTAATTTCAGAATCCTCTCGGGGGCCGCGAGTTTGACACCCCTGATATACTGTATACATTTTTAACTACTGAAAGCCAGATTGATCGAAAAAAACTGAGCAATTCCACAAAGGACGCGAGGAAATATAAAATCACCAAAATTAGTGAGTAGAAGTGGCTTGCTTTCTTGTCATCAAAAAGATGCAATGCGCCACTTTCAAGCAGCCAATGCGCCACTTATGGCGTATGCGCCACAGGTCGGCCACCCTTGATCTAATTGATCGATATATAAAGCATTGCAAGAGCTTATAAAATTGAAGCTTAACCATATAACTCTAAACAATAGAGTTATTATTACTAAAGAAATTGCCAACCACAACTGATTAGCTAGGTTACTGTCATTTGCAACAGATAACTAAAGTTGATACTTTTGTATGCTGGATGAATATTGCACCCAGTTACTATTGTGAGATTCAGATCACACAAATAGCTCAGCTCAAAAATGTTTTAGCAAACATCAGCTTAGGCAAATAGAACCAGTACAAGTCAACCACATGTAGCAGAATAGTCAGGTCACATCAGCTAGGATATTGTTCAGTTTACATTCTATGAGTTACAGTTGCAGTTATAATTACAATAAGATGTAGTTGCAGCAAGATGTAGGCATGATTAGAGCGAGTTATAGGTATGATCACTGTTACCGACAAAATCTTCTCCTGAGAATTTTAATTAAAACTGGTTCTTACCCTAGTAAAATTGCAAAGCCTCTTTCTACATCAACCACATATAGCTGCTGGAGACCTACATTTATAATTTATGTCTTTGTGCAATCAGCAATTCTAAGAAATAATATCAAGGACAACTAATTCTGTGAAGTTTTCATTGTCTACTTCCACGTGCTCGCGTTGAGAATCTTTAAAATTTGTAGCTCTATAAAACTGCGGTACAGCAGTCATTTCAGGTCTTTCTCAAAATCAAAAATATGGTCGAAGTGTAAATCACTGCTGTAAAGTTTGAATCGTTTTGGGAAGTCGCATTCAGTCAGAAAGGTATTTATTGTAAGATACCAAACTTCTTGTTAACGACGAGTGCCAATTGTTATCTCATCATATAATTCTTGCTAATTGATTTGTGACTGAATCAGAACTACAGTAATTGTACCAGTGATAATGCCGTATATCTATTGTGGCAAATCTCAATTGAAAAGTCATTGCATAAGCTTAACTGTGTATAAAGTAAAGTGTTTTCTGCATTCTTTCGCATAATTGTTGTAATTTATCGTCTTACTGTTGAAGCTTAATGGCATCGCAATTTGCTACTTTAATCATTCTACTCTACTATATTTTGCATCTAAATTAAGTGTGAGGTTTGGCTATTTGTTTGATTACACTAGGCGACATTTTGCAAGTTTTTTATTTTATTTTTCAAACAATTAGATGTGTTTACGTAATTTGACTACGCTGATTCCGAATTTGCAGTCGGAATTCACCCATCACGTCACACTTTTTTGCAAAATTGAATTTAAATTTTACTCAAAAACGCATTTAATAGGCCCAATAAGCACACAGTACTTTTCATTTGCTCAATAACATTTCATTTATACTACATTGGCTTTTTCCTCGTTGGAGTGAGGCATGAATTTTCTTCTTTTGGCTTTTATTGCAACTTCATTACTCACACAATCGCGTTTCAGGCACCAACAGTAGTCCGCCATCATGGATACATCCCATCGTCCTTGGTACCGTGTTTCCATGCTTTTGATGTCCTGGTGAAAGCGTTCACCATGTTCTTCACTCATATCGCCCAAATTTTGTGGGAAATAGTCCAAGTGTGCATGTAAAAAATGAACTTTCAAACTCATGCGACATCCAAGTGCTTGAAAACAAGCCAACATGTTTTCCACAATGTTTTGATAGTCAGGATCTTTGGTATTGCCAAGGAACTTTGATACAACTTCTACAAAAGAAAGCCATGCTTTTTTTTCCACATCCGTCATGGTAGATAAAAATTGGGGGTCTTTGGTGAGTTTTCTGATTTGAGGTCCAACAAATACACCCTGTTTAACCTTCTCAGCACTCAAATTAGGAAACTTATCTTGAATGTATTTAAAACAGGCACCTTCTTTATTGAGAGCTTTTACGAACTGCTTCATGAGACCCAGTTTAATATGAAGTGGTGGAAGTATCACATTGGATCTGTCAACAAGAGCATGATGTAAAATATTTTTGCAACCTGGCGTAAGGGACTCTCTCAACGGCCATTCACGTTTAATCCAATGATTACTTCTATCCCTGCTGTCCCATTCGCACATAAAACAAGGGTACTTTGTAAATCCAGACTGTTGACCCAGTAGCATATTTAGGACTTTAAAGTCAACACAAATCTTCCATGTATAAGTGCTATATTGTAACTTCCCAAGCAAAAGTTTCATATTTTCATAAGACTCTTTCATGCAAGTCGAATGAGCTAAAGGGATAGAAGCAAACTGATTTGTATTGTGCAATAAAACAGCTTTCAGGCTTGATTTTGATGCATCAATAAAGAGGCGCCAGTCACTGGGGTTATAAACTGTTCCCAATTTCTCTATAAGACCTTGAATATCCACACAATAGACTAAAGAGTTTTCCATGGTGAAGAAGCGAATGTATTCATTTTCACGATGTTTATACCAAGCAAAAGTGGTATCAGTGCTGAGCATACGTTTTGCTTTCAATCTAGAACCCAGAATAAGAGCAGACGATTTTGGCAAATTCAAATCTCTGACAAGGTCGTTTAGCTCCGCTTGATTAAAAGGGTTGGGCTGCTGATCATCATCACACTCATACTCTGAACATTCTGTCAACTGGCTATCAGACAAGGACTCCTCACTGACAGAATCTTCAACTGTTTCCAAAACTCTTGGAGGCAATGGAATTGGGATACCTGGCCCATGTGGAATGGGTCGTATGGCACAAGGCAAGTTAGGATATTGAATTTTATGCTTATTTTTAACATTGAAGCCAGCAACAACACATGAGCAAAAGTAACATTCTTTGCCATGTCCATTTGGTTCCCTCCAAACCATTGGAACACCAAATGCTAAAGACCTCAGTTTTCCAATGCTCCACTGCCTCAATGACGACACACAATTACGACACACTTTGTGCGGGGCCCATACTTTATCTTGGTCTCCTAACTTAACTCCAAAATAAGCATAATAGACATTTTTAACAAAAGGTGTTATATTCTGCCGTTGAACAGATGGAACAAAGCTTCCGCATATGTAGCAAAATATATCTGGGTCGTTGATGCAGCCTCTTCGCTTAGATGACATTTTTTTCTGTTTTGAAACTCAACCAACAGCTTAAACAACAGTAATTGCAAGACTAGGTCAACAAAGACTAGTTCAGTCGTTTTATAGTAACCTCCTTCTGTAATGCCACAATGAAATAATTATGACATCACAATAAGGTGCAACAACTATAACAATAACAACGATGACGCAACAATAAGGAATGCTTCTTAAAACAGACTCACGCACGGCAAAAAAACTTACAATTATAGTGCAATGTTAAAATTTAAATCGCATTTTATGAAAAATCCTGACGTGATAGAAAAAAAGTGACTGCAGATTCGTAATCACCATACCCAAATTGACTTAGAAGTAACCAACTTACCCAGAAAAAAAAAAATCATGTCGACCAGTGTTATTCTAGAAAACCTGTCGCAGTATCAACACCATTCATCATGATCAATCGGATTTTTTCGCGTTTGAATGAAATTTGATTCCATCATCAGAAGTGCTTTTGATGTCGCGATTGAGTTTGCGCTGTGCCTTAAGACTTTTCTTCCAAACCGTGTGACTAGGATAGCAGTAGTCACACGAAAGTTTTTGACTGTAGCTTTGACTTTGCTGGACAAAAACTTTAAAGGCTTGCAGCATAAAATAATGAAAATGATTTGCAAGATTTTGACGCAATACCACAGTTGCCCATGAGTAAAAAATTATTTTTAAAAACAAAGTTTCAAGGAGCAACTTTCATGAAATCAAATTTTCCGAAACAGAAACTTATTTTCGTGCCAGTAATTTCATTGTCAGTAAACGAATCAAGTCTTGACTCGAGTCTCGAGTCACTGGTGTGAAGTCCCAAGTCGGGTCAAACCATTTCGTGATAATGACTCGAGTCAAGTCGAGTCTTTTTTTACACCGACTCGTGTTATTTTCTCAAATCTCTGCAACACTGTCATATCGCTTTTTTCATCAGAATATGTTTTGCCATTGCAATATCGGTTTCGCAATATTGGTTTTCATGATTGGGTTTTGATATCAAGAACATTTTGACGTAGATGTAGTAGGTTTAGTGGTGATTAACCACAAAATGTTATTCCTATCGGTAGTTTTCCAAATTACCTGATTCCAAATTCATCTTCTGTCTTGAGCAACAAGGTAAATATAATTGACAACAGAGACTACTTCTCCTGCAACAAGAAACAAATCAAAATTGGTCAAAATAAGCATGCCCTTGACGTAACTTGAAAAAGTCTTATGAGCCACTCGGAGCGACCGTAAAAATCGTCGTTCACTTGACGTAAGTTTCAGCAGAGTAAAAACAATAGCTTGTATCGAATGTGTAACGACTAGGTTACGTAGGGATAATGAATAGCGCTGTAGTAATGTTCTAGTTTGCTAGAATACTTTACAGGACAAACTTAGTTTGCCACTGTACTTCACAAGATTTATTTGAAACACAAACAAATTTCCCAGCTTTTGGGTTCTCTTGTGCGAAAGTTGATGACGACATATCCCCTCCATCCTCTTTCACATTGTAGGTCAATGCGCTGAGAAAAACAAAATTTTCACATGAAAGGTATATGGTTGTGCAGAATCGTAAGACAGGCGTAGAGACATGCTACTTCAAATGATTTAGCAAATTTTTATTTTGATTGGAACCATTGCCTATAGGCCGCAAGCTAAATCACATTCAAGCATTTCAAAGAATTAAAAGATAGCGTTAAGCAAAAATTGTGGTCCTCTTAATGACGGTTTGAAATGTAAAGTTAATATGCTTTGGAGGCATTTCACAGTAGACTTTAGAAAATAGGATTTAAATCAATACGGAACTTCAAATCGGAGATTAAAAATTATTTTGGGCAATATGATCAAATTGATTCTCAGAAATAATAAATGTTTGAAACATAAAAGTTTTTTTTACTGGTCCTCAGAAAAAATAAACAGTTCCTTTGAAAAATACTATATTCTTTTAAAAAATACTGTTTTTCACTTCATGAAAAAGTAGAATGCATTGCTATGCTATTTTTCCTATCGGACTGTCAAACATGATTTCCAAACCGAAAAATTCTAGGCGTGGATGATCTCTAAATTTAATTTCTCACCCAGTCGCCAGTAATTACCAAAATGCAGGGTATAATTTTGTTACATATTTGCATCTTCCTGAAAAAGGGAAAACAAGAGTTTTTAGGAGGGCTATATTGTTTCCAATAAGGGAACAAAATACACATTAAATAAAACAGCTCTGAGAAACGTAAGTTACCCTGTAAGCTTATATATCGGATGGGCAGAAAAAAATGATCACCCAGTCCAATCAAGAATACTTGAAAACCAAGTTTTGCATACAAATTGAATTTGATTGATGACATGAGCAGCTAGTTTTGGTCAAATAGTAAAATTTTTAGCCAAACACATTCACAAAAGCAGGAATAACTAAGAAATACAAAATTCACATCAAAATATCCAGTGTCAAACGTTGACTTAAAATTTAATTACCACGGCTTTAATCGAGAAGATGGTCAATGTGGCCACCGTCCTCGAAATCAACCAGTCTAAGTCCCTTTTTTCGAGGAAGATATGGTCTTACAAATATCAGCAACTAATGTTTTATCCCGTGGCAACCCGTGTTTAGAAAAGTCTTCGCGCATTGACAACTGCAAAGAAATTTCTGTCATGCGAAAAGGTTTAACACTAGCTTTACGGAGGGGTCGTTTTCGACCCTGGTTGTTGTTTATTTGCTTTATATCTTCTAAATGCGTGACCAAATATCCATGAATCGCTTTGACTTTTCCTAAAATTTATTCTAGATTACATTCCAGGTTTTGAAGCTTTAAAAAAATTGCTTACTAGTTGAGTTTTCGCGTCTGGAAAAAAGCTACCCCTAGTTTTATGGAGGGGTCGTTTTCGACCCTTTTCATATATATATAACTCGTTTTTGCAGGAACCAGGCATTATTAGAGACAAAGCTGCATGGTGAAACATCTTGTTGGTATTAGCAAATAATAGCTGGCCTGAAACCGTTTAAAATGTGACAACAATGTCAAAAGAACCTTCTAAGTAAATACTATGACAATGAAAAGCAGGTGCTGGTATTCTAACTGTGTAAGTCCATTTAGAAAGATCCTTTTAGAAACAATGCTCTGTTAGTAGTGCATCATATCAGCTGTAATAGAAGTAATAGTTATTTTGTGGATAAGGAAACAGGTGACAACGATCAAAAGAAAAATGTAAATACAGCTGATCAAAGATTTTTGTGTATATTTTTTCACATTAGATTCCAGTTTATTACAATAGTTGGTGTGAGGTGAGTACCGCTAGCAACTAGGTATTTGCGCTGGCCAATAATAACAAAGTTTTCGCCTTAGCCAGAATAGTTTCATTCATGAAACACGTGTACTAGAGTAAGCAAAAGCTGTTTTGTGAATATTTGTTAGATCATTTGTATAACTGTAGAGTGCAGAATTTGTTTATTCTATAGTCTAATGCAAACTGTATAATAGATATAAACGCAAACAAAGTTGCAGACACAAAGTTATCATGGGATACTGATGATGAGCTGTCAGATCAAGAAGAGGTTTTTTCTGGTGCTGTTAGAGACGAGGAAAAGATATTACCTGCGAACATATACACTGATTCAGATTTCAGTAACGGTGAAAGTGATCATGACTCAAACGCTCAGCCTACTATATCTTCTGAGTGCTTGTTGGGCAGAGATGGAACTCTGTGGAAACGCTCCAATCCAGTAAGCAGTGGGCGTGCTAGAGCCCATAACGTGTTTACAGCAAAACCAGGGGTTCCTCGGGATGTAGCTTCATCAAGAAGCCCATATGATGTGTGGAAACATTTCATATCTGAACATATTTTGCGTATGATCTGCAGATACACAAACAAAGAAGCTCAACGAAGAGGCGATGATCAATTTACGGTAAACCTAACCGACTTAGAAACGTTTATTGGACTACAGTATGCGAGAGGGATCTATGTTAAAGGTCATCCCGTAGCTTTCTCGTGGAGCAAAAGATATGGCATTCTTATATTTTATGAAAATATGAGCGGAGATTCTTTTCTAAAAATCTTGAAATACCTGAGGTTTGATGACAAACCAAACAGAGTCAGAAGTGGACCCCATGCTGACAAGTTTGCACCGATTAGACAAGTATTTGAACATTTTGCTAATCAATGTCAAAAGAAGTATACGCGTAAATTTTTACTGACAGTTGATGAGCAACTGATGCCTTTGAAGTCGCGCTGTTCTTTTGTGACTTTTATGCCAAATAAGTCAGATAAATATGGTGTGAAATTTTGGATCTTGGCTGACGTCGAAACAAAGTATGTCTCAAACAGTGATGTTTATCTTGGAGCTCAAGAAAAAGAACAGCGTGATGGTGTTCCTCTTGCTGAATCCGTGGTTGTTAATTTTTGCAAACATATCAAAGGAAAGGGTTACAACATAACATGTGACAACTTTTTTATCTCACTATACGTTGCCGAAAAACTTGCGAGAGACAAATTATCTATTGTAGGAACAATACGAAAAAATCGACGCGAATTTTGCAAAAAAATGACTGAACCAGAGAATAAAGCTACATACTCAAGTGAATTTTATTGGCATGATCCCACAAACTTCTTATTTGTGAAATATCAAGCAAAACAGAAAAAGTCAGTTTGCTTGCTTTCCAGCATGCACGGTTCGGCAGATGTTGATGCAAGTATTGAAAAGAAAAAACCGGAAATGATTTTATTTTATAACGCAAACAAAGTAGGCGTTGATTGCTACGATCAAATGGCATGCTTATACACTACAAGGTCAGCAAGTCGAAGATGGCCAGTAGCTGTCTGGGGTGACATCTTGGACATTGCTGCTATCAACTCCTATGTATTGTATAAAAAAGTAACAAATGAACGCATAACACGCCGGCAGTTCATACTAATGCTTGTAAAAAACCTGCTGGGCAAGGCAGAACCTTGTCCGAGCAATAGCAACAGGCATTTCAAAGGAGACAGTGAAGAAGTGCGTAAGCGAAGGAAGTGTCATGGTGTATGCTGCGACAACAAGACAGTCTCAACTTGTATTTTGTGCCAAAAACCTACTTGTGGAAAATGTTCTCAAGACAATTTCAGAGTGACTCACGTAAAATGCTTAGCTTGCGTAAAACTGATTAGTTAAATGCTTTTATATTTTGTTCAAAATGTATTTTTTAAAAGTAAAATCATTTTGTTATGCGTAATCATTGCAATACAGCATACTAGCAGTTCAGAAACTAGTGCAAGAAAAACGCAATTAGCAAAACAAGATCAGGGTCGAAAACGACCCCTCCGTAAAACTAGGTGTAGAAAATTTCCCGTAAAGCTAGTGTTAACTGTGCACTTTTGTTGTGATTTCAATATGAGATTTTGTAGCGCACTTGAATGCACACTAGGTTCATGTGCTTGCGATCGTGGTATCTACGCTCGGCTAGAAAACCGATTTATTCTTTTTTGGTTGCGAACTTTCAGCAACCATGTAAATTTGGGCAGAGTGACGAAATAGCACGTCTAAGCTCTCCTCTAAAAACTAACGTCTGGCAATGTATATCTTAACCTGAAGTTTTTTCCGCATTATTTCGTGTTTATGAATATTTTTGGCTAAAAAATTTCACCACTTGATCAAAACTAGCAGCTGCTCATGACATGTACCAAATTTAATTTGTATGCAAAGCTTAGTTTTTGAGTTATTCTTGATTGAAACCAGTGATCACTTTTTTCTGCCCACTCAATACAAACAATCGGGTTTGCCAAATATTCTGTAAATATTCGCATCTGACGCTTTTTCAGCAATCAATCAGCGATCGTTTACCTAAACATTAACTAGCAAGAGTATTTTGATTTGGCTTGCGTTTTAGAGTGAGGCATAAATTGCGGTAAAGGATTAACCATTCGATACACCAAACATTACACCTCAAACAGACTGCTTGTATCAACATTTTACATTTTAAAGAGGGATTTTGTCAGTACGTACATGTGTTTCAACTCCACTGAAACTACTCAGACGACAAGTATTAAACTCGGCACAATTGATCACCACTCCGCGATTAGTATCACATAGGGTTGTTGCGTCATGAAACGGCCATAATTAAAGATAAGTTTTTTACTGATTTGCATTTTTTGACAGAGAAAAACCGTTTTTCGCTCAAACGAAAGCCAGCCCCCTACTTACCAACTGGCAAAAATTTTACCTTTTTAGGTTTAACATGATTTCAACACTTAACGCTTGATTGCACAATTTGTTCTGCGTATTAGCCTACTTCAAAAAGTTCTGATTATAGACTCGCCATTAAAAGCTATAGCGGAAGATATTAACGAGCTGCTTTTAATAAACAAAACTTTTACAACAATTTAAACTAAACTGACAACGCAACAACAGATTCTTTATTTAAGCACTAGCCGGCATGGCCTGGCAGAGGCCCTGCATCAGTAATGTCCGGGTTTAGTATTTCGGTTCAACCGACTGCGCCGGCTTCACCCATCCGGCTCTTGTGCGAGCAGCAGCGAAAAGTTAATAAATTTTATGCACTTTCGCAATTCTTCTACACGAAATTGTGATCATCATATTCTGTTAATCATGACTGGCAATACTCACAAAGAATCTTGCCACAAATTATTTTTGTTAATACTTGTGAGAGAGCAGTGATCAATTAAAACTGATTGTAGCAGCAAAATGGTGGTTGCTTTCACAATTAAAAGAAAAACTATTCAATAGTAAGCCTATTTTCCAATTGGTGCTGTCCCCTTCCTATTTATACTGATGGTATTAAGTTCCTATTTGGCTGCGCTATTGGTGTTGTTTCCGGCATAGCGACAAAAGCAGCTATTGTTTTCTCTGTATTCAGTTTTACACATTGTTGTGGTTATGGTTATGTTGATTTTTTCATAAACTTGGGATTTTATTACAATGATGTAGAGCACAGACATAAATACCATAACAGGCAGCATATATGACGGCGTCACCCGAAGAGACCCCCGTCAGCAACGTCGGGATTGAGAGTGTCGGTTCAGTCGGCCAAGCCGGCTTTACATATCAGGTTCTTGTATGAAGATTTACCAAACGTTTATGTGTTTTCTGCTCATAAGATGTTCATGACTTTTTGCGCTCCTTTTCCTAGTAGAATATCTCATTTCAAGATCGTGGCTTTGTCTTAGGTCTATGTGCTCTGTTCATTGCTGAAATGAGCCCAAAGGAGTTTTGCGTTTCCCGTAATTTTGAAGTAGGGAACACATTTTTGATATTAAGCTATTCTAAAGCAAAAGGGCAAAAATGTGTTTCGTGTGGTGTGATTTGACACAGTGACGCTGTTTTTTTTATTTCCCCATAAACTTTCTCAAGTTCTCGTTGGCTAGGCATTATATAGCATGCTCATTTCTCCCTTCTAGACGTGCTCTGGAGAGTTAAAAGGGTCCTTGGTTTTTCTCAAATGTTTGGTTTGATCCCGGTAGCTCTGTAGAGGTATTATAAACCAAAATACCAATAATATTTTCCATGTGGTGCGATTTGACATCGTGACGTTGTTAATTTTGATTTCGCCTCAAACTTTCTTAATTCTTTGCTGGCTACGCATTATAATTTATATTTGTTTTTCTTTGCTTAGGTGTGCTCATAGAAGTTAAATGAGTTCTTGCTTTACCCAAATTTTCACATTTGATTCCGGTAGCTCTATAAAGATATTATTAAGCAAAATAGAAAACATGTTCCTCTTAAGTATAGTGCGATTTTACCCCGGCAGGTCATACCATCACCCGTGCCTATTTAAAACGTCCCAAGTGATGTACGCGGCGCCAGCTTTATCGTACAAACATTTGTTAGAGCCACAACAAAATGATTTGCCAAATATAAGCCATTGTTCTTGTCCATGTAATGCTGATCATGTTGGTTTATAAACCAAGACCGGATGTGATCAAAACAAAAGAATGATGACACAAACCACCTCTTGTTATTTTTAAAAATGTAAGGGGAGTGAAACGTAGTCAAAATTAATGGCGTCGCTCAAATGGTGGTCGTCTTGACTCATAAAGAAATGAGCTGTTTAGTGGTAGGCCTATTTGACAATTTGGTGGCCCCGCTTTTGTATTAATATTGGTGAGACATTAAGATTTTTGGCTGCACTGTTTGTTTTAATTCGGCCATAGCATGAAAAGGGGCCTTGCCATTCCCCTAAGTCATATAACCTATTCCAATAGGCGCCTATTATGCTCTATTCAAACAAAAACATTCCCTCTTAATCCAGTGTTACATATTGATGCTATTATTGTTTAATTTTGATCTTTTCCTAAATTTGGGATTTTATTACCTTTAACTTTGCCTCTAATCCAGATCTCTCTACTTCTAAATGAAGATTAGTGTTTTGCACAGATATTCTTGCAATTACAAATATCAGTAATGGGCATTACCATTTATGGTCGCTATCAAAATGATAGTGGGTAATTTTGCTGCCTACCCCTGTTTTCACTAAATAGTGACAAGCATTGTGATGTCATTTAACATTATGACCTCAAAATGCGTTTTGAGCCATTATTATTAGGATCGCTACTTACCACTTCTTCGTCACTGTAGGCTAATTAATATGAACTAACGTCTCTGATTGCGTGCATGTTCTGTGGCCCTGGCATAAACGCGGCCATGCAAAGAGCAAACCAACTAGAAATGAAATGAAGCATTCACAGTTCAGGTATAGTAGTAGCCGGAGTTCCTATCAATAATGTTGATGCTAAAAACATCAAATCAGTTGGCTGCTTTCCCCGCCTTGCCCAATCGCAAAGGAAATTGTCTCAACATTTAGATCATATGTAGCTTGACAATTACATTTCGTTGCAAACGATAAGAAAGGACCATCTTTACCCCATTGTCTTTTTTTTGGGTGATCACCGAGTGTTTTGCTTGGAGTAGGCTACATATTAAAACTTGTAGACTTTGAATCTTGTGAATGTTTTGATTGATAATGCCAAAGATCCATGCTATCGAGAAAGAATAGACAAAATGCACCAAAGTAATTAGTTTTTCTAGAAATTGCAGTTTTGTGAAATGCAGGCACTAAAATTTTGTGTGTTTTTAACCGGTAGACTACATTTTATAAACAGTTGGAGATTTCAGTTTTTGATGAATATTTTTGAAAACGTCGACAGATAATGCAAAAGAACCATGCTTGTGAAGAAAAGTAGTCAAAATGTACCAAGGAACTAACTTTGTTTAACAATTGCAAGTTTGTTTGGTCTAGTAGGATAATTGATGAACTAAAAATGAAACATGGTGTATGGCAACCAAGTTTTAATCAGCCAATTTAAACTAATCCTTAGCCCTAAGTAATTGGAGTCACATATTGCTGGAAAGGAAATTTCCTAAGCTTTCAAAGGAGAATAATTGTTAGTATTTTATTATAATGGTTATGTATTAAAGTCATCTGTTTATACTGAGCTAACCACTTTTGGGAGGAGTAAAAAGTTACACCACAGATTTTAATTTTAGTTTTTTTAGTATAAAAACTGATATTAATTGTACATATTACACACTATCGGAATCACCATGAAATAATCTTTAATTTGTTGAATAAAATTTGAAAATCACTTGAAAAATGAGGTCACAAATCAGTGTTTTATTAAACTGATTTTGCAAAAAGGGTGCAATTTTTGAAAACATCTTGATCTTATGATCTTTATTAACAAAGATTTGGGTTAATCCTACGAGACATATTATGACGTCATAGACCAGTGTACGCGCGTAAGCGAAAAAGAAAAGAAAAAATGCTGAGATGGCTTGAAGTGCTTAAATAAAGAAGTGCTCGTAGCATTGTCAAATAATTAATAATTGTTGAAAAGCTGTTTTTGTCAAAAGCAGCTTATTAATATCTCCTAAAAAATGTTTAGTCGCGTTTGTGCGATGACTACGTTTTGAGAAAGAACAAAAAACTGATTGTTCAATGAATCGTTAATTGTGACGTCATTTTAGACCCAAAGTTTTAAAATGTGGTAAGTCAGAAGCTGGTTTTCATTTGAGCAAAAGCGATTGTCCTCGGTTAAGTAATGCAAATTCTGAAAAAATAATTTTTGGTTATGACGTAATCATGATATATCGACTACAATTATGACACTCACCACGAAGTGGTGATCAATCGTGCCAAGTTTGATGCTTGTATCTCTAGCAATTTCAGAGGAGTTAAAACAGACTCACAGACAGACAGAATTGCGCTTTATAAATTAGATTTTAAGACTTTTGAGCATGCTTATTCTCTTTTTTGTTTAAATGTTTGAAACTGCTTCTATGATGTCATAATGCTGTCTGGTGCCATTATCGTTAAAAAAACAGTAAGCAGAAGCTACATTCACGAGTGATACGGCTTCGCAGAGTGCTGACAGACCATCCACCAAGTGGATCTAGTATAGATCCCGCAAGTGTGGCGGTCTAAGCTATGCTTTATTAAAAGCCTCTAGCTTATTGTCGGTCACCAACTGCACTGAAGAGACCTGATAGGTCGAAACAGTGTCACTGTCTGCAGTTTTGCTAAGTGCATCGCTAGCCTCTTGCATTACTATACACGTAAAACTTTTTATTTATTGTTATTTTGAAAGCAAACTACTGATAATCTGACTATTAACGAAAAATGATACCTTCCCGTATCAACAAAGCGATAGGCCATAAAATCTATTACCCAGTAATGTAATGGCAAGTTACAACATTTTTGAGAGTCATGTAGCTAACCTGACTGATCTTGATCTCTAGACATATTAATCAAGTGCAGCAAAGTCATCAATTTGACGTTTTTCGCGTTAAATTTTTCACGAAACGCAACCATTATCGGCTTCTTTAACACAGTAAACCGGTTCATGGATTCTATAATATACTTTTAAAGCATAACCTAATCCATTGTAGCTTAATAAATTTACTGCAAGTGCTTGACTTTTGGTTAGTTTGCACTTCCCTAGCTGCGATTATGCCAGGATAAAGCAACATACGCGCAGCCAGAGACGGTAAGTCGTGCAAACAGACATATAATCACAAAAAGTCGTAACTACTAGTAGGCCAAATTTTTGTTATTGCGTGTCTTTTACACACGCCTGATGACACCCAATAATATCGAAACCGGTCGCGAGTTATTGACATGTTGAAATAGGTTGTTGTATTTATTTATGAGCAATTTTTCTATTTATGTTAGTGTAATGCTGAAAGCAAATCCTCTTAAAAAGGAGATCAGCTGAATATTGCTAGCTGGCTACTAGGATTATCTACGAGCGCATACTCTGTAAATTGATAATGTTTTAATAATAGGCCCACATCCCTATTAGGGCTTGCCGATGTGACATTTTATCCATAACGTGTATCTTTAAATGAGACCCCCTTGATACAAGTGTTGCTGTGTCCACTGCTTTGTATTCCATGATTATTTTGCACACAACGGCAGATCTGTTGTGACTTGGGGTTAGCATTTTTGTTGTTGTGCATCACTTACATTAAGGTCAAAACCAATAACGGGTTATTGACGTGTTGTTACAGATTGTTTTATTGTACAATATGATGTTGATAATTTTTTTGAGCAATTTTTCTGTTTATTCTTGGTATGTCAAATATTCAACAACTTGGAGCATAAAAATGGGATTTATTCGCAATTCTCAGTAAAAAGAATAAAGCCAAAATGCTGGTAAATATTTTATTAAAACGTTTCGCTTTTACACTACAAGCATCATCAGTTGAATAAATGGTCACCTAAGGCTAGGTTAAACAGATACTGCATTGATAGCTAACCGCTGTACGACTAAATTTAGTAAGGTTAAAAATTATGACATCACAAATTGATTAAACAAACAACTGCCATCAATTAGCAAGGCAAGGCTAACTTAAAAAGCGCACTGCAGATATACTTTCTATAACTATTACGTATTAAACAAATAAATTGGTTGTGATGCTCCATCCAAGTTAATTTGCGGTTGAATTTTTTGAATAAGTAAGGTTTCTTTGATTCGTGATGTCATAATTCTTAACCTTACTAAATTTAGTTGTACAGCGGTTAGCTATCAATGTAGTATCTGTTTAACCTAGCCTTAGGTGACCATTTATTTAACTGATGATGCTTTTAGTGTAAAAGCGAAACGTTTTAATAAAATGTTTACCAGCATTTCGGCTTTATTCTTTTTACTAAGAATTCAACAACTTTTTCTGAAATTACCCGGCAATTACTTTGGCGCCTCTACCCTCCTCCACAACTCGACATTTACGCAACCATGAAAGTGGTGAATAAACGGACAAAAATTTGCGAAATTATTGGCTGTTTCAATTGTGAACAAGTCCACTTTCTCAGTACATGCTGTAATCATGGCAAATAAAACGTTGCTTGCAATTTTAAAAAGTTTGGGAGAAATATAGCGTCTGTACACTGCCACCACTGATGTTTTTCTATTCGGTTTTCATTATAATTATGGCACTTTTGATTTTAGAACGACAATTGTTTATGTCAAATAAACGTTTATTTCTCTCTATTGTACTTACAACTACCCGTATTCTTAACTTTGACAGTACTGATTGGGGTCTTGCATTTGTAATAACTGTAAACGCATCAATTCGGATTAGCTTGCTCTTTCCCTGGCTGTGTTTATAACAAGAGCAAGCAACATGCGTGCAACCGGAGGCTTTAGGTAGTACAAATATCCGTACAATTACGAAAAAGTCGTAAGTAGCAGTCATAATATTGAATAGGTTATTCTTGAAAATACAAAATCAATCATTTTGGTGCCCTCCCACAATCTTGAAATTATGCTCCCATGCACTTCATCGAATGAACGCGTAAACGTTTGTGATATTGTTAACTGCCTTAATTGTAAGCAAGCTAAGTTTCAAAGTGATGTTTTGCTTAAAATAGAGCAAGAAAAATGTAGCCAGGGACTTGAAAAACTGGGGGGGGGTATATAGCGGCTATGCGCAACCTCCATGTAATGTTTTGTTGAATTGATTTGATTTTGGGACAAAATTTGGCTATGTCAAAAAAAACAGAAATTTTTGTTTTTGATTTAAAAGCTATCCATTGCATAAAACCAAATGAACTGATATTCTTAATCTTGACATTACTGATGTGGGGCAGTGGGCGACTGCTGTAGAGCCATCTAGTGCTTAACCTGGTCATAGTAATCAGGAGCCCTGGTGCAACTCTGAAAAAAACGACTATTTTAATATATGGAGTAGATTTCAATCTGTGCGTTCGTATGTACGTGTGCTTTAACTCTTAGGGCGCTCCTTTTTCTTTCCGGGATTATCTAGAAATGTCTCTTTTTTACCCCTCAAAATGGCAAGTGATGATACTAATGAAGGTGCTAGTACGTTTAGACTAACAAAACGGGCTAGAAAAAGTGCTATAAATGTTAAAAATAAGCATGATATACTATTTGAAAATGATAGCAATTGTTCTTATGTATCTTTGAGTGACGAATCCATGGACGACATTGACACAAGTAATGCTCTAGAAAGGTATGTACCAAAATTGGCTCATTGTCATACGGTATACACGTGCCGATGTACCAAAATTGGCTCATTGTCGCTTTAAGGGTTAACTTCTCCAAAACTACTCTGCGTACAAACATCAAACTTGTCACGATTGATCACCGCTCAGCTTTGGGTTTCACATTTTGTTTCCAAAAGCTACAGAGAAAGAAAAGTCTGGAAGTCGCTTCTATAGAGCCTGACTAAACTAGAGTCATAGCCTCAACCATTTGTGTCATCCCAGCTTGTCAGTGGAGGTTGTTTATAATTCGGCAAGTTGAAGTAACACACTTATGCAATGTCAATATATGTTGGAAGTTTGAGATCAAGAGGCAATTCAAACTCATAATTTTATTGCTACAATAACATCTACTTACTTTTGCAATTTATGAAGTGGAGCAACAGCAAAGCACTCTCCTTCATCCAACAGGACCAAAGTCATTGCGACGCACACGAGAAGCAGAATCAGTTTGTTCATTTTTATAAATTAATTATTCAAAGCTTGATTAAATTAACTAAAGTGGTAAGATGTTTAATTATGTGTTGTCTGCAGTGGGAAATGCGGAGCGAAAGACATGAAAGACATGAAAATAGCAAAGTCATAAACAACCACCTCATAATTACTAGCTTGTTTTGGTGGTAGCAGAGTGAGTAAGATAGATTCATTTATCTTCAAATATCAGACAAATCATCTTTGCCAATTATATTGAAATAGATGTATCATCAAGTAGCCCATTCTTCGGAGCTCATTTATACAACAAGCAGTGCGACCACCTATGGAAAACTGCAGTAAAATTCCTTCACAAAAACACGGTCCCTTTGTTGTTGTAGGACTCCAATGCATACTCAGTCACTGCCAAAGACAAAAAAATTGATTTACGAGACCAAATTGAAACCTCATTTTAATTCATTTAGATAAGCTATGTTTTGTCGAAACACAAAACAAGACATTTCTGTTTTGTCGAAAAACAGTTTTATGATTGCTTTGCTTCTTTAGTAATTACTCTTGCCACCATCATCCTGCGATCTACCAATTTGTCTTCGATTATTTGTTCGTAATATCGAAAACGATTAAGAAAAATTGAATGCTTTCATCTTCCATCCCATTGCTTACTGTCTGTATTGAATCTCAGTGACCGTTCACTACGATTTGCTTTTATCATTCTTCCGTTTAACTTAAGTTTTGCCAGTTAAGAGTTTTTACGCAAACTTTACTTTTTGGCATAAAATGTTGAATCGTAAAGCCGTTCCGATTGCAGACTTATTCATGCCACGTTACTGCAAGCAGTTGCGATGACTTGCCATTGTGTTTCCTTTGACGTGATTTCCGTCTTTCAACCTACTTCAAAACAATTTAAACATATGTTAAAGTGATGGGATTTCAATGTGAATCTTGAGAATGATATTGATCCAGAGACAACAATGCGAAGTTGTATCGCGTTGACTAATACAGTAAGGTGGATTGTACACAATATACATCTTTATACGTGGTTTTTTCTTGTGCATAATTGCACAGAATTTTCATTAGCTTAGATATTTATATAATGCTATACTGTATATGTCGTTGTTCAAGCTTCAAATTTTGTCCACAAAGTAAGTACCTAAAGCGTATACATTTTTGCAGACAAAATTGCATAAAAACGTTTAAGGTACAAATTCTGCGGACAAAACGGGATGCTCACTCAACAAGACATACTGTGTGACATGTAAATATCCATTCCGATAAAATATCTCTGCAAAAAAGCTTGAGAGCAAAACATGACAGAACTAGCAAAATGTCTTGAATGATAGATTGAAATGATCACCATTACGTGTAAAGGAACCATGGTCTATATTATCTAAAACTTTTCGTTGCTGTTCTCACAAATATTTTTGTGGTGAAGCCGGCGCAGCTGCCATACTTGATATTAATACGTTCTGACTCGGCACAGGTGATGGCATGTTTTGCCAGGGTAAAATCGCATTATACTTAGAAGGAACATTTATCTATTTTGGTTGAAAATACGTTTATGGAGCTACCGGGATCAAATTAAAAAATTTGCGGAAAAAATTATAAAGCAAGCACTTATTTAACTTTCTTGAGCACATGTAAGCAAGGAAAAGCGTACATACCACATAATGCGTAGCCAGCAAGGACCTAAAAAGGTTTGATGAAAAATCAAAGAAAAGAACGCCATTGTGTTAAATCGTACCACATGGAAAATATTGTTGATATTTTGCTTTATAATAGCTTTAGAGAGCTGCTGGGGATCAAATCTACAACATTTCGGGAAAAGCAAGGACTCTGTTAACTTTCCTGGGCACGCCAAGCAGAGAGATAAGAATATGCAAGGTAACGCGTAGCCAACAAGGATTTGAGAAAGTTTAAGGAAAATCAAAAGAAAATGACGTTCCTGTGTAAAATAGCTCCAAATGAAAAACATTTTTGTTATTTTGCTTCAGAATAGCTTAATATTATAATTGTGTTTCCTACTTCCAAACTAAGAAAAACGCAAGGCCCTCTTGGGTTCACGAAAGCAATGGACAGAGCACATGAAACTAAGGCAGAGCCAGAAATTTGAAATGAGAAATTGTATTAGGAAAAGGAACGCACCAAATCGTGAAAATTTTATGTGAACAAACATAAAGCTTTTGTTATTGTTCTCTTAAATGCCCAAGGACGAAACAGGCTTGACTGGCTGAACCGGCATTCTCAATCCCGACGTTACTAACGGAATGGTATGTTTGGTGCAGCGGTTTGGGTGCCAGCTGACAGTTAGGCAAAGCTTTTTGGGCTCTATCCGTTTTGGCGTTAGGGTTAGAAATTTATAAAACATAAAAGAGATCTAGTTTTCTTATTAGAGAGAGCGGCTGCCCAAACGGCTGCGCCAAAACGTACCCTACCCGGTTACTGATGGCGCGACGCCGAAATATACTATAAAGCAAGGATTTATTTTTTGCTAATATGCTGCCCGTTAACTATATCTATACTATAGGCCTAAAGCTATATCTGTAACAATATCTCAAGTTTAATAAAAAATCGCAACAAAACCATAGACCTAACAATTTGTACAACTAAATTTTGAGAGAATATTTGTTGGAAAAAAGGGCTCTCCCTAGAATATGGTAAATGGATTTGGGCAAAGGCATAGACGCTTGTGTCGTTACGTTGGAAACGTAGCAAATAGCGTAGCCCAAAAACTTAATACCACAAATATATATAGGGAAAGGTGCCACACCAAATTGCAAAAATAGGCTTACCATTAAATAATTCAATCCTGTAATAGTGAAAACAACGACCATTTAACCGCGACCATCATTTGGAGTGTGGTTTAATCCCTCCCCTTTACTTTTGTTAAAAGTATTAATGGTATTTTGTAGCAAGATTTTTTCTTTGTAAGCATTACCAGTCCAGAGTAAGAGTATAAGATGATCATCGTTACGAGTACAATAATTATAATTATTGGAATTATGGATGTGCGTAAAAAGCAGAATTTTACCGTTTCTGTTCACGCAAATGCACAATGGGTGAAGCGGGCGCAGCCGGCTGAACCGATATTTTTGACCCCAACGATACCAATGGTGGGCCTGTTGGGCTACACTTGTACAGCCGGCTAGTGTTGTACAAATCTGAAGATAAAAATTTAACTTAATTTTAACCAATATATTCTTTCCGAATATTTCGGTTTTTGAATAATAGTAAAAATTTCCAAAATTGTAACCAGGGTTAAAAATGTCAATAGCTTTAAAAAAACTGGTAATCAACAAGTACTCACGAATAAGAAACATATATTCCAGGTTACAAAACATAGTCTGAAAATAATTTCCTATATTCAATTTTGTATCTACCTAAGCTGCAAACGTTGATGCAGCACTGCTTTGAATGATCATGTGTTGTAGTTGTTGCTTCTACTACTATTATAGCTTGAAATAGAGCATCATATTTATTGATTAACCAAGTTCATATGGCAAACCGAAACGGGATTAAGCAAGAGCAAAGGGGTTTTTTATATCGAGCTTGGCGAAAAAAACAGCTAAAATATGATCTTAAATTTAATGGTGTTTAACCCTAGAATGCATAACAGGGGTCAAAATGACCCGGACGGCGCTACTCGTGTTGATTTCCCAAAGCAAATTGCAAATATCCTCTTGGATTTCCTTGACTTTGTTAGCAATTTATAACCATGCATGATCATGCAATAATTATTTTTGTAAATTTTTACCTACAAGGAGAAAAATGCGTTTTCATGAAATACCCCGAGAATGCATAACAGGGGTCAAAATGACCCGTGGAGAATTTGCCTAGAAAACACGTTGTTATGCTCATTTTTTCAGTCATCACATCTTACTGGTGCTCAATGGGAATAGATCTTAGGGAAATTCCCGTAGGTTTGCCTTTAGGAAAATGTCCGTTGGTTTACGTTTTCTAATCGTCTTGATTTTTCTGAGCTTATCAGTCATGTGCTTGATTATCTACCCACTGCTAATTGCTTCTTGCGAAATTTTTCACACCTCTTCTACACAATATAAGATCAGAATGATTTTATCTTCTAGCTGGTTGCATTCGGATTGTTGCTACAGAATATATTGCGGTTTTGTTGACCTGCGCGTATTTTTGTTCTAGCCTAGGAGTTAGCGCAGTATAAAAGTGTAGGGATTTTTGGGCCAGTTTGTGCAACTGAAAGGCGTAGTCCAATATGGGTTTATCTATTGGTGTGGCACCTCCTCATTCAGCACTGACAGATCGACGCAATTATGCAAGTAGGGATTGGTGACGACAGCTACCAACTGTGAACCTTGAGTTGCTACTTTCGAACCATGACACACGTTTTTCTCTTTATAAAGTGTCATTGCCAATTGTTGAGGTAATTCATTTGTGTTTCCGCAGGTTTAGTGCAAAGTAATTGTATAATAGCTGAGTCTAAAAGGAACCGTGGTATGGACACTGAAAAGAGCTGCTCAGCTGATTATGCATACAACGGAGGAAGACGATGAAGAAATACATAGAGAGAATGACAAAAGTGACTCTGATTTTTCAGATGATGACGATTCAACGTATGCACCTTCTACTCTGGAGACTCAATATTCTGATAATGAAGCAATGATTCAATCTTTGTATTCGACAGATTCTGGATCAAAAAGTGAGGAAGAAGAGAATAACCCTTCCAATGTTTTACTGACAACATCCGATGATTCATCTACAACATTAGACTCTTCATCACCATATTCTGAAACCCGAACTGGAAAAGATGGGACTGTCTGGAGTGCTTCTTCAAGACCCAAGGGGAGATTTAGATCGCACAACGCTATTCGAACGAGATTACACAGAGTTTCTGCATCGGAAATTTGCACTCCCAAAGATGCTTTTCAGGCCTTTTTGAGCGACGACATTATTGAGGAAATTCTGTTGTGCATCAACTTGCAAGGTCGACGAGTTGCTACAAAATGGAATGCTGTACAACAGGAAGAACTGTTAGCTTTTATTGGTGTTTTACTCCTGGCAGGAGTAGAAAAAAATTGGGATTTAGATACACGACAATTGTTCTTAGACCAGAAGCAAAATCCTACCTACAAAGCTGCATTTGGCATCAACAGATTTGAAAACATACGACGCCACCTGCGATTCGATGACAAGCAAACACGGGCAGAAAGGCAAAAGCAGGATAAATTGGCTGCATTCAGCTACATCTGGGGTTTATTCATTAAAAACTGCAAAACTCAATTTTCCCTTGGACCATATACTACAGTAGATGAACAACTTGTGCCATTCAGAGGGCGATGTCCTTTCACGCAATATATGCCAAACAAACCTGCCAAGTACGGCATCAAAATCTTCTGGCTCTGTGATGCTTCTTTGCCTTATGCCTCCAATGCCAGGATTTACGTGGGAAGACAACCTGGATCAGAACCTGAGAAAAATCTGGGCCATAATGAAGTTGCAGATCTAACATCACCACTTCAAGGCTCAGGGAGAAACGTGTCAATGGACAACTATTTTACAAGTGTTCCATTGGCAAAAACAATGCTGCAACACAATTTGACAATTGTTGGGACCATGAGGAAATGCAAACGAGAAATTCCAGAATGCATAAAAGCTTCGAAGTCTCGAGAAACAAAAACATCCACCTTTGGTTTTAACGATCAAATTACAATGGTCAGCTATGTTCCCAAAAAGAACAAATCTGTGACAATGCTTAGCACCATGCATCACGATATAAATATTGATAAAGAAGACCCAAAAAGGAGGCCAGAGATTATCAAGTTTTACAACAAGACGAAGATCGGTGTTGACCTGGTTGATCAAATGGTTCAAACATATACTTGTAGGAGACAAACTCGCCGATGGCCTCTCAACCTCTTCTGCAACCTGCTGGACATTGCAGCGCTAAATGCTTACTCTGTATTCGAACAAGTGTATCCTGACTCTCAGAGCACCAAAGGTTCAAGACGACGGCGTTTCATAACTGATCTTGCAAATAGTCTGATTTATCCATACATGAAGACAAGACAGAAAATCCCCCAACTCCGAAAAGCCACAAAAGAAGCTATGGTGAGATGTGGCTTGACCTTTTCCAGTGCAATATCCTCGAGATAACACCCTTCCGAAGAGAAAGCGATGCGTGCTATGTATGCACTCAAAGGACAGAAAGGTTTCAAAATGTTGCTCAAGATGTTGCAGACCTGTCTGTCCAGAACACAGCATCTCCACTATCACATGTAACGAATGCTATGAATAGCCTAAATCAGTAAATCCTCACATTTGAACAGTTTCTTGGGGTGGACGTAGGATTGCGCCCATTGTCATTTCTCCCACGTAGTTAGGCAGAGGGTTTGGGTTAGATTTTGGGTTTAGGTTATGATTGGAGCAATGGATATATATCATTATCCAAAGGAGGAAATTGCATGGGCGAAATCCTACGGGATCCGTTTCTTGGTGGTACAGAACTTGAAAATTGGAGAGAGCAAGACATATGCCTTGCTCTCTGCAATCTTCAAACCCTCACATGCTTTGAAAGTTTACATTTCGAACTGTGAACACATTCGAACTTGTGAACAGCTATTGTGTGGTAGGTATACTGTTTTGTTGTGTCTGTATGTTTCGTGCTTGAACTTGTTACAAATTAAATAATAAAAAACTAGATATGTCACCATAACAAAACTTTCAAAAATAAAGGCGAGAAAATAAAAAAATATTTAAAAAATCACCTTTGGTAGGAAAATTGCATGTAATGGTAATAGGGGTCAAAATGACCCCTGTTATGCATTAGTGCAAGTTTTTTCGTATATGCATTCTAGGGTTAATATAAAAACACGCAAAACACAATAAAAATGCAATAAAGAAAAATTTAAATAAAAATTGATCTAAATGTGATAAAAAATCCTGCAGTTTTTGTTACGTAAAAAGCGTGTTCAACTTTAGATATGCAGATGGTGAGTTCAGCCTTCTAGCAAATATTTGAAAGTCTTGGTTCAATTTATAATGAATGTGTGATTGGAACCACCCAAACCTTCGTACATGCCATATCAAACGCTTTACGTCTGTATTGGCCATGAACGCCTCGTTTCCACCAAATCCAAATCCTAATAGGCACCCCAGTGGTGATTTTAGGATGAGGCAGCTGCCTCGGGCTCCCTGTTTGGAGAATAAGAGCCTCCTATTTCAAACAACCTGATAAGCTATTTCGGCCCTTCGAAATACAAGTAATTTCCTAAAAAAGCTCTTTGTTGCAAACTAGGGCAGTTAGAGGGCTTCTCATGAATTTCTGCTTCAGACCCTTAAAATCCTAATCCACTAATAAATTGAAAATTCTTGTTTTTGACATACAAAAATTTGTCAAATCTATGACAACAAAAACACTTCGTAAGTGAAGGTTAAAAAATCATATTGTGTTATAAAGTCATCAACCGCTGATTTATTTAGCAAAAATAGTTTCTGTATACATGAAATCCCGGATGCCACAAAACAAGCCTGCGCAACATACATTTGTTGCCGCTCTTTGAAATGTTAATTGAAAGATGTTCTTCATTTTTGTTTCGAGACCAAAAAAAGCAAAATAAACTCATTGAAAGTCGATCACAAAAAAATATTTGTTCACGTGTTTCGAGACCAATAAAAGTTCAAGAACTTCAGCGAGCAGCCTTCAAATTACCTGCTTAATGTGGCTCTTTGACTGTTTTGAGCAGCCTGAGCCTACTTGTGCAATTGAATTGCAAAACAACGTTAATTGACGGGAAAGTTTTTCAAAATCGAATATATACAAAAAGCCGCATCTACAGGATTAAGAAATCACATGCTGATATGAAATCTTTCTATTTTAAAGAAATGACTCACTGAAGTAATTAAAAACATTATTAGGTAGCGCTTAGAATGAAAATAATGTCACGACAATCATGGAACTGATCAGACAAAATATCTTCCCTTTTTCAGATCAGTATTTTTATTTTTGTATCATTGACTGAGTGCATGGATGGCAGGCGAAAGCCTGGTATTCCGCAGCTTATATGGTAAAGTATTATACCGACAACAAAGAGGGTGCGGATGGGGGATTCCACCGGAATCAACTCTGGTCTTTCTCAGGGCTTTTTGGTTAGTAAGTTGCTTTAATTGCGAACTGCGCATAAAGCAAACTATAAAGCTTTATAGAAAGTTATATGTCTTTGGAATTGTCGTACAATTATAAATGCTTAAATTTCTTCTGTGACTTAATAAGTTTTGCTTGTGTCTACTCGACTGATTACTTAATGATAGCATCTTCTTCAATTTTAAGAGTAAAAACTTTAAACTGATCCTTAAAGTCCTTACCAAACGTTTTGAGCAGTTCAGGAGCAAAAGTAATTTTTTGCCTATGTTTTGCAATGCGTACTTTACTCACTTTCCTATGTCTATTGGTTTTTTCTTTGATTTTTTGTGCCCCGGTTTGCTTGCCGGTTTTCTGCACGCCAAAAAGTTAGACTAACTAGTCAGTATCTTTGTTTTGAAGTAATCTTGAGAAGATGATAGTTTGAGTTAGAGGATTTATTTGAAGTGATATAATGGGTAAAAAATCATCCTTGCGCGTTGCTCAGCGGTCAAAGATTGTGACCTTACATAATGAAGGATATTCGCAGAGGCAAATCAGTAAAAAGTCCAAAGTTAGCCGCAAAGCAGTGCAAACAGCAATCATGAATTTCAAACTGAATGGCAATTTCATTGACAAAAAAGATCATAATGCTCCTAATAAACTACCCCAAAACACGACAACCGGATAAAAAGAATTTCTGGCCGGTCTTTGATACGAGTCTAAAAGAAAGTTCAGAGTCGTTAGCGGAGAAGAGTTGCCATGTCAGCGCTATGACAATCCACGACGCTTGCAGTACAATTTTTGTGAGTGTTGTTTGTGAACACAATGTTTGTATGTCCATGGATAAACGTTGCGATTCCAAGTACACAATTGCAACCATGAAACAACCCCCAGTCAAATGATCTGGGGGGCACGTCAAGAAAAGGCACTACTGGAACCGCTATAAATGGGAAAAATACTTGAATTTACTAAAAAATAATTTAATATTGCATATGAATAGTCATGAATGAGCACTTTTATGAAAGATGGCACGCTTTGTCAGAAAGCGAGAGTGGTGACGTCAAAAACCTCAACGATAAAAAAGTAAAAGTCTTTCTATGGCTTGGAAATAACCCCGACCTCAACCCGATTGAAAACTTATGGAAGATATTAAAAGACGAAGTCGTTGAAAAGCAACCCACATTGGCAAACACCTTTGCAAAATTAGTGGCTTGGGTGACGGAAATGACCACGGAGTAATACCAAGCCTTGTTTTGTAGCATGCCATCCCGAATAAAGGCAGTTATGAAGAACAGAAAAAAACGCAACGACTATTGAAAAATTACGGAGTTATTGTGTGGTAGTGTGCTTCGTATAATAGCCTCTACTTCATTTGCAAATAAAATTATCCCTCTTGTAAATACGAGGGTCAGTCAATAAGTAATGAGACTTTCTCAATTGCTTTTGTGTTTTTGTAGCTAAGGAACTCAAATTTTATGTGATGATTATGAATGGAGTTGTCATCTCATTTACAACAAAACTTGTTCATTTTCAGATTACTGTAGATGTGATGATAAATTGAAATGACTACTTGGCTAGCAAACAGCTCATCGTTGGAACAAAGAGGAGTCATCAGATTTCTGTTGGCAGAGAGTGTAAAATCATGTGAGATTCTGTCTAGAATGCAAAGACAATATGGTCCTTCCTGTATGTCTAGAGCAAACTTCTACAAATGGGTGCAGCATTCAAAGATGGACGCGAAAGCATTACTGATGATCTGAGAAGTGGAAGACCTGTGGATGTCTCTACCCCAGAAGCAGTACAGGCAGTTGAAGACCTGATCAAATCTGATAGAAGGGTCATTTTAGATGAAATTGCTACAAAATTGGACATCTCTCATGGCACAGTGTACGCAATTGTGCGTGAGAAGCTGCATTTTTCAAAAGTTAGCTGTCGCTGGGTTCCCAAGATGTTAACGGATGATCACAAAATGCAACGCCTGATGGCTTCCAGAGCATCACTACGCAGATACAGAAAGGAGGGAGATGCATTTCTGTCGAGAATAGTGACAACTGATGAGACCTGGGTTTTTCATTATGCCCACTCAAAGAGAGGTTTTTCATTATGCCCACTCATTAGGCCCACTCAAAGAGAGTATGAAAGGAATTCACTTCCAGACCGACGAAGAAGTGAAGGCTGCTGTTAGCAACTGGCTAAGGACCCAGTCCACGGAATTCTATGCCAAAGGAATAGACAATCTAATATCAAGATGGAACAAGTGTGTTGCAAAGGAGGGAGACTATGTTGAAAAATGAAAAAGCATTTTTTGATTACCAGTCATTGCAAACTTGAGTTATTGAGAAAGTCTCATTACTTATTGACTGGCCCCCGTACATAGTGCATAAAGTAAAAATTTTTGGATTTTTAAAACAAATATTGAGTGGCATTAAACTTACATTAAAATAGCATTAAAATAGTAAAGTTGCTCCGCTAGCATGTCATAAGAGGCGACTATTGGGTACCTAATAATGTTGGTCTGCCAAGTTGGTGATGGGGCTATCAGTCTGCAATTTGCATTCATAACTCATTCGTGGTTCAAAGTGGGCTGTGGCTTCTCCCCTAGCCTAATTTAATTAGGTTTACGGCATGAATCTGGAAAATTGTTTTGGGCAGCATGTCAGTAGTTTGCTTTCGAAATAACAGTGAATTAAAAGATTTGGCGTAGCTGCTGCCTGCTGCTTTTTTCACTGTAACAGCGCTGGCACTATTGTGGCGTCATAGAGGTGGTTTTAAGCATTCAAGTAAAAAGAGAATAAGCAGGCTTAAAAGACTTAAAATGCTTAAATAACAAATCTGCTGTTGCGTTGTCAATTTAGTTTAAATTGTTGTGAAAGGTTTTTTATTAAAAGCACTTCGCTAACACTTCAAGTGCCGCACGCTTTTCGTACATGCATGCCCGGTGGTGTCGAGAGCTTCTGCGCTTATTTGTCACCTT
The DNA here is from genome assembly GCA_963675345.1 of Trididemnum clinides. Taxonomy (NCBI): domain Eukaryota; kingdom Metazoa; phylum Chordata; class Ascidiacea; order Aplousobranchia; family Didemnidae; genus Trididemnum; species Trididemnum clinides. The sequence goes on from OY776298.1 coordinate 14,780,788, forward strand.
TGGTCTCAATACATGTAACTGATGCTTTGTTACTTTATAAAGTATAGATCAATTGCACATGACGTCATCACCACTTGCGGCGCCCTCCAAGGTTTTGTTGGAGGACCAAAGCGCATTGTTTGCATAGAATTTCAATGGAGGCTTTTGTTATCAGTTTGTTTTTTTAACATTTTATCGCTTAAAATTGCAATTTTTTTCAGAAATTGAAAAGATTGACAAGGTAGCTAAATATTAAAACACTAACTGTAAGCGAATGTGCTAAAAATAAGAGATTTTTAGACTATATTTGGTAAGCTAATCTAGAACAGTAAGTTTAGCAATTATTTATTTTAAAATTTGCTACAACTGCACGTGGGCAGTTGTGTTGAGAAGAGTCCAGGCAATAGTGACAAACTGGGTATTGTGTAAAAAACCCAGAGTAGTTGGAAATAGCTGCAACTTAACTGCTTTATAAAAAATTATTTCGGCACCGGATTTAACTTGAAGCCCCCCAAAACTCCGTTTTCAGCTAAACTCTTAAGTGTCTTTTACTAAAAAGGCGTTGATTTACCCCATACTGAAACAAATTGGTTCATCAGCTCTCCCAAAAATTAAATCGCGAATCAGAATCAACCTCACAACATCCCTACAGCCTATTTCTTGGGAATAATACTTTTTGTGTATGGGAAAGGAGAGAAAAAGGGCACTTTTGTCCCAAAACAAGATGGAAACCTTTTTTTGGAGATGAGGTTTTCCTGCGTGACCTTTTGGCTCTATTTAGCTCGAAATAAGGGTAAAGACCACTTTTTACGCATATTTTCAAAGATTCTGCGGAGCAAGGGAGGCTGAAGACATTTTTCTTTTACAACAAAGCGGGAAATCTTTTTATGCGAGATATTGTACCGTTTGCAATTGACTCCTTTGTTATTTTCAGCAGCAAACAAAACTGAAGATCTTGTTTTTTTCTACGTATATTGCTCATTTTTGATAATTCCGAGAAGCTGAAAACATTTATATCTCAAAACAAAGTTAAAGGCTTTTTTATAGATTATCTTTTTTTTGAGCAATTTTTTTGCTCCATACAATCAAAGTTAAAAACTTTTATTTCGAGAATAACGTGGTACAAGCGAGTTCTTTGCCTATCTAGAAAATTTATGAAAACGGGAGGTCTGACAATACTTTGGTGGGGGGCGTGTACATATTTATTTTGCATTGATTGTATATTCCGAAAAGAGCTATAGGAAAAGTGCATGGCCTCCCAAATCAAATTTTTCCGTAACGAGCCTGAGAACCTAGCTTATACCAGTAATTCAATTCTGAGCTTCTGCAAGTGACCTCTTGCATTCTGCTATGTTTTCGGTATTGGAACAGTTAGCGATCAAGTTCTGCAGTTTCTATGCTCTAAATCTCACTAAAAGCATTGTATTAATATATATGAGGTTATCGTCTACTACATATATACAAACCACAATGAAGAAAAGAAAAATGATAAATCGTAAAACATAATTAAACTAAAAAATTTTGATCTGAGGCCATTAGAATAGCAAGTTTGCCAGGCCTTCAATTAGGGTTAGAGATGACAACGCGATCAAGACTGTTGAGAGTAGAGGGCTTCTGTTTAAAACCAACATAAATTTTATGATTGTGAGCTTCACATCTTCGCTCTTTGCATTGAAACCGGTCTGGGCTCAATCCATAGGTCTACCTCAGTGACATTGTGCGCAAAAATTAAAATAGTAAGTGTTGAATTTACACGTATAGATTTTTGGGTACTTACGTATTAACGGGAGGACCTTTAAAAACACGACTCAAAAATTGAAGTAAATTATTTATTGAAACGGTTAAAACAATAAAATACTCCCTTCCAGTGTACACTGCCCCGTACATTTACATACCGGGCCTGCCCCTTCAGTGTACACTGCCTTTCTTTTAAATAAAATAACATTAAAAATCAAAGGTCCTCCCGATAATACGTAAGGACCGATTTTTGTATAATGTTCTGAGTTTTAAACCCACAGTCTTTCGATACAAGTCTTGACACTCAGTTCATCATTTCATGCTGTTGGTAGTTGCATTTTGAGCCTTTTGCCCCGAGTATTCAGGATTTGCGTTCAAGCGCGTTGCTTTCAAATCGGCGTCGCGTCTTTGCATCGTTGCCGCTGTGCTGTTGCAGCTGCGCTGCATTTTCGGTCAGCTAAGCTTTGCTCGCTTGCTACTTGCCTTATTCAAGTAGACCGAGTCAAAAAAATGTTTGTAAACGAGATTGATTGAGAAATTTACAACTGGGAGAACCGTCGAAAGCATTTTTGTGTGAAATAACTGTCGGAGAATAATTGTTGGATATTGCCACTGTTGTTTTGAATTACCAGTATACTCAACGTCTTGCATATATATTTGGAACGGTTCCGCTATAGTCCGGTAAGCCCAATTGTAATATTTGTTTTTGTTACCTATTTTCCCGCTGAATTTTTCTTTATATCGACTGTTTTATATCTAAATTATTAATCCGAAATTCGAGCATAACTTGTAGTAGACTGATCCCGTTTTGAACCCGTAGCCTGATCCCGTTTTTGTGTATGTGAACTTGTGTGTAATCGAACCCGCATTTATAATCTTATTTGTGTGTGTTTCACTTGCTAATTCGCCTCCGTATTTCAGATAACCGTACTTCTTCACGCTCCGCCACGCTAATTACCACTTTAATATAAGAAATATATACAACTTTGGGTGGAAAAGTGAATTTTGGAGTGCGCGTAAAATCGGCTACATCCTGTCTCAACAGCCTCAGTTTTCCAAAGACTGATTTTATAGGCTGCTGTTACAGTAAGAACAATTTAAGAGGGGAGGGTGGGAGGTAGAAGAAACCGAGTTCCTCGTTTGTATTGGTATAAACAATACGAAACAAAAAATGGTGATCACACGTGAGCTCGTTTAAGGTTGAGCTATCGGTCATTGCGCAGCGAGAATTTACGCTCAACATAACTGAATTTCAACTGGCAAAAGTACTGGTCTAGTACGATCAAGCCGAAGCCATAGACATTGCTAAGCTTATAAGAAAAACCAACCCATACACTAGTCAATAGCACGAGTTGTTAATAAACAATATCAATAAAAAGCTATTCTAATTAATTTGACAATATTGGCATCTTTAAGTGTAGCAGCAGAAAAAAGCACAAAATGTATGCGAATGTGGTGGTCTAGATTTACATTTTTTATGCACAATTTCGATAATAAATAAAGAAAACTAGTCAATAAAAACGAAACACAAAACACTCCGTTTTTTTTCTGTGGTCTTGGGCAAACCAATCCACTCCACCACAGCTGCATGATTAATCATCTGGAGGTCAATGATTGAATACATTCATTTCTGAAAGTCATGAAATCATGACGGCACCAGTTCTGGTAGACCCTGCAAAGTTATATCTATCGGCTTTGTTTCATCAATATTTACATTACACAAACCTCAATGCCTTATCAAAATCTGCAGTTTTCAAAAGTAACTACTCAGTGACTCAGCATGTCACATAAAAAGTTCATAATTATTTAGTTATATGGATACGAAAATGACTTTGATCAGCGTAACTGCTTCATAAGCGTCCTAAACGAGCAAAAGAAACAAAAGCAACTCGTGCAATAAAAATATTTGCTTAAACATAAATGCCTTTTTGAGACCATTTGAAATAATATAGCAATCAAGCTGTAGCAACCTAAGCATTTTGAACTACAAACCACAAATAGAAAGTCGCCAACAACACTTGGCTTTATATATGGATCGTCATATGTATTCAGTTACAATCATGATAGAAGTGATTAGTCGCCCCATGGAGTACAATCATTTTAACTTGGACTACAGTCAGATGCTTGCCGTTGCGCTACAACGCCTTTGTGAAATCATAGATTTGGTATTGCACTTCAAAGCAGCAAAGACCTAGTCGGATTTTAAATTCAATTAAAAGAACAACGTGCTACATGCAGGGATGTGGAAGCGGTTATTTTTCAAACGCTTCCGCTTCCACACCTATCGCTTGCGCTTCCGCTTCCACCAACAAAAAACGAAAAAATGACCGTTGACAATTTTTTTAACTTTTGTGGTTCTGTAGCCTACCTTCTCCTACACTTTATCATTTTGAGAAGACAAAAACCTTCATTTATTGTTATTACTTTACCTACTTTGCTTGAGCTTATTGTTTCGAACTTGCCTACTCTGTGTTTGTTTTTCTTAGGTATCAGAACTCGTGTTAAATGTAGAACAGTGCTTTTCAATCTTTTTGTCATCGCGGAGCCCCTAATGTACTTTCGCGTTTGTCACGGAACTCCCACTAACAAAAATTTAGAAATCACGAATTGCTTGCAAGAAAATCAAATATTTCGTTACTACAATTCAAAAATCAATTAAACACTTCAACAAATAGACAGTTATTACAAGTTCCTTCACTACTTACAACTACTTTTACAACAGTTAATCTAATGCTTCTCAGATCTAAACCGTATGACCACATATCACAGCTCTCGACAATAACCTGTCGTCACAACAACAAATTACACCGTATAGCGTTGATTTTCCCTCTTTATTCTTAACTAACTCTGACTTTGAGTTAACTTTAACTCTAATCATCATTACGGAGACCTTCTGTCCGTCCTCAAAACACGTATTGACTCCGATCTTTTTGGATAGTGAAGTGCGAAATTTCTGTCGTATATATAGTATGTACATGTTCGAGGTGTGGCTAAAAAGAAACGGGATAATTGAATTTAGAAGTTTATTTAGATGCATATCATACGATGTCCACATTGTCTAACACATACAAGTCTTAAGTCATCTCTACTTGTCTCCTTCGAAATATTCCCCATTGGCTTTGATGCACTTTTCCATTCTTTTTTGACCACGCTTTGAAGCACTGTGAAAATTCTTCTTTTGTGATGGTTTTGAGGTGTCTCGTCACGCTGGTCTTGATATCCTCGACTCCTTGGAAGCGTGTCCCCTTGAGAATCCCTTTCAGCTTTGGAAAAAGAAAGAAATCGCAAGGGGCTAAGTCCGGCGAATAAGGTGAATGATGCAACGTGGTGATTTCTTTCGAGACCAAGAACTGTTTCACGCTGAGGGCTGTGTGGGCAGGAGCATTGTCGTGATGCAAGATCCAAGTTTTTCCTGCCCAGGAAGCTCTTCGTTTTTGACAAATTTTGTTGACAAGACGAGTCAGAACTTTCTTGTAAAAGTGTTGGTTAACTGTTTTCTCTTGAGGAACAAACTCATGATGCACCATTCCCTGATGCTCAAAGAAGGTGATCAGCATCACTTTCACTTGTAAACGTTGCATGCGGGATTTCTTTGGTCTGGGCGAGGACACACTTTTCCACTGACGACTCTGTCGTTTTGTTTCCGGATCATATTGAAAGACCCATGACTCGTTTCCTGTGATGACGTTTTCCAATGATTTTTTGTCTGCTTCCATCTGCTAAAGGATGTCTCGGCATGCATTCAATCGTTGAGCTTTCTGCTCCTCAGTCAAGAGCCTTGGCACCATTTTGGCACACACCTTCCGCATGCCTAAAGTGTCAACCAAAATGGTGCGGACCGTTTCTTTGTCCATCCCAAGTTCGTTGGCAATGACGCGAATTGTTACGCGACGGTCACTGCGAACCAACTGTCGAACCTTTTCGATGTTGGTATCAGTTGTGGAAGTGCAAGGCCTCCCTGACTTCGGATCATCCTCCACATCCTCCCTGCCTTCAACAAATCGCTTGTGCCATTCAAAAGCTCTTGTTCTGGACATGGAAGAATCTCCATAAACATCACGCAACATCTTCAAAGTCTCAGACGCCGTTTTTCCAAGTTTGACACAAAATTTAATGTTAATTCTTTGCTCAATCGTCATTCTGCAATTGAACTCCCTATCGCCAAAAAACTCAATCAGATCTCGCACAGCAATTTTTTTCAACAAGTAATCAATCACATTCACTTATGGCTCCGAAAGAGCAAAAATAATTGCGATATTGTGTCAAAACAGCTGTTAAACAAAGAACACATGTTACGCCACAGTGTAAAAGATTTGATTACCGATGGTAAATCGTGTTGCGCAATCTGTGACGTCAGTCCCGTTTCTTTTTAGCCATACCCCGTCCTCAAAACACGTATTGACTCCGATCTTTTTGGATAGTGAAGTGCGAAATTTCTGTCGTATATATAGCATGTACATGTAAAGCGAGCAAAATTGAACTGCATCAATCAACAGCCGCCTCAACGTGTTGGTCGGTTCCCGACCCGTTTGGGTTGAGTCAAAATGGCTGTTGGCCTTCCCTAGGGTCCCAGTTACCCTGGGCACTCCCCTCACACAAACCATTTTTTCGCCGTGCAGCCCCCTGAACGACCGCAGAAGGGTAGCACGCAGCCTCTTTAAAATTGGCCTGACTTCTCTTTACTCCTGCCTTTCTCTTGACTGTCTTCTCATTCTTCTCCTTCTCCTGATGAGTTGCAACGTTCATCCTAACCCTTGTTCCGTCTTTCCATGTTTAGTGTGCGCTGGAAATGTAACCTGGCGGGGTAGGTCAGTGCAATGCTGCACCTGCTCTAATTGGGTTCATTTAAAGTGCTTATTACTCTCTTTTTCTAGATTCAGAACTCTTGGCAGCTCTCACTCCTTGAGCTTCCCTCCCTGCTTTTTTGGAGATTCTACACCTACCAGCAGTGTGACTTCCTCCTCGGACTTCTCCAGCTGGTATACCTCCACTGCTCAATCTGGCCCCCTTCTGCTAATGCAGCACTCGCACCCCACTCTCACTTTCAAACTTCTTATCCTTTTCCCGCCCACTTTGTATCTTCTCCCTCTGCACCCTCACTACCGCCTCATGCTCCTGGCTGTTTCTCTTTATTTCCTGCTTTCTCTTCCCCTCCATAACTCTCTTAGGGTCCTTCAATGGAATGCTGGGGGTCTTAAAGCCAGGAGCACTAAACTACTACACTTTATTTCGTCTCATCCCGTTGACCTTATTTATATCCAGGAATCTAATCTAAATTTATCTTCCTCTTTTCGGATCCCTGGATTCTCTGCTCTGCAATCCCATAGCACCCACTCCCGATTTGGTATTTTTTCTACTGATGTTGCAGACGCTAGTGGCGGTGTCATCATTTTCGTCAAGCAGGGCTTATTCTTCTCTGAGCTTTCTACCTCCTCTCTTTCTTTGCTTGGCCTCTACTCTGATTATGTAAAGGTCAACATCTCCCTAAACGACTTCTCCTCGCTCTCATTTCTTAATGTTTATGCTCCCCCTATTCGTTCTTCTACAAAAGATAGCAGAACCAATTTCTTTTCTTTCTCTATTGTTCCCTCCTATGTAGAAGCGGAAGCGGTAGATTTTTCGCGCTTCCGCTTCCACAGAAAAAGTACGGCTTCCACCGCTTCAGCTTCCAGCTTCCGCTTCCGCTTCCACATCCCTGGCTACATGGTAGCAACAATGGTTTATAGCATCAAACTTACGAAGTGCGTTGGCCTAGTGGGGTACAAATGTAACATTTAATTCTTTCATAATACTTGCCAGTGAATAGAATCTCTTCCAATTGGTTTTAGATCCAAGTAATGTTGCATTCACAACTTCTTTACGAAAACTGGATAAAACAAACAAGAGGAAAGATTAATGTACCTCATTCTACACAGCTGCCCTTAGAAATAGAGACTTAGCTGCAACTAAAAGTGGGTAATGACAAACGAAGGATAAGGGCTAGTGATTTATTAGGCACTATTAAAAATAGATCGTCTACACAAGCTAACTACCTACACATCTTAATTACAACTTTCAGATTGCAAATATAATAGCAAAAATATACTTAAGTAACACACAACCACAGAAAATAAGCCCTGAGGAAAAATGTTTGTAAAAAAAACAAAATGATATTGGCTAAATCTGTAAGGACCAGTTGATACTGGTTGTTAAAAAAAACAATAACCTAAAACAAAAATTTTACTCAAAAATGATCAATTTTGATAAGGCAACGTAATGAAATTTCTTATATCAAATGTCAACATTGGTATTTGACACCCGGTATAGGAAATAATGATAGCGATAGTAAAATGACTATTAAAATGACTGCACCAGGCAACAGCCGCCTCAACGTGGTGGTGCGGTCCCCGAACCCGTTTGGGTTGGGTCGAAATGGCTGTTGGACTTCCCGAGGGTCCCAGTTACCCCGGGCACTCTCCTTCACTTTTTCGCTATACTCGTCTCTTTCCCTTGCCTCTGCTGCTGCTCTCTTAACTTTTCCTCTCTGGCACAGAATGCGGCCAAATCTTCCATTCCTTTCGGCCGCATCAAACGCCATCCTAAAGCCTGCTGATCTGCTGAGGTGGAAGAAGCGGTTAGTGAAAGACGCAAGGCTTTCGCTGCCGCTCACAGAAGTCATGAAGATCAGTGATGAAGATCGCCAGGCTTACATCTCCGCTTCTCGACGCGCCTCGTCAGTCATCGCCAAGGCCAAGGCTGAGGCATGGCAGACGACTTGCTCTTCTCTTTCACCCAAATCAAACCCGAAATCTGTATACTCTCTTCTTCGCTCTATCGCTGGCTCTCCTTTCTCTTCTTCCTCCTATCCTAATTTCCCCAACTATTCTTCTCCCAGGGATCAGCTTTGGTCTATGCCGCTTACCTGAGATCTCATCTTTCCATTTCTTAGCCAAAGATCTTGCGTAGCAGAGCCAGAGGCTACCTCTCCGAGCTCCGCTGTGCCACGTGCCCTGTGGAGTCTCATTCGTCCTTTTGCTCTCCTTTTTCTTCCATTGAGCTTCTTGCGACTGCCTGCAACCTTACCCCCTCCACTGCCACTGTCCCAGAAAAAGTTACCTATCCCGTGCTAAAGCATTTTCCTCGCTTTAGCTTGGATTTTCTTCTTCACATCTTCAATCTTTCCTGAACTTCGCATTTCTTTCCTTCCATCTGGAAAACATCTTGTATTATTCCCATACACAAGATGGAAAAGCCTCTCGACTCTCTTGCTTCCTTCCGACCTATTTCTCTCACCTCCTACGTATCAAAGTTTTTTAAACGCATCATTCTATCCCGTCTGCTCTTTTTTCTGGAATCTAATTCCGTTTTCTCTCCCCGCCAGGCCGGTTTCCGCTCTGGACGGTCTACACTTAATCAAATTCTGTACCTTTCTCAGTCCATTTTGGATGGGTTTAACAAACCCAGGCCGGGCTTTCGGACGATCCTGTCTACTATTGATTTCTCTAACCTTTTGACTGTCTGGCATCCCGCTCTTTTCTACAAACTTATTTCGACTGGCCTCCCTCCTTGCTTTGCTCGTTGGACTCAATCTTTCCTTTCTGAATGGCGCGCTTGCGTGGTTTATCAAAACCACAGAAGCCGCTCTGTTACGTCGTATCTTGTTCTATTGAGCCTCGAACTCGGGCCACTCAAGCTATAGTTCCACACATGCCAAGACTTACTATCATGTAATCACGCACGTCTTTAAACGCCACACTTAGTGTTATCATCAGAACGTTCTATGCCTAATTACCTTTTGTGTGACCAATTTCATGTAAAGATATCAGTTTTCAGTTTAATCAATACTTGTACGGCTAGCAGTAAGAACAAGGAATCCTGGTTTTAAAGTAAACGGTATGTAAGTTTTGTGCTTGTGTGGGATTGTTTTGGTGTTGAATTTTGATTTATGTTTTCAGAAACCGCCTCGTTCATCCGCTTCACATAATTGTATTCATAAAAAAGGACAATAAATTCGTCGTGCTGTTGAGGGTGAGCCAGCGCGTTTCGTTGAGGTTCTATGTAGGATATTGGGACTAGCCAGGAGCCGCGTAAAGTATCTTACACGCTCCTTTCGAGTCCGTCTAGGTACTTCGCAAGGATCCGTTTTTGGTCCTGTACTTTTCTCTCTCTTAATTAATGATCTTCCGGCTTCTCTGCCTTCTTGCCTCAGCTCCTCTCTTTACGCTGACGATCTGGCCATTTGGTCCTCCTCTCCCTCGGCCCGACTGCGGTGGAGGCCACACAAGAAGCTCTGTTTCGAATGGAGCGCTGGTGTGAGGTCTCCTTCTTCTCAGTGGATCCCCACCAAACCAACCTCCAGCCCAACCTCCTCTTACTCGGCTCCCGCTTCCGTTTCAATCCAACTCCAACCTTTCCTGGGGTCACCTTCGACCGCACTCTTTTTTTTAAACACGTATCTTCACTGAAGACCAAGTTCTTTCCACGTCCCATGGTCTTACGCTGTATCTCTGCTTCCTCATGGGGTCCCTCTAAGGAGTCGCTCTCTGTTCCGTATAAAGCTTTTCTTCGGCCCCTTATTACTTACGCTTCACCCGGATGGTTTCTGTTCTTAAGCGTTACCAATATCACCAAATTGGAACGCCTGCATCGAGCGGCCAGTCGCGCCATCACCGGCTGCCTCTCGTCCACCTCTATCCCACTTCTTCTCTCTGAGGCTTCTTTACCTCCCCTACGAGTCACCCTTACTAATTTCACTCTTTCGTTTTATGGGCGAGTTCTTCGCCCTACCTCCTTTACTATTTTAGGCTTGCCCAGACTTGGAGTGAAACCAAGACTCTGCAGATCGTCCAGATCGTCCAGGAGAGCTTTTGCGTCCCCTCACCCGCTCATGCTTCCTTTTACGTCTATTAGAGAGGCTCTTCTTGCTTGCCCTCCATCTCCTCCTTGAAATCTGCCTTCGTTCACCGGGGAGTCCACCTTTTTCTCTCTATGCTTTCACTCTAATCCCCCTTCTCTCTCGCCCCTCGTGATCTGGTACTCTAGACAGACGGCTCTGTTCCTTTTCCTTTTGGCAAGGGCGGCTCCGGCGTTCTTGAGGTCACTCTTTCCTTTTCGGTAGGCCCAGTATGCTCAAGTTTCTCTGCTGAAGCCTTCGCCATCCTGCACGCTCTTTGCTGGTTTCGGCAGCACCAACAAGTCTGCCATTTTTCTTCTCTTCCCCTACTATCTGACTCATCTTCTGTCCTCGCCACCCTGTCCTCTCCTCCATCTTTCCTCATACCTCAAACTCAGTGGCAGATCTGGCAGGAACTGTCTTCTCTCTCCTCCTATTTTATCAGATTACAATGGGTCCCCGGACACTCGTTTCTCCCGGGGAACGACGCGGCTGCCAAGCTGGCCAGACGGGGAGCGCTACTTGCGCCCTCCGCAATCCCTTGTAGTCTCTCTCCTGTTATCTCTCGTATCCACTCTTGTCCTTTCTCGAACTGGAGGAGTACTGTCTGATCTAAATTCTTTGACACACAGGCTCCCTCGATTTCCACCGAGGAACTTGGGCTCCCTCGTCATGCTTGCTGTGTCCTCTCTCGTCTACGCTGCAACGGACACAGCCTTCTGTTAGGTTCTTATCTCTCTAGAATTGGCAGAGTCGAGAATCCTTCCTGCAGCGCCTGTGGACACCCGTCCCAGGACATCTCTCATCTCATTCTGCACTGTCCAGCTACGGACTCTTTGTGCCGCTCACTCTTTGGCGACTCTCTGTCTCTTTACGACCTCTGGTCCAGACCCTGGGGAGTTGCCCGGCTTCTGGGCTCCATGGTCTTCCGCCATACCCCCATCCCTCGGAAGGGGTCAGGTAATCAAAAACAACAACAACATATTAAAAATTAAGCCAAATACAAATTAAATTAACATCAAATTCGCATGCAATCACCACAGCAGCAAACTGTACCAGTTCAGCTTTATGCACCTTCTATAAAGTGATCACAGCAAACTTGAAGATATGTATAACTACTTTTTTACATTTCTTTTAATGTTTGAAAGCCACTTCACTTAACTTTTGAACAGCTGAAAGGGAAATGTTCAAGCTGCTTTCCTTTGCAGCTTTATGTATAATTTTAAGCATAAAAAAAACCTAGTTCCTTTGATTGCACATCCAACAACGGCACAAAAAAAAAAAGACTACTACTATATTCTATCCCTATCAAAGCATAGAAGATGAACTATTAAGTTTACAGATGTAAGCCTTTTATACGTTAATGGAGGTTAGGCTATTCTTTTGTTGGTATGGCAAACCTTTAGTCAAAAGAAATGCTACCATCTTACAGAATTAAATCAAAATGTAATAAATTTTCTTGATTTCATATGCCACAAACAAAAACAACTTCTCAAAAAGCGATATTTTTCTCATTTTCTTAAATTATTGTTTTGCTTCCAATACCTTTTCATTGTAAAAGCTAAATTTTGGTCCTCCAAAACTTTTCAAACTTTTTCACAACGATTGGTGCAAGCGATTTATTTTGTCAATCAGACTGACCTATTTGTTTCCTTTTGGCTTCTATGAGCAGCTGTTACTGAGAAAAAAGCATTCATTTAAAGCGGTTCACTGAAAGAAAAACGTTTAATAGCACCTATTGACACTTAAATAATAGTGGACATAAATTTATGTCCTAAGGCACTTAATGTGTTAATATCATTCGATATAGCTTTCTGTGGTCAAACTTTTTGAAGTGGAACACAGAACAAATTGTGCAATCAATTGTGAAATCATGTTAAACCTAAAAAAAATTTTTGCCCGATGTTAAATACGGGGGTGGCTTTTGTTTGAGCGAAAAACATTTTTCCTCTGACAAAAAATGAAAATTAGTAAAAAGTCATCTTTGACTATGTCCGTATCATGACGCCACAACCCTTTGTGATACTAATCGCGGAGTGATGATCAATCGTGCCAAGTGTAATGCTTGTAAGCTGAGTAATTTCGGAGAAGTTAAAGCGCACGTATGTACTGGCGAAATTCCTTTTTATATTATAAAAGGTTGATACTAACAGTCTGTTTGGGGTGTAATATTTGGTGTATCAAACGGTTAATCCTTTATCGCAATTTATGCCCCACGCTAAAACTCAAGCCAAAACAAAATACTCTTGCTAGTTAATGTTTAGGTGTCCGATCCTTAATTGATTGTTGAAAAAGCGTGAGATGTGGATATTTGCAGGATAATTGGCAAAGCCCAATTGGGCACATCAGGTGGGCAGAAAAAAGTGATCGCTCGGTTCAATCAAGAATAACTCAAAAACTAAGCTTTGCATACAAATTAAATTTAGTACATGTCACGAGCAGCTAGTTTTGATCGAGTAGTGAATTTTTTAGCCAAAAATAATCATCGACACAAAATAAAGCGGAAAAAACATTCAGATTAAAATGTACAATCCTAGACGTTATTTTTTAGATGGGAGCTTGTATTTGCTATCTCCTCACTCTGCCCACTCTTACATGGTTGCTGAAAGTTGGATCTTACAAAAAAATGCTCAATCAGTTTCCTCTCCGAGCGTAGATACTACGAACGCCATCACATCAACCTAGTTGGCATACATGTGCGCTACGAAGTCTCACATCGATGTCGTAGTCGAATTGCACACTTAAACCTTTTCCGCATGACAGACATTTCTTCGCAGTTGTCAACGCGCGAAAACTTTTTTAAACATAGGTTGCCGCGGGATGAAAATATTAGCTGCTAAAATTCGTGTCCATATCTTTCTGGAAGAAAAGGCTTCGACTGGTTGATTCCGAGGATGGAGGCCATATTGACTATCTTCTCGATTACAGCCGTGGTAACAAAAATTTAAGTCAACGTTGGACATTGCATATTTTGATGTGAATTTTGTATTTCCTCATTATTCCTGTTTTTATAAATATTTGTAGCTAAAAATTTCACTACTTGATCATAACTATAATACGAATTATAGGAGCTGGTGTTAGCCTGTTTAAGATATTACTTTTAATTAATTGATATTAAGGCATATAGGCTAACTGCAATCAGTTGAATAAAACATACCACTTCCACGACCGGTTTCGTTCCTATTAGAACTCGTCAGGTGGATTAATTAAATAATTAAATTAAGGTGGATTAAACACTCACAGTTAATACCAATTTTTTTTCATATGCCTTAATATCAATTAATTAAAAGTAATACTCACAGTTAAGTTATCGCAACTGCAGGGCCTACTTCACCATCAATGTCAAGGTCAAAAATATTGGATGAGACTGCTGCGCCGGCTTCACTCAATTGGTAGTGGCGTGAAAAGTAATAAAAAGTTTGTTTTTTGGCATAGCCAATTCTCGTTCCAAAATTTAAATGATTAAAAAGCATTCGCCTGTGGGGGGCTGCTCATTGCCGCAAGACTTTTCCCAAAGTTTCTCGAATTCCTGGCCTGTTTGCCCTATTTCCAGCGCAGGCGTACTTAGAAATTGAACTTGCTCACAACTGATACAGCCAACAATTTCACAAACATTTGTGTGTTCATTTGACATGGAAGTGCATGGAAGCACGATTTCAAGATTGTGGGATGACACCAAAGCGATAAGCTATATATTTTTAGGAACAACCTATTTAATATTAAGACCACTGCCAGACAACTTTTTCGTACTTGTATGTGTATTTGTACGAGGTTAAGCCTGTGGCAGCACGCTTGCTGGTTGATCCTGTCCTTAGCCAAGCCAGTCAAAGAGCAAACCAACCCAAAATGATGCACTTACTGTCAGTTAAGTTATTACAATCGCAGTGCCCCCATCAGTAATAGCTCAGTTAAGAATATGGGTGATAGTGAGAACAATAATAAAAAGTTGGTGTCTTTGACACAGCCACGTCTCTCTGGCAGTAAAGCTACCGTGTTGCGATGGGAATGGAGCAGGAAAGCATTAGGGGAAGGAGGGTTGCGCATAGCCGATATTTCTGCCAAAGTTTTTGAAGTTTTTAACACCGTCTTGTTCGCCCTGAATGCATTGTGTACTCTGAAACTGGTTCACATTTGAAACAGGCTATGTAAACAACAACAAACAAACTGGCTGCACGTACACTGCTTGGTCCATGCATAATTGCAGCTAGGAGAAGTGCAAGGTTACCCAAAGATAAGGATTAAACAGTAAGTCGTCACAATAGGTTAGATTATAGTTAAAGAGTATAACCCATGGACCACGTTTTTCTAGTAAAAAAATGCTTAAGAAAAGAACGGCTTGTTGTATCGTCAATTCAGCTTAAATCCTTCCAGAACGTTTTTATCGCTAGCACCTTGTTGATATCTCCCAAAAGAGCTCGTTTTTACGATCAGTAGTTTTTAAGAAAATATATAAAACAATTTGTGCAATCAAGCGATAAGTGTGACGTCATCCTTGGAGGGATAAAAGTCTTGGAAGTTGATACGACGAGGGCTTTTGTTAAGCAAAAAATGGTTTTCGTCCGTCAATAATCGGAAATTTTTAAATAATATTCTTGATTATGGACGTTACAAACTACGGGCAGGTAATAAATCGTGCCTAGTCTGATGTTTGTACGCCCACTAGCTTCGGAGGAGACACAAGCAGAACTGTGCTTTATAGTATCGGTACAGACAAATTTTTATGTCTAATTTGTGGAAGACCTTGGAGTCCCCGGTGCAGGGTAGTTTGCCTCCCCCTGGACCAACGGCTGTGTAATGAGAAACAGACGCTGAAGAAAACGCAACATAGAGACCGTAGCAGGACAGCATAGAATGGAATAAAAAATGCCCAGAGTTGGATGAGTACAGGCACAGCACGAAAAATGATTAATTTTTTGAGAAATAGTGCTCAAAAAAGGCTGTGTCTGTAGCAGATAAAACAAGAGAGGACACGGCAAGCGAGTCGAAAAAGCATTTTTCTAGCAAATGAGAGAGCGTAAGTGTGGAAAAGTTTTGGCGAGACAAAGTAGGCCTACACCTACAGTCCAAAAGAAGAGATAGGTAAAGGAGAAGCAAATAGGAACTTGTGAAACAGCGCATCTCCTCTGACTAGTTCTTCATTTGTGACGTCATTCGAAAGAAATGCTTTTACAGAGCAAGAAAACGACCAGCAAACCTCTCGACGGTTATCTGAGAATTCTACATGACATGTTTACGAGTGATCTTGTTTGTCTTCTAGGTGACATTGAGTGAGGCACACGTTTCCCGGGTTTAGTTGCTTCTGATTTTTTTCTTGCAGAGGCACCTTAAATTACAAGTGTACAAATACCAATTTATAACTTCAAAGAATCTAAAGGCGGCAATAACGCATAAAAGCAATGCAATTCCTCGAAACATAATCTTGAAGAGAACAGTGAATTTTCGGGTTATACACCAAAACTACATCGACGTTGGCGATTGCCACTTAAGTATTCTGAGTCGGATGACTGTAAATGCTGCACAAAAAGTTACCAATTTTGCCAATTCTTGACTGACAACAAGCAGCGAGAGCTGGAGAGGACAGAGCGAGCGTGACGAGAAAGTACTTGTTCTCCAGTGAAGGCTGAGGAGACTTGTGGGTCAAAAAATTTTGATAGGACAGTACGCCTACTGTCCAAAGGAAGAGATAAGTAGATTGTTTGTAAGAGTATGTTGGGTCTATACGATCTGAAAGCTGTTTCGTGTATCGATGTCGTACAACCAGTATTCAAAAATTATTGTTTCCATTTTGTTTGATTTTAATTATTAAAATTTAATGTACAGGGTGTTTCAAAAAATTTGACATCTAAATATTACAGAAACTTAATAGTCGAATCAAATGACATTCAACAGGTTTTAATGTTGACCAAAACAATATTTATTCCTGTAAATTTGAATAAGAAATTAAAAGGCACATGAATTTCATAAAAGATTTCACAAATGTTTAATGTGCGCACCGCCTGTTACCCAGCACACCTCAAGTCGGAAGTCTAGCTCCTCCCAAACATGATGCAGCATGTCTTGGGTAACTGTCTCCAGTGCGATAGTTATTCTTTGTTTGAGCTCGTTTACATTTGCAGGAAGAGGGTGGGGGACATAAACCAAGGTCTTCACATATCCCCAGAGAAAAAAATCGCAGGGGGTCAGGTCAGGTAAACGTGGAGGCCATTTTAACGTCACATTGTTTTCACCACTAGCACGCCCGATCCATCTCCTTGGCAGATGGTCATTGAGATAAGCCCACACAGTGAGGTGGAGCACCGTCCTGTTAATAAATGAAATATTCGTGTTCATTTGCAATAAGCTCATCCGTTAGCCAGTTTTGAAGCATTTGCAGGTAAACATCGCCAGTCATTTTTCCCTCAAAGAAAAATGGGCCATGAACATGGTTTTTCGAGATGGTGCAAAACGCATTCACTTTTGGTCAGTCCCTCTCAAGCTCAATAGTGGCATGGGGATTTTCTTCGCCCCAAATGCGAACATTATGCCTATTGACTTTGCCATTCATATGAAATGTGGCCTCATCACTGAATACAAGACGTTCATTAAACTCGTCTTCTTCAAGTTTTTCTTGCATATCAATTCAGAATTGTTTGCGCTTTCGCTTGTAAGCTGCAGTTATGGCCTGAACGACCTGCAATTTGTAGGGTTTCATTGCCAAAAGTTTCCTTACTACCCGCCAAACTGTCGTTGGAGGTATCAGGGTCTCCATACTTGTTCTTCTTATAAAAAAATATAGACTTTTCGGGGCTTCGCAAGAGTGTTTGGCGAATCCGCTCGACCTTCCCTTCTGCTGTTGCTGGTCGACCAGATCCTTTTGCTCTGCACAGGCAGCCTTCGTCTTCGAATTTCTTTTTCCAGCTCCAAATCTGCTTTGCTGTTGGTGACTTCTTAGAGAACTTTCTCACAAACGCACGCTGCACAGTCTTGTTTGAGTTTGTTCGAGCATACTCCAACACACAAAACGCCTTTTCTCTGCTAGTGAACACCATTTAAACACACATGTTTGAACGTAATACGAATAATTTATCAATTAAAAATTTCTACACCTGAAAAGATAAACATATCAAATATTAAGCACAAAATTTTGGCCTGTTTCTACACATGCTGTGTAAATTTAAAGTCATTTAAACAGGAACTGCCAAAGTTATTAGATTGTAAAATTATGTCAAATTTTTTGAAACGCCCTGTACATTACATGAAATTTAGGTCATTTTCTAAAAAATTGATTACTATTTGTTTAAAGCAGCTGCCTGCTTTCAATTTTTGCAACATGAGTTTCATCATATTTGTTGTGTAATGTAGGCTGAAAGTGGTGAAGCATTACTATGTACCCTGTGCCAGTTTATTGTATTGTTCCTGTGTTTGAGCACCACTGTGCTGCTTAATGAGCTCATATACTTTTTAATACAATTTTTTCACCAATGTTGCTTTGCCAGGCAAAGCTTCGCTCAAAAAAATTTTTGAACTCCTTCCAAAGTAGTTGTAAAAATGGAGACATATATGACAACGCAATGCTTCATAGACAGCTATTTTCTGAGGGGACGGGTAGGACATATTTCCCTTAAATTTTCGTTATTAAATGTATTTATTTTATTTTGGTTGGTTGTACCATTCGTGCTCTGCAACTGCCAGTAATACGCATAAGACATAAAGTTGGTACCTTGCAAAGTTCGTCAGCAAAGTAGGCGTTACATGAAGTGATATTTCGTCTCTTAATACTGGTTGGCTAAGCAAGACATACTACATTCATTGTTTACAACTAACTGAGCCACGTATATAAAGAGCCGTTTTTCATACGTCTCCTGCGTGCAGAGAGAAATGAACGAAATATTGGAACACGTTTTATGTAGTAGCTTGTTAGTTAGGCGTAGCAATGATTAGAAATTTTTTTAAGAAGATTAAATTGATTTAAACTGATTTTTGTGGTTTTCAGTGGTATTAGATAGGATTGTGTAAAATAGGAAGGTTGCA
The DNA here is from genome assembly GCA_963675345.1 of Trididemnum clinides. Taxonomy (NCBI): domain Eukaryota; kingdom Metazoa; phylum Chordata; class Ascidiacea; order Aplousobranchia; family Didemnidae; genus Trididemnum; species Trididemnum clinides. Next base: position 14,799,386 of record OY776298.1, read on the forward strand.
TATGATGTCACACATTTGGCGCGAAAAAATGGCTGACCAAAAACTGTAATTTACGCAGGAAAGTTATGGGGCGAACATCAATTTTAAGGTTATTTTAATAACCAATGTAAATTTAATTAAACACTGGAATAAATTGATGCTAGTTTGTTATTCAGAAACAAATAAATTCAATCGAAAGTGATTTGATTGAGATTAGGCCCAACAATTGACGAGTACAAGCTTAGAACGGTGTGCCAATATGCCAAAAAAGTAGCCTTTAGAGAAGTGTCATTTAAATATCATTTATTCTTCTTTTGAAATTAACTGCATATCCTTTAGATATCTGTAGACGTGTTAGCAAAATCAACCATTATCAGATTATATTACTAACGGTGCCATTTGAGGTTTTTTAATTACCCCTACTTGGTTCAGCAGCCGAGGAAATAGTCCAGAAAAAATAGTTTAAGGAATATTAAAGGTCATAAAATTACTTCTGATATATCAATGTTACCGGCCTGCTAGCATTTTTTACAAAAAATTCCAAAGCAATATTGACTTTTCCCATCACTATCTAATCCAACATATGCCAAGCGGTACCGTAGTCTGTCTTCTAATCTAGGCTACACAGTATAATTTAGGTTTATAATTTTTCAATATGCTGTTGCAACATTATCTGCTGTATAAGTTGTACACTACAATTAACTTAAACTCAATATCCTCAAATACGAAATTTATTCAAATAAGAAATTCTACCAAAAGCTGGAGACAAATAACTCAATGTGGTTAGCACATAGAACTAGGCTAACCATCAGCAATAACAAATCAACCTTAACACTTTTTGCCTTACTTCGACAACAGATTGATTCCATAACTTCAGAAAAAGTTTTATCTATTTTATTTACAAAAATGATATCACTTCAATACAATGAAAAATTCTGAAAGTGGTAAGCCATTTTTTTCGAAAGCGAAATTTGATGACGTTTGATCAAGTGAGCGAAACCTTCCTGTTGTAGTGTTTTATTGCATTGCATCACTTTACGGAATTATATTGTGTTGTGATTGGATATTGCGACCCATTCAGATCTCGGTATGGAGGTGCCCTAAACAGACCTGTAATTAAAGAGTTGATGTGACACATATTAAGCATTGGCCACTCGTTGATTGATTGTTGTACTCCAATATCGGCCCAGTTCAGCGACGATGAGCAAAAACCTTAAGGGATGCATTTAGGTTAAACAACACATTCGTCTCATACTGAACAATATTGATATAATATTATTTCCACATAATCAAGGTTTGCTGAGGGTAGACTACAAGGGACATTAGACGACTAAAGTATAGCGCTCCTCGTCTTGCCAGCTCATTGGTTATGTCGATACCTAGAATAAATGAGTGAGCAGAGAGCCATTGCAGTGTGACAACAGAGAAAGTGAAGAAGGTGGTAAATTCCAACCACATGTGCAAGAAAATGGGAGAAAGAAGGGAACAAGGAGAAGAGGAAAGCACAACAGAGGCAGAGTGAGAGTCGGATAAGAGAAGTGGCATATTTGTTGGTGCTGCGGAGATCAGCGGAGAGCTTGCGGAATTGCGCAGGTTACAGCAGAAGACTTCCATAAACTGGACGTGTCGAAAAGTAAAAGGTGACTTTAGTGTCACAAAGTTAGCAATTGCCGAGAACGTCGAACCCTCTTTTGCAAAATGGAAACAAAACAGAGCCATTAATCCATAGGCCTATCACAAATCGTAATTCGCAAGAGAGTTAACTTAATGGGCAAAAGCATTGTTTCAGCAAAAATGAGGAAGGTAAGTAAGAGATAAAAAAGTAGAAAGGATGAGCTCCACGCCAGAATAAGGAGGCTTCAAGAATACCTTTCATAAAGGAAAAAGAAAGAGCATAAGTGGGAAGTGGAAAAAGTCTCTTCGGAGGTACCTGCCCGGAAAGCCATTAGTTTTACTTGGTGCCTAGCCAAACCTGAAATAGGATAAAAGAATGGTAGACGAAGAGCCCACTTCTAACAAATATGGGCAAAATGAGTCGTGATGACTCGCAAAGAGCAGAAAAGCCTCAGAAAAAAGTCAAGAAATAGATGAAGACGAGAGGCAGCCACAACTAGGCAGTCGGTGAAGGAATACCAACAGGGAAACACGGAGAAAAAACATTTGAGTTCAACAGAGATAAGAACTGGCCGTTAAAATTAAAACTATGAAAAAATAGGTGCTCCTTATGCGTGACCCATGAGGATGCAGAGACAGAACGTGGGGTTTCAAAACGAGATAAAATCTTGACCTTCAACGAAAATACACGTTTAGCAAGGAAGTAGTGTTGTTAAAGCTGACCCCAAGAAAGATGGTAGTGGAGTTGAAGCGGAGAGTAGAATTAATCAGGAAGAGGCAAAACTAAATATTAGCCTGGTTGAAGTCTTCTAAAAAAAGAAGAAAGCTTCGAAAAATTGATGTAGAGTCTCTAGTCGAGTTGAGTCATTTCTTTCAAACGACTCGAGTCAAGTCGAGTTTTTTATTACTACTCGATTTTTTCTAACAATCATAGCCAGTGTTTATAATATTCTGTGGTTTTTTAATAATTGCTATCGATTCTTTCGGCATTGTATAACAAATTAAAATTTTTGGCTTCTAAGTTCAAAGCTAGACTAACTTGCGCTCTCATCTCGACAGTTCAAAGCTCATTTTTAATACTATACTGAAAATAATAAAACAAGTCTAATGCTTTGCTAACTGTAGCTGGCTAAGAATTCAAGCTTACAGATTTGTAGTTTAAAAATGAACTTCAAAAAAAAGTTAGAGGCGCACTTATGAGCCCACATATACAACATGCTGGATGCAAAATCTCACACAGCAAAGACCGTATAAGCTTGCAGTACAAAATAATAAAAATAATTTGCAAGATTTTGATGCAATACTAGAGTTGCCAGCAGGAATGTGGGCAAAAATTTTTTGAGGGAGACGCAGCAATGTCCTTTTGGGACATTTTGGGTCATGCACCCAAGAAATATTTTGCAAACTAAAGGCTAGTTTCCATTAGGCATACTGTAGATTGCAGGCGTGGGGCGAAAAATTCTTTCTTTCTCTATTTAGTTTAATGGGCGGTGCAGCTCCGCGCATAAAACTAAATAGAGAAACAAAAAATGTTTCACGCTACGCCTGTAATCTACGCCTAATGGAAACTAGCCTTTACACTCAAATACATGCAATTTTAATGCTTTCTGGAACCACTTATAAGGCAATATTTCTTTGAAATTTGTTAACTTTGTCACTCATACACTTTAGAAATTATTAACTGCTTGCATTTTTACACAAAAAATAGATATGTTGCTACTGCAAAACTAAATTTTTAAAGGACCCATCAATTAAATTTTATAACCTGAAACACCCTACTTGTAATTTTTATTGTTCCACCCTGTGTATTATCGTATTTTCTCTGTATCTCGTAGAGCAGTTTTTACCAAACTGTGTGCCGTGTACGATTTACAAGTGTGCCGCGGTTTTCTTTTTTTACTTAATATTTATACTTAAAATACTTAATATTTATCAGCAAAAGTTGAGAAAATGCAGCCGTGAATAATAGTAAATAGCGTTGGAGATCGTGTTGTGTTGCCTGAAAAGTGGTGATCTTCAAAAAAAAGGTCATCACCTTTCTCGCTGCCACCTGTAATGCTATTCGCGATCAACATGAAATGATTCGTGAGGCTGTTGCGTCGCGACATTTGTTTAGCTTTTTTTCTGTGACAACAGAAAAAAAGTTTGGGAAACACTGCCGTGGAACTTAGTACGCTAGCAATCACTTAGGCAGAGTTGGGTAATGTTCTATTTTTATTAGTAGACGCGGTGGGATTTATAGAACGAAATTACGAATAACATGAAACAAATAATGCTTTCCAAGGTTTTAGACATTTAAACTATTTCTGTCACTGTATTGCAAGTTATTTGTTTGTTTCCGTTACAAACATAAAGACTGAAACAGCAGATTCAGACATTTTGCAGAGGGAACGGGTGCATAGAAGCCTTCTCTATACGTCACTGATAGCCTGTGAGTAACAAATTATTACATAGCAACACTATACCACTTTTGCGTTTGATAATTGATTTATGCGTTGGTAATTTCTAGCGATAAATGTAAATTATACGAAGGCTAGAATTTTCAACCTGGCTCGCATATCTGCACATATCAACCAACTCAGCAAAACATTGATGGTAATGTAATAAATGGTTTTGCTGATGCGTCTACAAGTATCTAAAGCAGTGATTCTCAACCTGTGTGCCGCGGCACACTAGTGTGCCGCGAGGAATTTTTTAGTGTGCCGCGTATATTTTTGTCTTTGATCGCTTATTTTTCCGCAAAACCAAATTGATCAATTCTTTGATCGCATTTTCGATTCTTAATTCTTTAAATTGCTGTTCGTTTGAAACCTTCGAGCGTAGCCAGTACAAGCCTAATCGTGAAGCAGCTTATCGAAGGATGCAACAGCGTGACTTGTGTGACAAAAAAAAGGGTGAAAGAAGAGAGTCTGATAATCTTGGTCGCAGATCTAGCTCAGCTTAATGCCAAAATACAAGATAACTTTTTAAAAGTCAAAATACAATACAGTGAGCCCTGAAATAGTCTCGAGAGCTGCTTAAAGCCTAAGTAGGCAAACTAAAGCTATGCCTGATGAGAGCGGTTTCTCAGAGATAAAAGCAGTTGTTTTATAAGCTACAACTGCATTAAGAAAAAAATCTAATCTTAATAAAAATAGCAGAGCCAAGTTTACGGTATTTGATCATATTTATTAAAGTAGACGTTTAGAATAAATTATAATTCTATGCCACTGTTATTCAAATAGTATCCGTATTAAATATATTTAAAATAACTTTGGCTCTGCTATTTTTAGTGAAACAGATTAATTCAAGTTTAAATAATGCATGGACTTAGTTTTAGTGACAAAATTTAGTCATTAGTTTAGTAGTCAAACCATGGAAAAGTATTTAAAAATAAGCAGTACCAGTAACAAAAGTGGTGCATTGCAACAGAAAGTACCTGCAAAAAAAGGAGTCAAGCGTAAATATAAAGAAGACTACATAAAGTACGGTTTTGTTGCTTCTGGATCCTACGATCACCAACTTCCTTTGTGTATTATTTGCAATCTTTCCTTGTCAAATGAGGCCCTCGTTCCTAGCAAACTAAGCAGACACTTAGAAACCAATCACGAATCTTTAAAAGATAAACCAAAAGCATACTTTGAGAATCTCTTGTTACAAAAAGATATAGAAGCCAAACGATTTAACAAGTACATGAAGTTGCCAGAAAAGGGGTTAGTTGCCAGCTACAAAGTGGCTCATTTGTTGGCTAAACGCAAAAAAGCTCACACTGACGCCGAATCTGTTATTGCACCATCAGTATCCATTATTGTAGAAACTATGCTTGGAAGTGATGCTGCAGATACGGTAAGCAAAGTTCCATTATCAAATGACACAATTTCAAGAAGAATTGAAGACCTATCTTCGGATATAAATGATCAAATTCGTGAGCATTTTGATGTGCAAGGACAAGATGACGAGTTATCTCAACTTTGGGCACTGCAAGTTGATGAATCTACTGATAGTACAGGAAAAGCGCACCTTTTAGCTTTTATTAGATTCGTAAAAAACGGGTCGTTTGTAAACCAATGCCTATTTTGCAAAGAGTTAAAAACCACTGCTAGAGGGGAAGACATATTTACACTGGTCGACGAAAACATTTTGTCGTTGAACTTACAGTGGAAAAACTGTGTTAGCATTTGCACTGATGGCTGCCCATCCATGCAAGGGAAAAACAGGGGATTTGTTGCTTATGTTCGCCACCAAAATCCAAACGTGTTTGTAGTGCATTGTATGATACATAGAGAAGCTCTCGTCTTTAAAACATTGCCAACAAATTTACATTCAGTTATGAAGCAAGTTATTGAAGTCGTAAATTTCATAAAAACTCGTCCCCTCCAAAGCCGACTTTTTACGCAACTTTGTCAAGAAATGGATTCAAAATTTAAATGCTTGCTGTTTCACACAGAGGTCCGATGGCTCTCGAGAGGAAAGGTACTGAAACGTGTATGCCAACTAAAGGCTGAAATTTGTTCTTTCCTGGACGCTCAAAAAAAAGACTTCGGGTTTTCTGTACATGACGAACTGTGGTGGTTACGAGTGCAATTTATAGCAGATTTATTTGAAAAAGTGAATGTTTTGAATTCAAGCTTACAAGGGCCATCCGAAAATACAATAACAGCTACATCAACATTGATTTCTTTTGACGAAAAACTGTCTTTATGGAAGAGAAAAGTATCTGAGGAAAATGTAGATGCTTTTCCTACAGTCAACAAGTCTTCTTTAAAAAAAAGAATAATTCCGGAAATTTTAAACACTTTGTCAGATCTCCAGTTTTCACTCCGAAACTACTTTCCAGAATTCAGTGTTAAAGATTACGGGTGGGTAATCAATCCATTTGGAAAAAATAACGACACAACGAATCTATCTACCGAAGAAGAGGAGCAGCTTATTGAGCTACAAAACAATTGTTTTTATCGGTCCAGTTTTTCCGAAGAAAACCTACATGACTTTTGGTTGTCCATCGTAAAAACATATCCTTTGCTAAGAATAAAAGCAATCAAAATTCTTCTTCCATTTGCATCATCTTGGCTTTGCGAATTTGGATTTTCCGCACTCACTGAAATCAAAAGTAAAAAAAGACAACGCCTTCTTGCTATTGACGATGAAATGAGAGTATGTCTTACGTCATTAGAGCCTCGATTCGAATTGATTTGCTCGAAAAAGCAAGCACAACCGTCCCATTAAACATGTATGTTTGGAGTATTTTCATTTTATTTATGTATTCATTTCAATTCAGTATTTCATTTCAATCTCATTTCATTTATGTTTGGAGTATGTTTGAGTTTTAAATTTTGTAATGTGAAAGTGTGCCGCGGATGAATTTTTGATTCTTTAGTGTGCCTCAAGCACAAAAAGGTTGAGAATCACTGATCTAAAGGATATGAAGTTAATTTCACTCAGCAAAGACCTTACGAGTATACACTCTAAGCAGAACGTTTTCGGCTTACATCAAGTCCTTGGCAAAGCATCTATTATATTAAATACATGTATAAGAACTTACTTATAACATAGAACTAATATTTCAAAATATCAATATCTAGTCAGAAATGAAAATTTGAAGTCACAGCAGCATATACCGGTAACCAAGTGTTACGGATGATGACGAATAAGACAGGTGATGGCAAAACAACGACCAAATGATGACAAATAACTTAACGAAATAGCGGCAAATACAATAGATTGATAGACTATGTAGGAATAAGATAAATAATTTAAAATAATTTTAGCAAAAAGGCACAACCATCCGCTTATAGCTGTTTATCAACAAGTGGTTTGCTTTGCTTAATTAACAGAGCTTCATAAATTTTTGGGTTACATTCAGACGAACATTTCTTTAAAACCGTAAATGACGAGTGCAAATTAATTTCGGTTTGAGTACAAGATTTACATCTAAGCAAATGATCCTTAATGGCTCTTTTTTTACTCTTATTAAGTTTCAAATCTTTTCTTGCCTCGGTGACCAAATGTTGGATTACATTTTATTTTCATGTTGATTTTAATCCACTTGAATATTAATGGGCTTACGTGGGTAAAGTGCGAAAGAGCTTAACCCTTAGTATAGCCAGGTAAATAGACCAACGTTATTTACCAAAAGGGATCCTCACAGGACCCCACGTTATTTATCAATTTATATTGTACCTACCCACTTCTCGATAAAACAAAACACTCAAACTAGGTTTTTGAAGGAGTAGCAATAAGAACTTGAAGTATAACCTTTGCGGAAACGAAAAAAACATTTTTGTATTTGAAAAAAGACACCTCTTAGAAATCATAACTATACTAATTTTAGTTATGAGCAACTGTAAAAATCTTTTTTTGCTCAAGTTTGTTCTACTTTTACATTCTGTTACAAACACTTTATGTATCAGTTATATTTTAAATTATACAGTATATTCAGTTATATGCAAATTATATGTATATGTAATATACATATAATTTGAATATAATTGAATATACAGGGTGTCCACAAAGTCTTTAGACAATTTTATAAATTCATTAAAAAATTTATAAAATGCAATCGAAATAATTCTTTTTGCATATCAATCAGTTGTTATTAAAGTTTTTCATCATATCACTTTTTCTATTTCAGAGATGAATTAGCTAAATAAAATAAGTGATTTCCAACCCTTGTTAAACGTGACTACTCCGCAAGAAAAAGCACAATGTGTTTCTTGGTTTATCAAAACGAAATCTGATATTTAAGCACAAAGAAACTTCATAACTAAATATGCAAATCAAGCCCCAGCACGTCAGTCGATTCGCAATTGGCATAACCAGTTTGTGGGAACGGGAACGTTGCTACTAAAACCGAGGAGTGGATGGTCAAAAACTTCTGAAAAAGGCATCGAGCGTATTCGTCAGTCATTTAGTTGTTGCCCATCAAAGTCCATCCGCTCTGCTTTTGTTCGGGCCACGTGAAAGATGTTTTGTACCGCACCAAAGTAAAAGACATAAGTGACCTTAAGGAAAGAATAACTGCCGCTGTGGAGACAACTGATGAAGAAATGTTAAGAAGGACGTGGACTGAAATTTAATATTGTTTAGATGTCTTCCGTGCTATAAATGGGGCTCATAATAGAAGTTTATTAATGCTTTAAATATAAACTTGACTATTTACTTGATATTGTTTAATCATTTCAGAGATAGAGTTTATCAATGATTTAAATAAAAACTTGACCATTTAATTGATATTATTTAAACATTTCCAACATCAGTTGTAATATCAATAAATTTTTTGAATTGTCTAAAGACTTTGTGGACATCCTGCATAATGAGTGTTATATGTAATTACATGTATAATATATTCAAATTATATGTATCAGTTATATTCAAATTTTATATATAGATATATATTCAATTTCAAAAGATTCTGAAAGAAGTAGGTACAAATGTGAAAACAGTTTATTTTAAAGTGAAGAAATTGGCATAATACAATTGTGACATAGTATACCAAGAGGGGTCCTGGTGAGACCCCAAGTAACTTTTTTATTCATTTTTTTAAGTTTGGAAAAATTTCTTAAATGTCCAGTCACAAGAAATTTAGAGGAGAGTTATAAACTACTCATATAAAAATCAGGAGTATATTATCTGCACAAGTTTAGCAAAAATCTAACAAAATCTCATCTTGGGATTCTTCAAGGACCCCACTTGGTATACTAAGGGTTAAAGCTGATCAAAGTCAACCAAATGTGTTAACCTTCTAACGTCCATATTTTTTTGTTGGCGTTAAAAAAATTATAGATTGGATTTTCCTAATCAGTTGTGTATGAATAGTGTACTATTTCAAACTTTTTGAAAAATTGTTATTTTACACATTTTTTTAAACTTTGTCAACTTGGACCACCAAGCTACTTAACGAAGGAAAACTCTGCACTTAAAATCAAGGAATTTTAAAACTTACAAATTTGTTGACTTAGTATTGCTGTTGTTGTTCTTATCCCACCATTCCCGAGGAAAGGGGGCATGGTAAAGACCATGGAGCCCCAGAAGCCGGGCAAATTTACAGCGCCTGGACCAGAGGTCGTAGGGGGACAGAGAGTAGCCAAAAACCAAGCGGCGCAATGACTGCGTAGCTGGACAGTGCAAAATGAGATGAGACGTGTTTTGGGACGGATGTCCGTAGGCGCTGTAGGAAGGATTCTCGATTCCGCCAATTCTAGAGAGATAAAAGCTTAACAGAAAGCTGTGTCCATTGCAGCAAAGACGAGAGAGAGCACAGCAAGCGAGACGATAGAGCACAAGTTTTTTAGTGGAAACCGAGGAAATCTGTGTATCAAAGAATTTAGGTGAGATGGTACGCCTCCAGTTTGAGAAAAGACAAAAGTGGATACGAGAGACAAGAGGAGAGAGACTGCAGCGGATCGCAGAAAGCCAATGTAGCCCTTCCGATCTGGACAACTAATCAGCCCCATTGTTCCCCTAGAGAAACGAGTATCTGGGGACCTATTGTGCCTGAGGATTCGAGGAAATAGGAAGGATGGAGGGGAGGACAGGGTTACAAGGACAGAGCGAGAGTCGGAGAGAAGGGAAGAGAAATGGCAGGTGGCTTGTTGGTGCTGCCGAGATCAGAGAAAAGTTTGCAAAATGGCGCAGGCTTCAGCGGAAAAACTTGAACAAACTGGGCCTGCCAAAAAGAAAAAAGTGACCCCAGTGCCACAAAACAGGTGCGATGGCATAATGGTTAGAGCGTTCGCTTCGCAATCGGTAGATCAAGGGTTCTTTTCCCCAAGTCCAGTAATATCAAAAGATTTTAAAAAATGGTATTCACAACTTTCCTGCTTGGCGCTCAGTACAAAAAGGATAGTGTGAAGAATAAGCCGGAATGCTTGCTTGTGTGTCCTTGGGAAAGGTACTTAACGGAATGCCTCCATCTCTATGTTGGCGGAGCCAAGTAGTCCACCCTTGGTGGCCCATTCTAACTGAAGACCTGCAAACAGAGCATGAGCTCTTACGCAGTGTATGTACATCCTCCTGCGTAATTCTCAACAGAATAGCTGAAACGATGACGACGAGTGCCACAAAGGGAGCAGTTGGCAAGGACGCCAGAGCCGCCTGTGTTAAAAGGAAAAGGAAAAGAGCCATCAGTTCCGATGACCAGATCGTGCGGCAGGAGAAAGTCAGGATGAGCGAGAGCTGCACCTTGACGAGAAAGAGGAGGATCACAGGGGGAGCATTGGAAGAAGGGGGTGGACTCCACAGTGAACGAAGGCAGGCTCCAAGGACAAGGGAGGGCAGGCAAAGAGAATCTCCCTAGGGGAAGTAAAGGACAGCCTAAGCAGGTGAGTGGACGCAAAACTCTGAAGAGTCTGAAGATTGAAGGAGGAGGATCTGAAGAGTCTTGGTTTCACTCCAAGTCTGGCCAAACCTGAAATGGGAAAGGAGGTTGGGAGACGAAGAGCCCGATCATAAGATGAACGAGTGAAATGAGTCAGGGTGACTCGTAGGAGAGGTAAAGAACCCTCGGAGAGAGGAAGTGGGATAGGGGAGAACGAGAGGCAGCCGGTGATGGCACGACTAGCCGCTCGGTGGCGGTGTTCCAATTTGGTGATATTGGTAACGCTTAAGAAAGGAAACCATCCGGGTGAAGCATAAGTGAGAAGGGGCCGAAGAAAAACTTTATACAGAAGAAAGAGACACTTTTAAGAGGAGCCCCATGAGGAAGCAGAGATACAGCGTAAGGGATTGGGACGAGGAAAAAACCTGCCTTTCAGCGAAGATACCTGTTAGGAAAGAATGCGGTCAAAGGTGACTCCAAAGAAAACTTGGAGTGAGATTGAAGTGGAGGGTGGAGTTGGACAACAGTAGATGGGACTGGAGGTTAGGTTGGTGTGGATCCACTAAAAAAAGCCTCACATTTGCTCAGATTAAGAGGAAGAAACAGTACTCAGATCAGCGCTCCAGTCGAATCAGAGCTTCTTTTGTAGCCTCACTGCAGCAGGGACTGAGGGAGAGGAGGACCAAATGGCCAGGTTTTCAGCGTAAAGAAAGCAGCTGACGGAAAAAGCAGGAAAGCACGAAGATCATTGATGAAAAGAAAGAAAACTACAGGGTCAAGAACGAATGCTTGCGAAACAACACGACGGACTCGAAAGGAGTGACTTTTGTGATTTTGGAAAACCATGCAAATGCGCCTATCCAAAAGGAAAAATTGAAACCAACGAGCATAGCAAGAAGCGAGGTCAGCTGAAATAAGTTTGTGGAAAAGGGCGGAATGCCAAACAGAGTCGAAAGCTTTTGAGAAGTTGATGGTAGCGAAAAGCGTTCAAGGGCCAGGTTGGATTTGTTAAATCCATTTGAAATGGTCTTAAGGGGGAATATGGGGTTCGTTTTATCATTTTTCGAAAATTTTGGCCATAATATTTTTTCAACAAAAATTGTATCTTTAAATTCCTCACGCATTGGAAGATGTACAATTTGTGTTCTAATTCTTGGATTTTCACACCCAAAAACGGTTAAAAAGACCAAGAACCAAGTTGTAAATCGGTGTATGTGCACTTTTAGATGGTTTCTCAAAATCGCGATTTTATGATGACTATAAACTTTCTGGCATTTGTAATTCTGAATTCGTACGGTCAATCTTTATAAAATTTCGCATAGAGCTAGCTAATAGGCTTATGAATGCAATGACGAAGTGAAAATGGGCTAACTATTGTACTTTTTTTACTATAAATATTTTTGTTGGAAAATATGTGAAAATTTCACTGAAAAAAATGGTATTTTTGACAAACCCCAGTATATTATGACAGCTTAAATTTATGTACAAGTTGCTACGTGATTGCGTAGAGGAGTGTTCAACAATTAAGTTGCACCAAAACCCTTCAATTCTATCGTGCAGGGGCCGAGATATGCATGCTAAAGTTTCCTCCTTTGTTGCCATGGCAAAGGAAACATCTTGGTTACCATGGCAACAACAAAAAAAGAAAAAAATTGTGACAGACTTATCTTTGCGTGAGTATTCAGCCTGTCACATAACATCGATCTTAGCATGCTAAACGCGTCTCTTTTGCAAATTCCCGATAATCCCCCTTAAAAAGAAAAAGAATTTGATCAAGAGTAAACCGTCCAGGGCGAAAACTTGCCTGACCGGAGAGAAAGTGGAGTTAGATTTCAGAAAGAAGAGTAAACGCGATAAAATGATGCGTTCAAAAGCTTTGAGACACAGGAGGTGAGAGAGATAGGCCGGAAGGAAGCAGGAGAGTCAAGAGGCTTTCTCATCTTATAGATGGAAATAACAAAAAATGTCTTCTTGCGGAAGGAAAGGAATCCAATGACCAGGAAAGATTAAATCTATAGGAGAAAATCCATGCCAGAGCGAGTAAGGTGCTTAAGCATGTGACAGGGGCTTGGCCGGTGGCATTGGACGAGGAGAGGATTATAGCAGCAGCAATAAACTCAGCGGGAGAGAAAGGGAAACAAAAAGAGGAATGCGATTCCTCGGGCACGTGGCTCGGCGGAGCTCGGACAGGTATTCTCTGGCTGTGCTTTGCAAGGCCTTGGCTGAGAAACAGAAAAGTGGGATCTCAAATAGTCGACGTGTACCGAAGTCGACTCCCTTAGAGAGGAGCAATTGAAAAAGTTAAAAGAGGAGGAAAATGAGAAAGAGGACCTAGCGACAAAACGAAGGAAAGAATGCACAGGTTTAGAGTTAGATTTAGGAGAGAGACAAATGCAAGTCGCCTGCCATGTCTCAGCCTAGGCGATGACAGACAAGGCATGTCGCGAAGCAGAGATGTAAGCATAACGATTTTCATCACTTCTATGAGCGGAACAAAAGCCTCACTTCTTTCACTTGGTAGATAAATAGAGGGCTTCGCTACAAATATGAAACGACCAAATTAGCAAATGCAAACAGCAAATAAGACAACAGCAAAAATCAAGAGCAATAAAATAACAGTCAGAAGTTTAGAAATGATATGGTGCTATCAATACGGTGATTTTCATAAATTATTCAGTTCAAACAGTATATGTCTACTTCACTTGTATTGTTATTGTATGTCATTATTTTTATAATCTAGATTATTCTAGCTGCAGCGATTTCCTACAAAATCCTGTAACAAGTTTTGCCATGTGTTTTTTTTTGTGAAAAAAATACGCTTCTGCTAGGAGTAATCAAAACTTTTGCTAAGTGTAAAAATCTTAAAATCCACACTGTTGTGAAAGCAAGCAACTTTAATAAATTAAAAGTCAATTTAATTTGTAAAACATCTTAAATTTCGAACGTTTTCGACTTTCGAAAAGCCTTTTTCATGAATTAAAATCTGTAAATGTGACGAAATAAATTAAAATAATCAACCGTAATTTCAAAAAATACACATTATGAATATATGATATTTCTAAAAGCTGTCAAAACGTAGCCAACTTTAACAAAAAAAAATTCCTAAAGTAGATCGGACGCAAAAACCTATAAGCACATCAAAATTAGTATTGCAGCATTAACATAACAGGCAAAACTTCAAAATTATGCGAAAAGTCCAATATGGAATGTGGTGTTACAATTACGTAAAGTGAGTTAAGTTGTTGTCAACAAAAAAATTATTGATATACAGTATGTTGAGCAAAAACAAAGCTCCACTTGCTTAGCATTGTTTATTAAGGTTAAGGCTGTGACGTTTTATAAGCAAGCTTCATGAATTTTTGCCTCATAATCTAAATTACAGTTCCTCAATATGGTAAAAGAATTAATGTTATATTGAAGAATTGATGTTACATATATCAGGTGGAGAATAACAAAATGTGATCTTAATTTTTCTTGAATCTGCTGAATTCAGATGCTCTCTTACTCTGGTCATCAAATGTCGGGAAGGCAAACCAATGTATGTCAAGTTCGTATCACCCGAACAAGTAAATGACATTTGAGCATGGAGGAAAAGGTGTTGCTGATTTTAGTTGAAAAGTACTGTCTTACTTTATTTGTGCGATACAAGGGAATCAGCCTTACATCAAATTGTTTTAATTATAATCGAGAAAGAGCTTTCACAAAACAAATTTACGCTTGACCAACATACGGAACAAAAATAGGACATAACTCCACGTTATTTACTACACTCATTTCATCAACGGGTATATTATCAAGTTTGGCTTTAAATTTGTTGTAAATTTTATCAAAAAGCCAAGTCGAATAGTTATTATCATTAAATAAGCTCTTCAACTTTCCAATCTCAACTTCAAATAAATGCTGGCTGGAACAAATAGATTTAGCTCGGTTAAGTAGGCGCAGCACAAGGCTCGTTTTCCAAACATTTGGACATATTACATTAAAGTTCAACAAAATGCCAGTATTATTCGTTTTTCGCCACACACCTAAATCTAATTCATTTTCCCGAATTTAAATGTGAACATCCAGAAACGGGATCGCCTGCATCGATTTTTCCATGGTAGACTGCATATTTGAATGTTTATTTAACAGATTTAAAAACTTTGTTATCGATGAACTGTCATCAAAAATTTGCAAAAATGCTATCAGCATATCGTAAATAAATTATAGAGTAAAAGCTATTGTGTTAGAATCTTATTTTCTAAATTTGCCAAGAAAAAGTTCGCTAATGTGGGTCTAAGAGGTGACCCCATTGCTACGCTGTCAATCTGTTTTAATAGTTCACCACATTCCTTGAGTTGCTTTTCAAAAGCATGTTTTCCATTGGTGGTGTATTCGGATTGTCTTTATATAAGAATAACTTTTAAAGCACCAAATTCGTCAGCCATCTCACAATAGTTAGCATCAAACTCCCACAATTCCTTGGATGTTAGAGCACGTTCTAACTTTTAAGAATTTATTAAGAAATTCTCGTGTGAAATTTTGTGAAAATCTAATAAAAAACTAAAACAATTTAACATAAGATTGGGCTTGTTGAAATCTTGGCTGCAGCAACTGTATGGCAGTATCCACAATGACATTAAAAAAATAATTTATTCTGTAGACATCTTCTGCACTTTCATGAGAGACTTTCACCAATTCATGATATCAGTTTCTTCCCTTTTTTGCTTCTTGACTGAAAATCTATTTTTTAGTTAAGATTGCGGTACAACTTTATTAGTATAAGCCAGTGGTTCTCAAACTTTTTTCGATGCGACGCATCTAAAAAAGCTTACGAGACTTTGCGACGCACCAAACAGCATCCTAAGATTTAGTTTGCCGTACTGCAAAATAAATGTGACCCATAATCCACACAAATAAGTGTTCTTATGCTCCCAAGATTTTGGATTGGTCTGTCATCTTCAATTGTAAAATTACGCTCTTCTAAGTTTGTAACTCATCGTTCCTGTTTTCGTCCAACATACAACTGAATGCTTTATTCTTTATATATTTTTCTTCATTTAAGTTAAACTTCTGCGATTTTATTCATGAATCACAAGTCAGCAATTACAACAGTGTATTAAAAACACTATTGTGAAAATACAATTGATTATGAATGTCAGAAGAAAGTAAAAATGGAATCTACGATCAGAGTTCTTTTGACGCAATAAAACCTAGATTTAATGACACAAAACCAAATTATCCCGCGACGCCCTTTGGAAAATTGAAACGACGCACCAGGGCGTCGCGACGCACAGTTTGAGAACCACTGGTATAAGCACTTGTGTTTCGACTACAAACTGGTAAATTCTCGGCTGCCAACAGGATGGATTTTCGATTACTTTTATTACAAGCATATTACTTTCACTTATTAGGCTACTAGGATAAAAATTATTTTCACAGTAATTAGACTTTTGCTTTAAATCTACTCATGGAGTTGCAGTTAACGATAGTAGCCTGCAGCCCACTTTAGGTAAAAGCAAAAAATTATCGCGGTAGATGAAAACGAATAAAAACTCACCACAGGAATCAAAGAGATGTTTAAGTTACGATGGTAGTTGCGAATCTTGAAAAATGTATCAAGATCTTGCGAATTTTTAAGGTCACTTGGAATTTTCTTGAGAATTTTTAGTTCGTACAATCTATTGAGAAAAATGTTAAGATTTTTGAAAGCAAACTTGAAGTTTTTCCGTGAATCTTGAAATTTTTTAGAGATGTTTTTCCAAAAATCTGTTGTTTTGGAGAACGAACTGCAAATAGTTGGATGTTTTGAAAAGCAAAGCATAGATTGTGCTAGTTTCAGGCAATTTTCTATTTAGAGAAATCTGCCTCCAGCACCATTCTAAGATAAATAGAAAACTTGCCAAAAAAACAATCACCAGCATTCTGCTGTGCAATACAACAATTTATTGCAATATGCTAGTAACCCACGACTGGTTTCAAACTTAGTTGTAAATTGGGCTATGCATTTTTATGCTTGTGTGACTTTTACACCAATCTGATGAAGCCCAATTAGGTCGAAACCGGTCGCTGATTATATATTGACATGTTTTAATAGATTATTGTATTGTACACCAGTGGGGTACCCGCTGAGGGGTCAACGACTCCGTGAAAATTGATGGCCTACAATCTTTTATCTTAATAAAAAATTCATGCCAGATTAGCATAAAACTCATTCTAGAAATTAAGCAGATGCTTATTTTTTAGTGTAATTTTCTAAAATTTTTTCCAGTGGGCATGCCCCTGGACCCTCGTGCGTTCGGCATTCTTAATTAGAGAAATTGACCCCCTGCTCCCCCATGACAAAATTTTCCGCACGCCACCGTTGGACAGTGGGCTGTCATGCTGGTAATTATTTTGCGACCACTTTTCCATTTATCTTAATGTTTTGAAAAATTTAGAGTTTTTTGAAGATTAACAGCAAATCATACAATAAATTGCTAATTTTTGGGAAAAATGGACCTAAGATTCATGATGAGTAAAAACATTTTAGAATCTTGGGAGTTTTACGCATAAGTTGTCAGTTTTGGAATTTTGTAAGCTTTTCTTAGGATTTTTGCACAACTCTAGTTGGCAACTCTGATTATCATCATTAAATAAACAGCCAGGCATAATCAAAACAAAGTAGTTAGAGAACCTGTACTTAACATAACAAAAGATTTAAAAAATTTTTAATCTCTAAAACTTAACTGCCTAAAACATATTGTCCGCACTTTAAACTGTAGATCAGTGAATCTCAAACTTTTTTCGATGCGACTCATTTGAAAAACCGTGCCAACCTTGCGACGTAACAAACAGCATCCTTTAAGGTTTTAAATCGTCTTTCTGCAAGATAGTTGTCACCCGAAATCTAAATAACTGTTTGTACTCCAGAGTTTTAAGTTGTCATCTTCAATCATAACATTACGCCGCTCTGAGGTAGTTACTCTTCTTGCTGTTTTTGTCCATTTTACAACTGATTGTCTTCGTCTTTACTTATTTTGCTCCAGTTTAGGTTAAAATTATGCAAATTTATACTTTGGTAACCAGTCAATAACTACAGTTGTGTGTGAACAACATTTTTTAAAAATGCTACTGATTTAGCATTTTAGAAGAAATAAAAAGGAAATCTACGTTTTGAGTTTTTTTGATCGAATAAACGTGAGATATCTTGGCACAAAACCAATGATCGTGTGACGCCCTTGAAAAATTGAAACATCGCACCAGCGCTTCGCGACGCACAATTTGAGAACCTCTGCTATTGATTGATAATATACTGTGGTTATTACCCTAGCAACAAGTATTTTACATTGAAAAGTACAGCTTTTAAAAACCTTGTCAGACCGCCGGCAGTGTCAGCCAAACGCTTTTTTATATTTGTTTTTCAAGCATTCGCCTTTGCCGCTTTAGCTTAAAATACTTTATAACACCGTTATATTTTCATTTGCTTTATATGACGTCATGAAGACGTCATATAAACACGTCATATAAACAAGTCAACCGACCAGTCTGAACTAGGCATCACGGCGTTTGTAGAATCGGCCATTTTGCTTTTTTCCACGGCGAAAAACAATTTTGTTTTTTTTACCGTAAAAGCGCTGAATAAATTAATTATCTGACTGCTAAAACTTTTGCTGTTATTCCTAGGATAAGCCTGAGGTTAGGCGGTTTTAGAATGTTTTTGTTAGGATTCCAAATCTACATCTTTATATTGTTTTTGAAGGTGATTTCATATCAAAGAAAATAAAGTTTTAGCTGTGGTAAAAAATCAAATTTTTAAAATCGGAAAGTTTTCACCCATTTTTGGCAAAAACCAATTCACCTTTTGTTAGTGTAGCCAATTTACTGGCATGTTTGTCCTCAAACTTGCAGGGCAGAGATATTTGGCATAGGACAATTGTCTACTCCTGCTTCGGAGTTTTCAAGTTTCAGTGTTCTACTTGAATTGCTTTTATTACAGTTCCTGTTCCTTCCAATCTGTTTCGCAAAGAAAATCGTGTCAAAGTATTTTTTCAAGAGCTCAACACAATCATCGTAAGGTTCAAACACACGACCGTTCGAGCATTGTCGCCTAAAGGCATTTTTCCCATTCAAATATGCTTGTTCCAATCGTGGCAGCAAAAAGCCAGGAGTTAAAAAGTCTACTGTTGTCTAGTCAAAAGGCATGTGGAATTTCAAAGGGATGTGTTGTTCTAGAAAATACCGATAGTGTAATACAAAAGCGAATGAATTTTGGCATACACATATACAGAATCAAGTGACGGTTAAATTTGTAAAGAGGGCGAATGTTAGACCAGTCTTCTGCAATTTCCAAATTTGGTGTAGTTGAGGAAATCAGCTGAAGTCTAGCGGGCAACGACTTAAGCCAAAACGGCAGGTGTATAGCGAAATGAAGGACGCAATTGCCAGTTTGTCCTTGCGACCATCGGTGCGACTATTCAGATATATTAATTTCATTCAGAGAAAAATGTATTGGTACCCAAAAAATAAATATAATCAACTCGGTAAAATATTGGTTAAGTCCAAAATGTTTTTATGGGGCGGCGTTCTGCCAATGTATGGAGTAATCAAAGACTAAATAAATAATCTCTTTTGTTTTAAATACGAAACAGCTTAAAAAGTTTATACAATATCAAAATAAATCTGGTGAGTGTAGTTCACAAACCAGGAAACAACAAAAAATTTTAAAGCTTTCTATTTAAGCAACTTCTTGATTATTGCCATTGTGATTCTGTGCAAAAGTCGATTCATAAACTGGTATTCCAGGGCTTACGAACTGATCAATCTATTTTAGAGTTAAAGCGCGAGTCTAAAAGCAAACAACGGACTTACTCAATTGCGCGACGCAATAAATAATTTAGCCGGCCTGATGATCTCCTGCCATGCCGCTTCGGAAAAATGAGCCCAGTTATATCGGATCAACAACATTCTTCAGCAACCTAAAGGCTTCTCGGAAAGTTGTCAGAGAAATCCCAACTCACCAATCGTGTTATCCTCATGGGTCGTCTCTATGTTGTCAATGCAACGCAATAAAAATTGATCTGCTGTTCTTCAGGGAAAAACGTTATCTTATTCCAGCCTGGCTTGGAGGAAGAAGTCGAAAGGAAGCGAAACTTACAAAATCTGGAAAGTTTTAGTTCAGTAAGTTGGGAATATCCTTTGCTGCAATCAAAAAGACAAGACATAAACTTCTTTTCTCAAACAGATCTGAGGATAAAGGAAAAATGTATTTGGTGAAAAGATTGCTCAAAGCTCATTATTGAGATAATTCTTCTTTCTAATTGTTGAAATGTAGCAGTTTATTTACTACAACTTATAATTGTTTGTTGTTAATCCTGAATATAGTACAAAAAAATTTTCTCCGTCTAGGTCGGTTGCTATTTAAATCCAAGCGACTCTAATCGATCTTTTTATCGAGCCTGACCTCTAACCCTAGCAACAGTTGCCCCTTTGTGAGTATACCCTTACCAAGTAATTAGCTGTAAGCTATGATATACTTGTCAAACATTAAAAGGTTTTGTAAACATAATGGAAAAATTTTTTTCAACTAAAATGTACTTCATTTTTTATGATGCTGTTTTACTGTATATTTTAGACTATACAAAAAGCAATTATCATGAATAATATCTTTATAAATTGCAAATTTTACTCAAAGATTTCGAGATAATTACCCTAGTTGAGTAGTAAATATCAGTTAAAATTTCTTACGAATTACTCATAAACTAATCATCACAGTTGAGTTTTTCTCCAAAAGCGTTAATTCCGGCTTCAAATTAGACCAAAAAGCCTATCTGCGTACACATGTCACGTAGGTATTTAACAATCTTGTAAGTGTTTCTAAAAAAAAACACAACCTCTTTACCAAGAGTTTCTAAAAACAACTAAAGAGAAGAGTGGTCTGGCGAAAATAGGTTATTTTTCAGAGATAGTTAACTGACCAACCGCAGCGCTTTATTTTTCTTATTAGAGTTTCTCTCTTTTTTCGAGCTTGGCGGGTGGGCTACGCACGAGATTGATCCAATTTTTACTGTTATTTTAGTTATTTCAGGTTCCCTGCAGTTCCATAATATCTCTATTGCCAAAGTTAATTACAATTTCTTGATTTTGCTTTTTGCGCTACTCGTGACATCGAGCATCGAGCAGTAGACCTCCAAACACTTCATCGCTCTTTGTTGTTTTTGACTTAATTTGACAAGACCACGTCTTCCAACAGCAATGCGCTTTAACCAATCGCCTACAATCAGATGGTTTGCTGCTGACATAATTGCAACTTGCACTTGTAGTAGTTACATCTTGGTCATTTCAAAGAGTCTTGCAGTAAATAAAAAAAAAATTGACACAATTAAAACAAGAAAAAAATTTCAATTGCGGCAAAAATTATGATTATCCGCTTGGTGCGCACAAGAGTTATCTCGTGCTTTTCATATAACTGCCTTTAAAATTCTCAAGATTTGATTTGATTATGCTGAAATTGCAGCCACTTCTCAGCAAGAATGTATTTAAAGAAGAAACGGGAGAGCCCAGTTCTACTCAACCTGAAAAAAACTTATATTTTTTGAGGGGTTGGCTTTTTTTCTGTGGTCTGATTACGCTTTACGGCTATATTTAGTTTGAGCGCACCCACCAAGTGGCGTCTCTGGTGATCTTTGCAGCGCTTTCAAAAAGTGTCATCCCCATAATCAGTAAATGACGACAGAGGTACTTTCACGTTTTCTTTTTCAAAAAAAGGTCTTCAATCCAACTTTTCCGCAATTTTGTCAAAAGTGTTTGCCAAAAAACAAAAAAGGTGTTTTCAAATAAGCGTCACTCCCTAAAATAGAGCCAACCGGTGAAGAATGTCCCCTTTTCTTCACTAGTGACATCTCTGCCTTCACTTTCTGTCCAAAAATGTGGAAGCATTACACTTTTTTGTGCCTTACTTGTACTTGATCATTAGCAAAGCAATTTTGTCAAAAGTGTTTGCTAAAGAATGAAAAAGGTGTTTCTAAATAAGTGTCACTCCCTAGAATAGAGCCAACTGGTGAAGACCGTCCCTTTTTCTCCACTAGTGTCATCTCCGCCTTCACTTTCTGTCCAGAAATGTGTACTCGTAAGCATCATACTTTTTGTGTGTTACTTGTATTTGAACATCAGCAAATCTACAGGAATCACTAAAATAATGTGAGGGTGTTAAAACAAAATTTTTGCCAACATCTTTGACAGGGATGCGATCACACCGCTGTCAAATATTTATACAAAAAATTCGCACAAATACTCTCAAATTTTTTTGAAGACACGCTGAAAATGAAGTGAATACCTTAAATATTTTTTAGAGTCCTGCTCAAATTGAGGTGAAAAAAATAGTTTCAGAAATATGTTCAAATCTGAATCCTTTCGTCCATTATACCCTGATAATCTCTTTTCGTTAATATCGACCAACGAAACCAACTTTTAAATATCGTCAGCCATTTTTGAGTGATACAGCTGCAAGGATGATCGACGACTACAGTAACAACACGTTGAACAACTTGTTTTTGTTTGTGGTTTTATATCTAATGACGCACTAGTCTAAAAATATTCATTATGGAACAAATATGTCAATGACAAAAAGTACTTGCTCTGGGCACTATCATGAAATATTGTCAGTTGTTAATCTAAAATTGAAAATCGAACACTAAACAAGAGTTCAAACAGCAGTCGTTTTGTGCAAGTCCATATCTAAGTTAAATACAAGGGATGTGCGAATACTTAAATACGACCTTATATCGTAACGTTTACTGTAAGCAATATCAACTGTGTCAGATATTAATCTGCTTCAAGTTTCGACAAAGTTTTTTTTTCAAATTAATTACCATTAAATTATGAGTACTTACTTGGTCACCAAATTGAGGGCAGGAATAATATTTATTTTTATTTTAAATGATGAAATGAGATTGCAATTAAATTCTTGTTAAACAGATCATGTGAGTTGCGTCAGCCACACACAACTTCCACCTCTTGTGACCTGGACATGAGCAAGTCACGTAGCTCACCGATAGCAGCTCGCATGTTCAAATGTTCCTGGTTATTAATAGGGACATTAGTGACTTAGCTTAGATAAATAGGACCAAGTTCTATTTTTGCCAAACAGCAAGGTGTTGTTGGCGCATTTTCACGTAAATAAAGCAAGCAAAAATCTCCTAGCAATTAGATGGAGCAAGCGTAAGCCTGCTTTCGACGAAGTACTTAACAAATACTTGCTGATAGGATACAGAGACAATTTATTTTTGAATACACTAAAGCATTTCAAACTTATGCTTCAAAATGGCGGTGGAATCGCTATCGCAAAACATTTAAGTAGTATTAAAGTTCTAATGGCCTACGGCTTCTTCTGTGGTGTTTGAGTCAGCTACTAGCCCTCAACACTCAATTGCTCATACCTCTCAAAAGTAAACAAAAGCTATAAACAAGTGTCAAATTAAATAAACATCTATTAAATCCTCGAACGTTATTTCATGAAGTTCGATATCAGTTGCGAATTAACGAGCAAAAAACAAATATATTAACATGTATACTAGGCAGGAAGTAACAGTTTGTCCGGGCGGACAATCCAAGCGAGAGGCCAGGGCAACAATTTGAGGCTTGCAACATTCCCAGTTACCTGGTGATATCATCATTACGAGCGAGGAATCAAATCTCGTTCCCTCTCAACGTTTTTGGCCATGCGCTTGTAATTAGTTTCATAAAATGTACATCTAACGTCGAAAAGTCGGTGCCAGCCTTTCGTTGTTGCTGTTGTTATTGTTACCCCTCCTCTTCCTCGGGATGGAGGTACGGCATGAACGGCAATTCAGGTTCACGCATCAACCTAACTGAGTTAGGCTAGGGCAAAGCCTAACTGGAGGAAAGCTTTTCGTTCGTGAAACATATCCACTTATCCACCCAAAACCGTTTTAAAATCATTTTGTGGAAAACAATTTCATGTTGTGACTACTGTGCGGTATTTGTTTTCAGGCCAACAATAGTAAAGTTTCCAACCGCTTGGAGCGCAATAGGCACTCATTGTTGTGCATAAGCAAGCACAAGCTCTTTGCCTTGCGTTAGGAGCTGGAATTTTTCAACACCCTGAAACTAAAAACAAAGTTTACGAAAATAGTTGGTACGTAAGCCGCCAAAACCCGGGGCCTGACCAGTTACTCAGAAAGAGCCTATGCAATATTAATTTTGACAATTTATGAGACCCATAAGTCACTGTTTTGAAATTTTATTCCATTGGTTTCCCATGTGCTATGCGCTCTACACTTCTTGTGCAGTCATTCGCCAATAATTTTGACATGATGAAAAGCAAACGTGATGGGTCATATTTTCTGGAAGCTCAGGTATTCTTAGAATTCATTCCAGGAAAAAAGCTCACTTAGTCACGGATTATAAAGATTGTCGTATCAGAATTTATTTCTGCGTCTGTCCATGGACAGAAGCAAAACAGTCATAATTGCAAACATTACGAAACTCTTCTCAAATCAATTCTTAGTTGGCCGAGGTTTTAGAACGACTTTTTCTATTCTGCTCAGCAACGTGTGAGATTGTCATGCTCCTCGCAATTGTTGGTTTTGTCCTTCCACATGATAGTTAAACCTGCTGAGGCTAGAAGGCAGCTGAACGAATAGTTCCGCTCGATCTTGGCTCATGAAGCAAGCTCTGAGTGATAATTCCATGATGCCTCGGCAGCGTTTCAAATTCTTGGAAAGGCCTACCTAGTAGCATCACGTTCAAGAAACGTCATTTTTTTGATTTAGTAGGGTAAGTGGCCTAAGGTCTGTATGCTGGAAGCAAAATGTTTTTCGCAATAATGTCATATAGCGACTGGAAAGCCAAAAAACAATAGTTTTAAAATTCTTTGAGGAAATTAAAAAGGAAGTCGTATGTGCCCATTTAGAAAGTGGGAACTCGTATATGTGTGAAGCCCCGGGGCAAATCTCCCACTTGCCCTTTCTCTAAATCAGATAATGCACTGAAGAATAATTGGCAATGTGTTACCAAAGCTTCTGTTTGAACACTGACCATTAATGCGGTTAAACATTGCTTTTTTTGTCTTAATAGAAATGACCACTATTTGATCAATGATGAAGACTGCATTAGTAAGCAAATGCATGGACAAGCCCCAGGCTAGATCATACTACGCGCATTGTTTAATTAATAGTGGTTGTAGTATGCGTCAACGAGTTATTTTTGAATTAGTGATTTTATAATTAATATAAATTTCCAACCGCTTTTGAAAGAAGGTTTACAAACAACATACAAAAAAGCAAAGAGCAGTTGGTACGCTTTATCTATATATATATCTTTAAGCTTAGCATTAACGGCAGCCTACAAGAATGGTATGACCGCAGCTTTTTTGGCGGTCTAAAGTAACTCATGTTTTGCCTGGTACAAAGCATGGATTAGTCTTATTGTAGTGCAGAATGTGCAAAATTTCAACCGCTTACCTAAATCCAATGCTTTTATCGACGCGTTAAGGAAATAGCAAGGGAAGATCGTACAATCGCTTGGTCTTTCCAACATTTTATTTTATAATACCATAAGCATAGATACCAGACAATATGGTTGAAGGGTAATTCAAATTAAAAAGCGTCATCTCTAGGGATAGGAGGTGACACTATTTTAGGGTAATATCTTCCCCCTTGGTAGTTGATAAAAACTATCTTTTTAATTTTGGTAAGTTTGAGGTGGTTATTTTGTGGCCGTTGCTGGTGCCATCAACTCCATATTGATCCCACTGAACACATATAGTCTACATAAATGTGCTCTGTGGGCCAGAAAACGACCTGTGATGCCCGTTTATTTGACGCGTCTTACCCGCAAACTTGCCAAGTAGAATTGGTTATTACTTTTAATACTTTCAACTGTTAGACCATCTCGAAAACTACTTGAAACTGGAGAATATTCTTGCATGACTCCGTGACTTCTTTCCTGACATCTTATCCCCAGCGGATCTCTCCTGCCAAGAAAGTCTTGTGTGAAGTTTAACCGTCCTGGTATTAATATCGGGCGCTTCTATGCAACAATGCACAGATGGAGCCTGGCACCAAACCCGAAGAGCAATGGCAGTGTCCAGAACAGACCGCTTGCTATGCTTAAATGGCCTGCCTCATCTACCCAACCACTAATGGACTACGCGGCTCGGGAAATTTGAATGATGACTCAACGGCCTGGTTACTCAACATCTGTCTTAAAACACAACACCGAAAAATTTCCAGGCCTATGATGGCAAAAGGATAGATCTTCAGCGTTGGTCTTGCACGAAAATAAAGAAACATTTACCCCGATAATATAGAAAACTAATTTTTGTAATGTCGTCATGGCATTTTTGGCTACCACGTTACCGTGAAGTAACCGAAACTGCTGTGGCGATCCCATCCTCCTCGTTGTAGCCTCATGCGCGCGTTGAGAGACTTTTTTGCAATGTGATAAAATATATTTGTTTCATAAAAGGTTTGCTGACTTCATCAGTCAGAGGAGACAATGGCGAGATATGTGCAAAAAGAAGATATCAGATATCTTACCAACAGTTTGGATTTTGAATCAATCGATTGCGTGTACTCATTTTACGAAAAAATTTTATCATGAACTTATTTTAGTATATTTTGATTAGCTGGCCCACAACATAATCACAATTGCTTATGGTTGCCCGTTTTGATAAATCATGGGTTCTTAAAATTCTTAAACTCCGTACCTTTTGTAGAACCTAGATGTGTGGCGTACCCCCAAAAAAATTTTCTTTGTCCTCGCTTAATTTCTCTCGAAATCATCATGTAGACCTTGTTTTTGGAGATCAACTATTTTAGAGCTCCATTTCTGATCCGTTTTGCGAAAGAGCTCTTAAAAACATTGTGAAAGTCTTTTTTGTATTTCATTATTTCTGTGTGCTTGCCCACCGCCCTCCTCCCTGGCAAACACTCATCTCCCCAAGAAGCTCAATCCCGTAACCTGAAACCATTCCTCGAGCACCTCAGATAGAAAACCTTTGCAATAAACAGTTTCACCCCCTGAACCTACACAATACTGTAATCTAAAGTAGACTCTACCTGCACCAGACGTACTTCCTTCTATTTGCATCGTAATGGCTTAAACCAGGGGTTTTCAAGCTGGGGTACACGTGAGAAAAAATGGGCAAAAAATCACTTTTGGAAAGACTCTATACTATAAAGTGCAATTCTGTCTGTCTCTCTGTGTGTTTCAACTTCTTCAAAAATAATGGGCGTAAAAACATAAAACTTGAAGCAATTCGCCATCACACCCGGCGAATGTCATAAAGGGGGTCGTGACATCATGGCCGCATTGCAATTGAAGATAAGTTTTTTAATTCAAATGTATTGACGAATGAAAACTGTTTTTACTCAAAAGAAAGCAA
The DNA here is from genome assembly GCA_963675345.1 of Trididemnum clinides. Taxonomy (NCBI): domain Eukaryota; kingdom Metazoa; phylum Chordata; class Ascidiacea; order Aplousobranchia; family Didemnidae; genus Trididemnum; species Trididemnum clinides. The sequence continues at coordinate 14,826,640 of OY776298.1, forward strand.
GCACTCGACTAAACAACTTCAACATAATGCTAACGATAAAAATAATTTTTTAACAACTGAAGTTTTATAGACAACACCACAAGTCATGAACTATTTATGCCTTTTTTAAGTATGCTTTATTATTTCTTGCTTAAACACTTTAAAAAAGCAATGTTTTGTCATAATATTACCAGACGTCTTAATGCTGTTTAGTACTCATTCAGTGAAAACAGCAACAAGAAGAAGCTATGCTTATCCACTGTCATTTTAAATGCAAACGTAAAAACAAAACTCGTTACTCATAGTCTGCCTGTTGAAGTAGGATACGTTACCATACTATCATACCGGATTAAATCTGGTTTTTAAATAATGCAATGGCAAGGACGAAAATTAAAACAACTGAACTAAAGTTAGACTCCAAATTAGAATGCATTAGTGAATTCCTGCGCCTCAATACCCCTAAGCTAAAGACATGTTGATCAGGTGCAACAAAGTGGAAGGAAATGCAGAGCTTTAACGTAAAATCGGGCACAATGCAGATTAATTATCTTCTTCTTCAGCACAAAAATCTTTTCGGCGAATTATCGACTTTGGTTATAACCTGAATTACATTATAATTGCATTATAATGACTAAGGAGTAAGTGTACTTCATGTTAGAATGCCTTCAGAGTGCAGTCACGTCGCGTGACTGAGTACTCTTTAACCCTAAGACATTTTCATTACCTGTAACAAAATAGAGCAAAATTCTAAACTTTCGTATAAAATCTTGAAAGATTTAGAAAAACTTATTCTTTTTTTGGCGCGAAACGGGTTTGGTGGGTTATTTACTTGATCCATAACCTAACTTATTGTAATAATTTAATTGTAGATGCTGGATCATTAGCTCTTGGTCACTTTGCCTTCCCCTGATTACGTTTATTGCTGGGAGCAAGGAATATACGCGCAGCCAGAAGATGGAAGTTTTATAATTAGGCCTACAATTACAAAAATGTTGTCAGTAGCAGGCCAATTAGCTGTTACCTCATAGCTTAATTCTTGTAAATTCATCAGTCACATTAGCGTCCTTGCACAACTTCAAATTAACGCCCCCATGCATTTTGTCAAATAAACGCATGAAAGCTAGAGAAGATATTTGCTGTTTGTACGTAAGCACAGTCTTAATTTATCGGTCGGTATGTCGTACAACCGCCTAGTTTATGAAATTCAGAGCTGCAAGAGAAATTAATAGAAAAAAATGGTCAGTAAGCCTATATGAACATGAGATCAGAGTCATTAAATATACATTCGTACCTCACAAAGGTAAAATTTCTCTTGAAAACCGGATGATCAAATACAACGCATTGGGGGGAAGGAATAGCTTTTTTGCTCTATTCTGAGCTCAAGGCACATTGGTTTAGCTGAGGAAATTGATGTAAACAATATCAATACCAGACGAGATAGCACCAAGTCTTGGAATAAGCCTACTGCTAAATTGCTCATTTCTAAATTCGTAAAATAAAAACAATTATAAAACCTACCCCCAACTTTGACTTTGCTCCCCAATTCTTATGAAAAGGAACCGATAAAATTTGTAAAAACAGTCTTGGTACAAAGTACTATGATCAGGGTTATGGAATTGGGGCGATGCTCCCATTTATGTCAGAGTTTCACCACTGGTCTCGGAAATGTTATTTGGATAAAAGTGCCGCAGCCGGCTGAACCGATATATCTAACTCCACGTAACTGAGTGGTAGCCCTGGCGGCGACGCCGGCAGAGCCGGCTATTTGATCCACAAAAGAAAGGAAAAATTTTTCAAATGGAGAAACGGCCAAATCAACAATTTCAACAAAGGATTTGTATGATATTCACCAAAACATTGCAAAATCACCAAAGCAATCGCTTCCAATAGCTTCAACTTCAAACAAAGATCTTCAAGACGAGAAAGGGCAAAGAATTTTCTTATTTGTGAGTACGCCACCCGTCTAGGTTCTACAAAATAATTTGTAGCTAAAAATACTTCAAAAAATATTAATTAACAGAGGTTGACAGACCGTCCACTACAGTGGACCCAGTATTAGGTCTACAAGTGTGACGGTCTAAGCTATGCTTTATAAAAAGTCTCTAGCTTTTTATTGGTCACCAACTGCACTGAAGAGACCTGATAGGTCGAAACAGTGTCACTGTCTGCAGTTTGCTAAGTGCATCGCTTGCCTCTTGCATTACTATAAATGAATTAACTTGCTAAAATACTTTGTTGCTAAAAATATAAATATGTTGGAGAACACCTGCCTTAGATATAGGCCGTTTTGTAACACAATTACAGTTTTCAAAATATGCCACAATATGCACCGCTCATTGTAAGAAGAAATTCGATGAATTACTGTTATGAATATAAAATCGTAGGCATGGTAACTTATTTTTCTTCCACTTGTTAAATGCTTTAAAAATTAATCCTGTGCTATTTCAGTCTAGACGAAAGGAGAAAAGCTGATATAAGCAAACATTTTTCGATTTATCATTTACAATCGCAAAGATTCCTAATCAATTATTTACCGCAATGGCATACTGCAACATCAATTTCTAAAGTTGGTGAACATATTTAGATTTTTCGTTATGAAGTTGATGAACTTTATGCATTTTTCATTTTTGTCTAATCACTTTTCAACATTTCAAACTACAAAAGGAAAATTTTTTACGTCTTAAAATGTGTTGTTGAATCACTTTTTGAAACATTTTTAAGAATAATATAATTTTCTAAATATAGGCATTTCCAAATTCCTTCAATCCACACCAGCATCTCACATGCCAGCTATCCACATGTCTCCTACACAAAATCAAATCTATTACAGCCTATTGTAGGCTAGTCCATCTACAGTGTTTCCCACATAAAATCCAAATATGCTCATCTGGGCAATAATATAAATGCTTTTGATTCTTTTGAAACGGTTTTAGTCAATGAAAACTTTTCTAAAAAGGTTCTTTAATTTAAATGTTTGAGCATTTATTGTAAGTTAGGTCTGTAATCCACAAACTGTAGGTCGAATACAAGTTTCTGGGATGTCCTGCAGTTTTGAAAACTTGATATTCCAAAGAAAAAGAAAAATACTTTTGTTTGGCGATGAATAAACTGTATTTTTTTTGATGTCATAGTTTATTGATTAAATGTTAGGCAACAATAATATCATATCCAATTGGATAACATTTGAAATAGTATTGTAAACAACTATATCCAAAATTAGCCAATTTGATCACATCCACATTAAAATATTCTCAGGCACAATTATACATCTTGCGTAATGCATACGCTTAAAAAATAACCTATTGGCCTTATTGAGAGGCAAAGAGTTTGTTCCTCAGGTAAGAGAAGTTGTGAGAATAAGACGATACTTAGACCAAGGTTCAATCTCCTGTTCGAGTCATATCAAAGACTTAAAAATGAAATTCACAGATTTCTTGCTTGGCGCTCAGCAATGGTGGACGAAATATAAAGCTGAGCAAAATTTATTTGAATATGATTGAAATATATTCTGGTGCCCGAGCACTGTTGCATTTATAATACGCAAAAAACTCAACGTTATTTTATTTCCTGATTGCTCAGGCCCATGGTTTGCTGCCTTAAAAGTCCTCAATTTAAAAACTCTGCCTTTTCAAAGTTAACCTCAAAATAGCAGAGATCGTGAAAAGGGTTTAAGTTATTAGTCAGCAGTATCATCCGATCGAGTCAACCGGCCAGCCTGCAAAAAAGTTTACACGCTTCTGGTGAAGAAAATTAAAAATGAAATTAAACTCATGTGTTTCTTCATACTTTTATAGCGTATAGACAAGACAGCAGAAAAAATGTACTTCAAGGCTGTTAGTCACGTTCACATCAGTTTGTGATATCAGCTTGAAGTATAATGAGACTTTTAACGTAAACAAAAGAAATGCAAAAGTGCATCAGTTATTGAATTTGTATTTTTGACTCTAACATACAAAAGACGTTTATGATGGTATTTTCAAAACCTTCATAATCTGGTTTACATTTCAGTAGGCGTAAAAAGCAAAATATGAAGCAATTATTGATCGGTCCAGTGCTTCCCAACCTCTTTCAGCGTGCGGCCGTAGATATTAGGGATGTTCAAAACGAAAATATTTCGAAATTTCGTTTCGACGCAAAATTGCTTTGTTTTGGTTTTAATTCGTTTCGAATGAAGAATTTTGCGTCGTTTTGAAATCCAAGCAATTTCGTTTCGCTATGCGCTCGAAACGAAAGCGTGAAAGGTTGGACTCATCCCGTGAGACAAACATGTTTTTCACGAAAGCGGAATAGAAAGCACCGAGCGGACATTCACCACAATCACACGACTTTTCGAAGGAGGGCGATGCACAAATGAGGGACCATAAAAAATTTTTAAATATTTTGAAACAAAATATCGTTTTGTTTCGTTTCGAACCGCCTTTCACAAAGCAGAATTTCATTTGGTTTTCATTCCGAGCACCCCTAGTAGATTTTGGGAAACCACTGCAAGTATAGGCAATTCATTTTTTGGGGGGGCCGAGCAAGCATTGTTATTTAAAATTAAATTTGGCATTGACGGCCAGTATCTTTTTGTTAGACTGCAGGTTAAAAATGATGTTTGTTGCCCCTTCTTAACTAGATAACGTTTTTTTGGAGATCACTGCCGTGATATGGCATATCCTTGTAACTCCAACAATCGAGCTTTTGAGAATGTTGACTTTGTTGTCATTTATCATTGCTCAACAAGGTAACAACTGAATCATTTTTTTCTGATTTACCTTAAAGCTGTTAACTGTATGAACATTAATTATTCCTTCGCGTTGCTACTCAAAAGCTTTACATGAACAAAAAAATTGAGGTTGTTTATGATATTTGTAATGTAGTTGTCAGATTTTGCGATATTACAGAAGATTAACTGCACGAAAACAATTATTTTACCTATTTTGGTTACAGAAAATCTTTTGTTGCGATTGTTTTTACTCTGCCGCTTTTTCTCGATTTGAAGATCTTTTTGTTGCCGATCAACTTCATGAAACAGAATTTGAAAAAGGTACTTAGGCACACTGCTAAAACAACAAAAAGCCTGTGACATTTTGAAATGCTTCGCGATCCACCTGAAAGCACATCGCGACCCGCTGTTTGGGAAGTGCTGGCTTTCACTGAATAGTTTTGCGCAACCTACCAAAGGGTGTGATTTTTGGAAGACTTTCATCAGTTGATTTCTAGAAAAAGTTCTTCAGATAGAAAGCTCTCCGCATTGGTAGTTAATCTCCAAAAAAGGTCCTGACTCTGAAAACTCTGTCTTTTCCTGGTTGATCTCCAAAAAAGGATCTTAAACATCTTGAAAAAGCTTCCCACCGTGCACTCTGGCTCACGGCCCGTGCGATCGAGCAAAATGAGCGCATTTGTCTAGAAAAAGGGCGCACACCCTTGCTCAGTAGAGCAGACTTTCCACCTGAAGAATCGTTACCCAAAGTAATTCGTGAAGTTGTAATAATATGGATCACGAAACAAAAGATACCTGATAACCTGTTTTTGAGTTAATATCTAAGATGAATGATGTTCAAATGCAAGTGTGACCTTCCAGCAATTTTTTTTGAACTATTCCTTCTCTACTACATCATACATAATTATGACACAAGAGGACGAACAAACATTTATTTCAAAAAGGTGAAATTAGGTCGGCACAAAAGTTTTGATATCAACCGTACCAGAATCGAGAACATCAGTGTTTAAGGTCTTGCTTACACTTCTTTTTTAACCCTTAAATTGTTCACCAAATCAGTTAAAAACCTTCTCGAATCATTCATTACCAACTGACAGGCTGTGGTGAAAATACGACGTAAAGGACCGGATTGCAATTCCCGTAAACAATTCATGCCGGTACGGCATACCGCTTGCTTTTGAAAAAAACAGGTTACTTTTCATTTAGAAAAAAAATACAAGCAACAGAAACGAGTGAATTTCCTCCAATATTTTTGTAACACTCTCTCAATCATAGGCTCAAGTATACTACTGGTTAAGCGTTAGATATTGGGCTATAGCGGCAAAATCCCTTTCATACTTTTCTCATACTTTGTCAGTTAATTCTTTTCTTAACCTCCAAACGGCTGTCGTTTCTATCTTTGTGGCGTCATCACCGCAGCACTTCATAAAGCCAGTCACCGAAAAACAAGCGGCAACTCAGTGAATTTGCTCATGACTTGCATATCACCTTCAAAAAATTTGAAAAACGTTTTCCATTTTATTGCCGGGCGCCTTCATTTTGTAGTGCAACAAAACAGCAGTTTGGCATTCTTTTCCAGCCTAAACGCAATTTTTCTTTGACGCTTCCAAAGATAAAACTACAAACAGCACAGAAAAGCCAGATTTCAAGGATTTCCGCCAAATACAGTACAGTAGTACACCATGCTCAATTTTGAAAAGAAATTGCTCTAATGGCAGATGTTTTGAGCAAGTTAAAAATTCTATCCGTCAGCAGTCTATCAGCCAGTAATGTTGATTGCAAGCTATGGCTCATCGCTGTAAACAATACCCAGTAACGTTGACAGGGCACCCATGGACCCGGTTGAGAAATTTAAGAGGGCTCAGGGATTGACTAATGTGCATCTCTCTGAAAGCAAAGGGTACAAAATTCGATGTCATGAACGTGATCAGCAAAAAACATAAGATTTGAAAAACATTAAAAAAAGCAGACCACGATATTTAAAACAATCGCTTTTAAGCAGTTAATCTCCAAACCTTAGGTCTTCAACTAGAGCCGCGGAAACCGCTCATGACCGCTGGCACTGCTTGCCTTCGAATCACCGGCTGCTTGGACCGGTCGAAAATTCATTTTTTAGCGTTGAAATTTGCTTCAAAGCATCTTTGATTTTTTTGGACAGCAAGTTGGCTACAAAAATACTTTTACTTGGATAAACCATGGATAACCAAGTTAGCTATGGATAAACTAACGTTTGGCATTCAACATACTTCTTTAAATGAAGTATGCTTTGCGATACCCAAATGTTGCGTCATGAAGTAGTACTATTATCACAGATAACTAAGTGAATAGGAAGCTTCGTCACGGTTGAGCAATCACGCAGTTGCGTTTCCTAATATCTTAATCATTATTGAACAAATCCGTTAGAAATTTTGCACAAGACTCTAATTTTATCGCTTTTAATTTTTAATGATTTTTCTTAATACATTTTAACCATCTCTTACAAAATCGAAAAAGCCATATCAAACTACTCAGAATCAAGTCACGGTTTCATTCACTTGGGCTCCCACTAAAAGTTTGCGCAAAAATCAATGGGAAAATATGTTGAAAAGTAGAGTTAAGTGGTTTGTAGCTCTCGGACATAGATTTTAATGCGAAAGTAGGCTGAGGGAACGCTACAGCTCTGTTGAGTATTTTCATAAGCAAGTGTTGAGCTTTTCATGGCCTAGTTAAATGCTTAGTGTCAGTGGTTAACTTATCTCTAATTCCGAAGCATAGACAACTGTAAACCATCAAACCCAAACCTGTTCTGAAAGCACCAGCAAATAGAAAGTCAAATAGCGCACAAATTCAGCTTTATAGTTTGTTTGAAAAGATCAATATTGTCGTAAAAAAGATCATGTAGTTTTTTGAAGGGTGGTTAAAGCTATATGTGCCATTTTAAAACCAAACCTGTTGATGTTGGTAATGAAGCACGTTGGGAAAGCAGCAGCTATTTTTACATTAGAAATAGAAAGGAAAGATACCGTCGCCAAAACTATATATTCATTTGAGACAAAGCAGTTTTTAAGAGTTGGAAGAGCTTTGGAGCTGTTGTGATGTAAAATTTTCCAAGATTGTGTTATGACAGAAAGGTTGCATATGACATCACATATGTGGCTCGAGATAAAGTGGCTGACAAAAAGCTGTATGTCATGGGTATGCAACCTGCGGTCGGCGGCGTGGAATTTCTGTGACCCGCGGAAGAACTTTTGGCGAGATTATGATTTCGAAAAAAAGGCCATCACTGACCAAATTGGGGAATGTGGCATATTTACAGCCGAGAAAAAATGGTCTTTACTGTTAGATACCATGAATCCTGTCACTAATCACTGCTGGTGAGCTTAAATTTGTAAGTCTATATCTTCCTGGAACAAGAGACTTCGATTGGCTGATTCCGAGCATGGAGGTCATGTTGACCATCCTCTTGATTACAGCCGTGGTAATTATATTTTTGACTTGAATTTTGTATTTCTTCGTTATTCCGGTGCTGATGAATATTTTTGGCTGAAATTAATCTAGCTGCTCATGGCATTTACCAAATTTAATTCGTATCTGAAGCTTAGTTTTTGAGTTATTCTTGATTAAACAGGGTTATCACTTTTTTCTGCCCACCCGATATATAGTGGACAATACCCACCTTAAAAAAGACAAAAAACATCTGCAAAATGTATAGGAAATTTCTGTTATATATCATATGAGATATGTCAGAAATTTATAAGCAATTTCATGTAATTCGTGATCTTGGTGCAATTATGTCATGATTTTGATGCAGAAGGCGTTGTGTTTGCATTACATCAATTGCTTAAAATCACCCGCATTACCCACAATTGCTAAAAATCACCCGCGTAAGTCCTAGAATAATACTTTTGAAAAATTATGCTTGTGGTTCACAGAAGTTGTTATGTAATGCTACATGATTAGATTTTTGATTAAAGTTTTCAATTGTTTTCAACTCACTATTTTTAGTTGGAAGTGAGAATTTGTGAGTTTTTTGTGGGTTTTATTGGTGGCGTTTCCTCAAAAGCCTGCAGTGGTTTAACAGTTTTATATTTCGTTTGTAATGTAATTGCCTTTTTTGATCGACCGTAACTCCATATTTATCAGTTTTTCATGTTTATTTCACGTTGCGCCTCATTTATTAATGTTAGTGCCGACGTGGCGTCAAGTTTCAAGTATTACCTCCTTCTTTTCCTGTTGCACCAAATCACAAAATTACGTAAAATTGCTTCCAGATTTCCGATATACATGTAACTCATATGATGTATATCGGAGAATTTTCGATACATTTCGCTGCTGTTTTTTGTGTTACTGAAGGTGGATTTCATTTTTGTCCGGAGGTGTGTTGCATCGTGTCTGGTACCTGTGCGACTCGAACCCCCGTCTTTCGAGCAGATCTCCTCGCGCGCCGAAGCTCGCTGACATGTAACCACGCGCAGCCAACTATGCCTTAAAGCACCGCATTTAGTTTATAACCTTTGGAAAGTCTTTCTATGCCAAACTACGAGTTTTGTGATCAGCTTTATTTAAGGATATCAGTTTTAGTCTATACTTGAACAGTCAGCAGCAACGTCAAAACGAAACTGGTTCAAAAGTAATCGGTACGTAAGTCTTGTGCTTTGTGTTAGATTGTTTGGGTTGTTTCTTATACGGTCCTATGTAGGATGTTGGGCACGTCGGGGACCCACGTAGGGTGCCTTGCACTCGACATGAGACCTAGTAATGACGATGCGTTTCAATTACCCGTGCTTTAAGGATGGTTCTGCCTATTTTGCCATACTAACGTTGTTCGAATCGTGGCTCTTTGTAAAAACTAAATATAAATATCAGAAATTTTTGACTTATTTTTTAATTGTTTTTTATCATATTTATGATGGCTTTTGTCTGATATATATCGGAAATTTTCGACATATGTGTCAGAAATTTTCGACACATATATATAACAGAAATTTCCGTTATATTTTGCAGCTGATTTTATTGACTGGTTTATGATAAATACGCAAAAAACACTCGCACAAAAAAAGAAAGTTTTTTTTCAAACGAAGCCTTATGACAATGATCAAAATTTTTATTGTTATCGACAAGTACGCAGTTGAAACATTGATTCGGTTTAGCCGAACGCGTGATCTTTTCCAGAGTCGCCTTTGCTCTAAAGATTTTCATAAACTTTATTCAAAAAGATATTGGCAAAAGGAAATTTTTTTTAGAAAAAAGCAGTGTTTTATAACGTTTTACCTAAGGGTTGAATGTTCTTCATATGCTTAAAGTCAGGTACTCATCAGAAATACCACAAAAACAACAAAATTGTCATAAAAAAACTGTCAACTGGCCGGTAAAATGGCCGGTCAAAGGGCGAAGAAGTTTCATTTTTCCGGTCAAAACGGGAGACAAAATTCCCTTCGGTTCTTTCTCTGACCGAGAGGCAAAACTATCGATTGATAGTTGTTTATCTTTAAGTAAATAAATCGCCACAAAAATTGCACCATAACAGTGTCCTCCAAAGTTGGGTTTAAGACATGGATCAGTCTCTCTATGCTACTGACAATATCATAATTGATAGCAGAAATATCACAATAAAATGTATTTATACAAAATACTGCCAATCTGATCCACACCAGCACTGAAGAGCCCTTGTGGGAAAAATGGGTTTTAGACCATACTTAAAAACAGGACTTAGAAAAACAGCAAGAGCTGCCAACTCATCAAGCGGCATGACTTGCCATAATTTCAAAGAAAATAATTACGCCAAGCCTGTGTGAAAAGTGTTTTATTGAATAGTTTTGGGTTTGTTATAGACTAATTTCTAAATATGTCATGGATGCAGGCTACGTCCAATCTGCTGGCAGTTGGTTTAGCTTGGTGAGCCTTCATTTGTACTGCGGATAGCATAGATTCGGCTATGGTTGTGGCAAGAACATTAATCGACTTTTACCACTGCTGACAGACCTAAAAAACCTGCACTATTAATTCATGTAGCAGTCAACCTTCGTTTGATTGTTGAATAGCAATAGTCCATTGAAACTGCCGAAAAGCTTCAACCTGCACGCAGCACATTGGTCCTGTGCACATTATTGGCTGTGCATTATTTTTGCTTATGCATATTTTGGTCATATTGTAAAAGTCCATTGGGTGGATCCTAATGAAAAATTGTAGACGCGTCGGCCTCGCCAGGCCTTTTGAAACTTTGTTCGTCTTTGGTCTTTCGCAGTTTCTCTCTTGGTACATTTCTTATTGATAAAAATGTGTTTGTTGATCAGTTTTGATATGGACGATGTGTTAACGAGTCCGATCAAAAACGAATGAAAAAGTACAGCCACTCAAATGGCCATTGAATTCATATGTTTTGCAGCGTCGAGCGACAGATGGAGCGCCAGATTTCGTCATCGAAAAAATTGTGGTTTGAGCGTTCATTGAGTCGCTTGGCAAGTGGCATGACAGAGCAGTGACAGTGTTTACCAATAAGGTTTGATTTTGAGTTAAGATTACGATTGCCACAAACAGCAAAGGCATGAACGGGTAGGCTTTCCGTATTCTGTGGCATCAAATCTTAACGCTACGAGAAACTTTTGGGTTGTTCTGCCGAAAAAAGTTCATTGTCCAAAATGTGGCGAAACTTCAAAATTTCATTTTGTTATCAAAAAAAAAGGGGGTTCTACTTAATTGAATAATTTCAGGACATTTTGATGAAATAGAGAACTGTTCTAGTAAAATTGGACATATAGCAAGCCTATGTAGCCTACTGGCGACTGCCGTCTCGAAGACCGCAAAATCACTTTATTTTCGTAAAATCTCCTATCATCTTTTGCTCGATCAGTTAAAAACGTCCTCGTAATTTCATTTTTTCTGGAATAAGACTAGTTGCTTACAAACCAAAACTTTAAAGATTTTTAAAAATGCTATGGTCAAGGTCCACTCCCACATTGTAGGCCTACCATAGGTGCCATTTTCCCATCAACAGATTATTACAGATTGAAGTGTTTTATCTTAAGCTTAATGAGTTAAGGCAAGTTTTTTCAATAAACTCAACTTTTGGTTGTAAGCTTGAGCTGCGCAGTTTTTTGTAAGAGTTTTGGATACAAAGGGTAACTTTCATATTCTGAATTTCATAAGCCAATAAAAAGTCAATTTTTTTTAGGGTAATAAAGTCGATTTGGTACTTGTGGGTTATCTGTCACCACTTTTTTTCACCAGGTATTAAATTACTATTATTTAACTGTATATATAATGTTTAAGCCTAAAATGAGTTTGTGGGACCTTCCAAAAACTGAAGAGGAAGCTGTTCGCCTGTTTCCTTGGTTAGGGTTGGGGTTAGGGTTAGGGTTAGGTTTATTAAATTTAAAAAAAGTGGTGACAGATAACCCATAAGTACCGTCGATTTTTTATAATTTACACTGTAAGTCAAAATGTTTCTTTCGTATTGGTGAGAAAAACTGATAACTGTGATAAAACTTACTTAACTTTTTTGTTTTAACTTGCAATGTTTGCCAGTTTGTGCACTAATATTACTATTTCTTGTCAAAATTAAACGATTGTTGCGCAACAATCAAAGTCAAATGAAATTATGTGCCGCTATGTTGCAATGGAATAGTTGAGACACTAAGGAGGTGCAACACTGTACATTTGTTGGGTACTGTAACAACGTTTGCAGTATAGCGAAGAGGCATCTACGATGCTAGTTTGGACTATCTTTTTATTATTCAAGGTGAATCAAGAGTGCAGTTTGTTCACCCGAGTGCAGTGTACAAGCTCACTTACAGATGACATTTTACTATTTTACAGTGGAATCGACTCTTGAAAGAGTGACGTGGTATATTTCGTTACATTTTGCTTTAGTTAGTGATGTAGGTTTTTAAATGACGCTAAAAGTTAAAAGTTACCAAAAGATCTAAAATTCAATCCGTACTTCTAAGACTTCCCCAAAGAATTTATGAAAAGTTCCAACAACGAATTATATTGCAATTTGTGCAGCTGTACGGTTTCTTGCAGCAAACGCTTTCTTGTTAAAAGGCTTTAAAGTTTGAAATACGTTGAAACAGCGTTAGGCAGCAGATCTGAACTACTAATTCCACACACTTCGCAAATGTTATCGAGGAGCAGTAACACCGATTTTGTGGAAAAGGCAACCGAGGCGTTTTTGTCAGCTGATATTCCTTTGTACAAGCCAAACAATCAACATCGTCATCATCTTGTCGTTTGTCCCGCCGGGGTAGGATTCGCTCTGCTGGAATGCGAACTTTAGCTAAACAATAAGCATATCAAACCTTATTTCACGAAACTACTTGTAGAAAAACAATGCTGTAATTAAGCGCAGTTGAGTTACTGCGGATAAAAAATGCTGTACATCACAAACTAATTTCTTAGGTTGTCGATGAGAGCTCTTTACTCTGCCTTAAACATTTCAATTGAAAACCCACAAGCACCTTGCGTTAGTTATTTGTACGACTGTCAACCTCTCCCATGTGCGCAAAATACTAACGGCATTCCTCAAGCAGTTGACGATGCTGCAAGATCTTTTTGAATCAATAAACCCTTTCTGTCTTTTATTGTCTGATGCTGCAAAATATATGGTAGCTTCAGATGCAACACTAAAATGTCTTTATCCTAATCTGTTTTAAGTTACACGTGTAGCACATTTATTGCACGATTGCGCTACTATAGTCAAATCTTACTTTGAAGATGTTGATCAGCTAACGCAAATGTCAATTGAGCAACAGTTAAAGACAAAAAAGGACAAGCCGAATTCGCTACTATTTGTTACCCACCTCAGCCTGTTGTGACAAGATGGAGAAACTGGTTAAATCCTGCTTTATATTATGCAAAAAATTTGCCTGAAGTGGAAGCGATTGTGGAAAGTTTTAAAGGGTCTGGTATTTTAGTAACTCAAGCAAAAGTTAGCTAGCAAACAACTGGTTTAGCTACACAGCTTCTAGAAATCACAGACCAATATAAATGTTTAGTTAAGCTTATAGAAACAATGGAAAATGTCAAGTACACCATCAAAGAAACGGTGCAAGCAATGCAAGAACTTGGCTCAGTATTAACCGTTTACATTCAAAAAAGAATGCAAATACAGTAATACATTTCTAAAATAGCAAACATGGAAAGCCCGACATTTCACCGGCTGTTTACAATTTGCTTGACCATTGTCAGCTCACAACTGTTTCTGTAAAAAGCAGTTTTTCCGTGCTGCAAATACTGTTAGCCAAGGACAGAAACTTTAAGCTTGAAAATATAGAACAGTACCCGATTTTACAATATAATTCTTGCTCCTGGTGATTGCAGAGTCGGCTACTTGTATAAGGCGTGCATATTGCAATTTGGAAGTTTTGTTGAATTTGTGCGCTTTCCGTAACTATATTTTTATTATATTACAAAAACTCGAGAAACATTAAATTATTCAGTTAAATTTTTGTTTGGTCAACAAAGTCTATTTTTTTAATTTTTAGTCACTTTTGTTTAGTTTTAAGGTCAATAAAAACTTGCCCTATTGATAAGATAGTTAATTATTTATGTTTTGGCGGCATAAATAGCTTTTTTTGATATGATAGGGGTCAATTTAAATGATTATCAGAATGATAAGATTACATTTCACACTTTCATTGATTGAGAGATTGCAATATTTAGTTTGACCTGCGAGTGGAAAAGCATTGAATTAACCAAAAAACAATCAACGTGATATGGTCATAGGCTAGTGAAGAAAATATGGTGTCGATCAATAGGGTTTCTCTGGAAAAATTTAATGCCTTTGCTGTGGTTTTTCTACAATTAATTTTTGATGTGTTCTAGTCCCTCTCTCTTTTGGTTTGGCAATCAAGAAAATAATGGGCGTAAACTTCGTTCAGTTACCAAAACGATGTTGCAGCTTCTTTTTTTGTGCATTTTTGTCGTACTTTACTTATGTTGCCTTGAAACTAGATATTTTAAAAATGATTTCGATTGTGTACTCTGTGGAGTAAAGACCACATGCTATCAAGTGTGCGCAAATCAAGTGCAATTTTGAGACAAAAACGCCGATATAACCTTGGTCGCTCCCTCATACAAAAATTCAGTTTGTGTGCGTTGTGCCAATACTTCTTGTTAGCAGAAGACAGGGAATTGAGCGCTCAAAGCGTTAGGCTATGTTAAGCGGAATTGTTATTTATAAAAGCGGAATATTATGTTATAAAAGCGGAATTGTCATTTGCACTAGTCTACCTTTCAAATTTAAATCATGATTTGAGCAAGTGTGCAAACCACAAAGACGTATACGGGCAACTACAGACTCGAAGATCACAAGGTAATTTGACAGTCTGTGTTCTACTTTTTCATACCGCCTGTTTTCTTTTAATATAAACTTTTCAAGAGCTGAAGTAAAAGTAGTATACAAAAAAGAATATTTTATTAAATCAGTTTTCAAAACAGGTGTTGGGCTACTTTTAAAGCAATGCTGTTTAGCTAACTGCTAGCACCTAATAATCTGCGAAATATTTTAAAACTGTTTGAAGATGTTGATATATAGATCGTAACCGGTCCTTTTTTGTTGTGGGTCCAAAAATTGTATGGAGAAGGGTTCACTGTGTATAACCTGACAAAAGATAAATGAAGTTTTTGGTTACTTGTAGAAGTGTTTACAAAAAGCAAAGATCGTCAAATCTCAAACATAATAATCGCTGATAGTAGTCACGTTCAGGCCAAATCGAAATTGTTCAGAAAAGTTTAAAAATTTCCAGGTCGCGCCGGTTGCTCTATCTGCTACGACCCTGTTTATTAAATGGTTCTACTTTTAACTAGTAATAGAATCCCTTTACTCACTTTTACTTTGGGCCCAAAAAAGGCTAAAAATCGTATTGCCTTTTAACTTCAAATACCAGAATTTCAACGATTATTGCAAAACCACAAAACAATGTTTTACGTTTCTGATATTTCTAACGAAGTGGCAGAGGTTTTGTCAAGGTTTGTTTGTGCGGCGGAGGCATGGTAACGATCGAATCACCGGAGATTTGTACCGGTCGATAGATTCGTCATAGCGCTATTTGGCAGAGCAAAACACTTTAAATCTCTGTCAGCAACCGCAACGTACTGGCTTTTTAAAACATAACTTCATAGCTTTATAGAATTTTTAATCAATTCATCATTACATCCGAAATATGCTCTCTTATGGGAATAGTTAAGGCTCACGCTACCAATCAAAATTTCACTAAAGACGAAAACACTTTCCCTGCATTTTCCAGCCCAATTTCATGTCTTGATCTTTGCTGACAAAACAAATGTGATGTGACAAACGTTATTTGTGTTTTCACTGAACGAGTACAAGTAACATAGCAACTGTTTAGAGGCAAGTGTTCATCTGTAAAGTTGCCCATGAGACTAAAATACAGCATGTGTTCCAAACACTCGATAGGCTACTAAACACGACTCCAAATAAAGAAAGGTTTGAGCGAGAAGTCAAACGTTGGCTAAGGAATTTAGAAAATCACATCAAAATGTTCAAGGCACTTTGAAATACCTAAAAAGTTTTCTTTTTTACACCAGCCTAGTGTCTCCCAAACCAACCCGTTTTCTGCCAGATTTAACACGGCCGAAGTTAGGAGAAAATTTTTATGAGGTGTAGCATTAATTAATATGCATGAGCTATATCACTGAAATAAAACTATATCTCCCCAATTTAAGTCTACTTAGACTTTTTAAAAAAATAATAAATTACTAAGATGACAGGTTAAGCTGCAGATTTTTGACGAGAAGTAAAACGCCATAAAAACTTATCAATTATTCATAAATGTTTGCAGCAATATAAAAATTTCACTATGCTCAAACCTATAATTTTAGACTGCCATTGCATTCCTAAATCCGAAGAACGTAGCAAAAAAGATTAATCGAATTTAAATAACTACGCGTAAACCATTGAGAATTGCTCAAACCAAAGCAATTTACAAAGCAGCAAGCCTCCAATGACGCAAAACATCATGAACTTTGTAACACAGTGACTATATTAGTGAAGTCACAGTAGCATCCGAAACAACTTCGGAAACAGTGCGGTAACCTCAAATTTCCAAAAAAAACTTCTCATCAACCACAGGTAAAAGAGATATGCAAGAGAGTGGCGACTCAGCTCTTAAAATGGTGTCATAATGACGCCACTAAATTCGGATGAAATGCTTTCAACTGAAATTATATATTAATGATTTTAATCTCTGATCTGATCATAAAAAGTCTTTATGGATGCCTACATATAAAGACTTGTTTCGGGAAGTATGATGTCAATTTTTTTAGCACAATGCTTTTTAACCACAAATCTTTTACCCAAACAGGCGAAATGCTGTGGACTTGACAGAACACAACAACGTGAAATCCAAGTAAAAAGATCATCGGCGAAGATAATATTTTCTAATTGGCGGTTTTTGTACGGATTTCTTTTAGCTTACATTAGGTTATTTTACCCTGGCCTTACACGGCTTACTTTCCAGTTTTTGTGCAAAAGAAGGAAGATAACACATTCCTCTTGCGCTTTTTCAGAAGTCTGGTGGGAATGTAGTTCAGCGGTGGTCAATTAGTGATAAAGAACTGGAAAAGATTTGTTTATAGAAATGATACCTGAACGTGACCAAACACTGATATTTCCTACCTCTAACGAAGCCAAGACACATCTATAGAGGATTTGTAAAATCTCGTTACATTTCTTGTCACAGGCTCGGTCTTAAAAAACAAGTCAACTTAGTGCAAATAAAGAAGTTATTTCTGTTTTTCAGTAAATTGTTTTCGCAATACTGTTCACAATAATGTTGTGGTGATGAGCATGCTATAGCCATTCGCAATGTTCTATTTTGTTACAAAAAATAAGCATTTATGTTGTTAAGTGCCTTGATATTTTGGAGGTCTCAAAGTAAGCATTCAAATATGTCTCGTAATCTCTACGTAAATGTAAACAAGATTACGAACAACAAGGATGTGCAGTGAATTTTACTTTTCCTACATTTTCAACATCCACATAAAACAAGATTATGGTTCTCAGAGAAAAAAGACGGCGTAAGTTGAACCCTCGCGGGTATTAGCATTGTTTACGAAAAAGGAAACCAACTTTTTCTTCAAAAATAAGTTTTGAGTTTTAAGTGAGATGGGGCATAAATTGGTTTGAATTTCCTAGGCCTTCGGTATCTCACTGGCAGTTCCGTGGTAAGTTTAAATGGCACAAGCTATGAACACCGTTCAAATCTATTGTTATTTAAAAACATTCACAACATTATTTTAAAATTTTAACCGCGAAGAAAGCAATTGTCTCTTCCCAAAAATATATTCATTAAATCATAGAATTTAAAACTTTTGATTTGAAAACAGCTAAAACTTTTGATTTGAAAACAACAAAAAAGTTTTGTTGCCTTTGTTGCTTTCAAGTCAAAAGTCGGTAGGCCTGACTGTGATAATTGAGATGCCTACAAAACTGATCTTGACTTTCAGAGGGCCAATTTATGAAAGTTGCAAACAATGTTTTAGATACCAAATTTCATGGCGGCGTACTTACAAACAGCAATAAATGTTGCGAAATTTCAAGCGCTTATTTGACTTAGTGCTTAGGGACATAAATCTAAAGATGTAGATAGATTGCTGACGTGATTGATGTATTTACAGGAATCAAGCAATCAATAGGCCTATAAAATGTAGTTATCATCACCATTATCTATTTTTTCCCACCAAAATGCGGAATGAAACGCCAAGCCACTGGCTGCACGCAGGCCTATGTTCCTTCTCTAAGCATAAATGCAGCCAAGGGAGGGCGAATTGTTCTGTCGCCCAGAATCCAGCATCTGCAGTTCAGGTATTGTGATAAGTTAGATTATGGCTTAATTGGATAGCTCAGCAACAAGCTTTTTGCGCTAAAGAAGAGATATATTTTCTAAAATCCAGCCAGATTTCACATAAACACTTGGTATTTTAAAGTAACGCAAGAGGCTAGCGATGCACTTAGTAAACTGCAGGCAGTAACACTGTTTCGACCTATCACGTCTCTTCAGTGCAGTTGGTGATCGACAAGAAGCTAGAAGCTTTAAACGGTCTAAGCTATGCTTTATTAAATGCCTCTTGCTTCTTGTCAGTCACCAACTGCACTGAAGAGACCTGATAGGTCGAAACAGTGACCCTGTCTGCAGTTTGCTTGGTATTTTGTTCCATTTTGCTACACGTGATGAAAACATCTTAGAGATTAAGAATACTTAAGCGCCCTTCTTGACTGTACTACAAAGTTTTCTAACATGCAGTTTAGCAACAGTTAAATGATTAAAATTTTTTTTCTATCCATTGATTAAAAAAACAATTTAAAGTGGTATGTTAGTGTATGCGCAGCAATGTAACGTTCTATTTTAAAAAGCAGCATATCAGCAATAAGCTTTACTATTTACGTGAGCTTTCAAACTGTCTGTGGCTAATAAGTACAGCTGCTCTTTTCATTAAAGTGATACCAGATAGCATTATGACGCTACAAAGCTTATTTGAAGCGTACAAGAAAAAAGAATAAAATCATTATCAAAAGAATGTTTAAATGCTTTATGGCTTGTTGCGGCGTTGATAAAAATCTAAATTGCTAAAAAGTGATTTTTATCGTAAGCAATACCTCCCGAAAAACCTTTCAATCACGTTTTTACGGTCAGTATCTTTTGTGAAAATGAAAACAACTATTTCACAATCGTTAATTATGACGTCATATCTCAATTATGGAGAAATTTTGGGGGCTGCTAAATCGATGGTGGCATTTGTTTAAGCAAAAAACAATTTTCCACAATCACGAATTAAAAAATTTGTCTCGAATTGTGACGTCATCATGATGCACTCGACCTCCCCCCCGCTTATGACAATCGCTCCGAATTGGAGATTAATTGTACCAAGTTTCACGTTTGTACACCCATTAGTTTTAGAGGAGTTAAAACAGACAAACCCAAAGACCGACAGAATTGCTCTTTTTAGTATGGATATAATGTAATTTATCGATATGAATTTTGACAGCACATAGTTTCTCCTGTTATATATAAACATGAGCCATTACAAAGTTCCATTTCTTGATTATCACCAGAATATTTTGAATTGTACAAGTATTTATTACTCGTTTACGTGGTTTTACAAGCCAGCTTACTAAAGAGACTAAAAAAAGTAACAAAAAATTTACAACTCGCAAATAAAATTTTGCGGTACTTAACAAATTAATCACTTTTCGGTGAAGGTAGCTTTGTAATGATAATAGCCAACGAATTTTTTTCTTTGCGCTTCATCGGAGATTCATCGCCACGCTGCTTCGTCAAGCTAATTTTACGTCATAAAATACGTTTTGCGTCATCAAGCAAGCATTTTTTTGTTCGGAATTCGGGTTTAAAAACACGCG
Organism: Trididemnum clinides; assembly: GCA_963675345.1. Taxonomy (NCBI): domain Eukaryota; kingdom Metazoa; phylum Chordata; class Ascidiacea; order Aplousobranchia; family Didemnidae; genus Trididemnum; species Trididemnum clinides. The sequence goes on from OY776298.1 coordinate 14,846,682, forward strand.
CAATTGAGAAGTCGCCACTTGAGTTGGGAGCTTCAAGGCAAAAAACAGCTTTTCCTAAAAATGCTTTCAGCATGATCTTAATCAGCTTTTTTGTTTTTCAGAAAATAAAAGAAACAATATATATTTTTAAGTACTTGAAAAAAGCTGTTATTATGAGCAAATACAACAGAATATTGTCGACAAGTATTCTCATTTTGTTAATTAGTTGTATTCTATTTACTTCATCAACGAATGCAATACCAAGACCATCATTAAGTAAGGAAATTTATCGATAACTTTGTCACAGATTTGAGTACTTTTATTACTTTAATTGTCATTTTTCTCGTTCACAAACAGTAGTTTAAATACTTTGGACATAAAAACTAATTCAGGCTATATCTAATTCACAAATTATGAAATAAAAAATAAGCTATCGAATAACAAATAACTATTAGTGATAAATATTGGTCCACTTTTAAATTAAATCATTCTAATTCTGTAGCATATTAGTAGTTTTACATTTTTTCTAATTTACCCAATAAACGTGGTTTTTATACTAATTTTTTACATTTAATTGTTTTTAATTTTCAGGAAACGTTGAATCACAGAACATAGACTGCGACGAATTGTATTATTCTCTTGGTTATAATTTATGGAAACACCTATGTGGAACCCAAACCGCAGGTTGGACATTATTATTTTTAATTTTCAAATAATTATTTATTCGCAAAAATATAGATTGTAAAGGTTGTGGACTACTCTAAAAAATATCTAAAATACAGTACTTACATCAACATGCAGTTTTACTGAAATGGTAATCATGAAAAGGCAGTTTGATGTAGGCTCATTTGGTTGATATGGGTATAATTTGGGCTCTATGGACCACAAAGCATAAAGCAGCCGTGTTGCGCAGACGAAAAAATATAAAATGTCATGATACACAATTAACATTTATAACTTTGAGATGGTAAATTTTCTACCAAATATCTAAAAAATGTTTGCTTGCAACAAAACTTTCTACCAGAAAAAAATTATTGCACAAAAAAGATCAGCAGTTAACAACATAAAAAACATTTTTTCATGTTGGTAATATTTTAATTGTTTTCAGCCCTTTGAGGAAAATGAAAATTTTTTTAATTCAAAAGGTAGAACTAGAGAAAAATCAAATTAAAACAACAAATGAAACAATATTCAAGATGACTATATTTAGGGTTTTTAAACAAGTAGATTTCATAACAACCTTCTAATCAAATATATTTTAGCAGGAAAACGAAGCCAAGTGGCTCAACAAATCAAGGCTGATTATTCACAACGACGGGACAATGCCTTGCAGAAAGAATTAAGCCAAGAAGAAAGTCGTTTTCTAAATACATTGCTGAAAAATCTGAAACGGGAAAAACGCGACACTCTCTCAAGAACGTGAAAAAAGCAAATTCGCATCTTTTCCTTCATCATTTATTTATTTTATTGCATTTGGCGTTTTTAAACGGGTTTTTGTTAATTTTTACGCTTAAATTATCGTTAAGAGCTCTTTAAATGCCTATCACCAATATTCTGAAACACTACTGTGTCATTTAATACAAGGCGTATTTTCTTTATTTATTTATTTAATCTTTTATGTTGTAAACGCTTGCGTTTATTATGTTTTGTTTTGATGTTTCTGCGTAAAACATCCTTGTGTTTGCACAATATTAATAAAATATAGCATGATTTTGAATATTAATGTGATTGTACAGGTTATAAGGCTGCACAAAAGTATTGTAGAGTTCTAGGAAAGGAAAAAGAGGAAGGAAGCAAAGGAAAGAGCAAATTGTAATACAGCAGTGGGGTAACCGCAGAGCACTCACAAATTCTAATCTTCAACTTCTATTTAGACTTTTAGCTAAAAACTGTAGACTTAATTTTAAGTTTTTTTAATAATCAGGTTGACTTGAATTTTGATGGCAAATTTCCTGGAGCGCCTTTGGGGGAAAATTGTGTGATGAGGTTACGAGCGGCATTCACCCATTAAAGCGTAACTGCGATTAGCAAAATTCGCAATGAATGTTTTCGCAATTACAAATGTAGCTCACATCTGTAGTTTGCTCCTGACGTAGCTGCCCTGAATACAACTTACAAATCGAAGTAGGCCTGTTGGCATCTGTCATAAAATCAATGTTGCACGTTTCTACGCTCTACGCTACAGTAACCTATACCAATTATACCCCATACACACTGCAACAGCATTAGTTTATGATGGCGTCAACCTGACAATCAAATATATTAGTTTTCTTCCCCGAGTTTGTTTTTTTTCTGAAAATGTGTACAGTTGTAGGCCCAATGCCACTTTCAAGTGTTTAGCCATCAGCCAAAATTTACTTATGTTTATCAACCTTCCTTGTAGAAACGCAACACATCATCACAAGTTAACTGTTACGAATGACAAATTGAGTAGTGGAAGATTTTTCCAATAACACCTCAGGTCCCTTTGAAAAATGCCAAAATACCCAACGACATTGACTATGAGAAAGCAACCAACAAGCTAACGCCAGCCAAACAGCGGCTCGCGAGCTGCATGCGGCTCTTTGGATGTGGCTCATTTGACTCATGTTGTGCTTGTGTACAGTGATGTCGTGTAGGGGTATGCAACCTGCCGTGCTACACGTTAAGTTTTCTGGCCGGTGGAAGGATACAAATGCCTGACTTCGGGCTTTGAAAATGGTGACCTTCAAAAAAATGACCACCACCTTCTACGAGGGGCATTCAAAAAATATGCGAAATTTTTCAATTTTTTATTGATTTCTTTTTACAACGAATTTATTTTTCAACATAACCTCCGTCACGGTCGATGCACTTGCCCAGGCGGTGTTTCCATCCATTTACACCATTTTTGAAAAATTCTGCAGACTGATTTCTAAGTCATGTTTTTGCTGCATGTTTTCTCTTCCATCAGAATCCTCTTCCATCATGACAATGCTCCAGTACATTCTGCAAGGGTGACAAAGGAACTTTTGTGAGAATTTCGATGGAAATTGCTGCCACATTCACTTTATAGCCCAGATCTAGCCCCATCTGATTTTTTCCTACTCCCAAAACTCAAAGAACATCTGAAAGGAGTCCGTTTCAATAGCACTGATGAAGCAAAACATGCAGCAAAAACATGACTTAGAAATCAGTCTGCAGAATTTTTCAAAAATGCTGTAATGGATGGAAACACCGCCTGGGGAAGTGCATCGACCGTGACGGAGGTTATGTTGAAAAATAAATTCGTTGTAAATAGAAATCAACAAAAAATTGAAAAATTCCGCGTATTTTTTGAATACCCCTTGTATTTGGACGGAAAACGGATCCGTTCAATTTAAAACTACATAGCGGCTCTTTCAATGATGTCTTTTTTTGGCACCTTAGTACAGGAAGTGTGGCCACCCATGAACTGAACAAAACGAAGAGTTTATCAAACTGCAAAGACCGCTATTTACGTGAAAAAAAATTTAAATTGTAATAGCGTGTTTTTCACACTAAGCTAATTAGATGATGGGGCAGAAGACTTCATAAACGGAGTGCTAATATAAAATGATAAGCTTACGGTACTTCGTAATGTCTAGGGGAAGGTGGGGTAAAACGATCATGGTAACATAAAAGTAATGTATATTCGACATCATATGTTTTTGAATAAAACAAGGGTGAATTAGTTGGCACTGATAGAACACTACCTCAGTCTTATCATTAAATAAATATAGGTTAGCTGCGGTATCAAAGCTGAGCTTCACGAAACACGAACACCCACTTACATGTACGTTTTGCCCCATGATCAAATTATTATCTATAGTATTTCAAACGCTTCAATAGTGATATTCAAGTGAAATCTTAATTAGCATCTTAGTTTAGTTTGACCGCTTGGTTGTGACTATAACGTAATAAAGCAGCAAAAAACTTTATCAGACCTAGCTGCAAACCGGCATTTGACACCATATAGGTAATGTCAAGACTAGCATGATTCTGTAATAAGTATCAAAATCACATCAAAACTGCAAATAATAAACACATATCGCAATGTAACACTCTTACATAATCTCGGTTGCAACATTTGGGCTATCACCCATTCAAATAGCTAATACATTACAAAAAGCTTGTGCATAATATTGGCATTAGGCCAGTAGCGCACAAAGGAATATTGGGGTCTGAAGCAAGTAGTCATAGGAGACACCCTACATTCCCAAGTTCTCGATGACAGTCCATTTTTGCAAATCACTATGTCTACGAGATGAATTATTTTGTCTTTATTGCAAATTGGGGTGATGATTTTTTTTTTGATATTAGGCTACTACTATCTCGATGGGCTGACGTACCCTTATCTTTAGTCTACTCCAAAATAGAGTGTAGATCATTTTTTTTAGAATCAGTGATTTCAATACCAAAATTCTGAACATACCTGGAAGGAATACCTCTGGAAAGGGGTCCGGGGCAACTACCTCACCTTGAATCCACCACTGCATTTGACACTATGTAAGCAACAAAAATTTAGAGCTTTTTGATCATTTTCTCTAAAGAAAATAATAAGCGTGACTAGAATTTTTAAATGATTATTCGATAGAAAATTTTAATTCTCAGGTAGTTTTAGCTTTCCCGTACAGCTTTTAAAGCTATACAATACCCTAAATAATAAACAAAACCTCAAATCTCAACTGCATTTGATTTCTCAATATTTTTGCCACAATAAACTCAATAACAATCTACTTAACCTTGATCTTGTCTGCAGTGAGAAAGTAGGAGATGCCTAAAGCACGCAACAGCCAAATTGTTTTTAATCTTGTACTGCAACCTGATTTAGTTAGCCGGCGACGCTATCATCTTATTATTTCTAATCTGCAATCTGACTTGGGGTAAAACCGTCACGTGCCAGGACCGTGTGGCCCCAAGCATGCTGTTGTAAACAATAGCATGGAAAACAATAAGTAAACATGATTGCAACGTACTGTTACGCCAGTTCTACTTGTGCTTTAATACACTACACTTGAAATAAAAAATTGTTCAAAACAATTCATCGCCTTAGTCACCCCCGGACGATTCTTTTTGATCATTTTTATAAGACTCTTACCAAAAACTGATTTTTGGTTGGGAAACATCCGGGACAATAATTCAATTCCTAAAGTAATGCAAGAGGCTAGCGATTCATTTATGGAAAAACCTTTGCGATTCTAGCTCTTTGCGACAACTTGCCATCCGATTCGACTGAAAAGCCAGTAGTGCTCGCAGTGGTGGATTAGGAATTTTGGAGGCCAAAGGCAAGAACTCATGAGGGGCACCCTAACTGCCCAAGTGCTTGATGAAGACCTTTTTTTTCTTTGGAGATTACCACTATTTCGAAGGACTGAAATAGCTTTATTCATTAAAAATGGGGCCGAAGCAGCTGCCTCACGCTAAATCCACGAATGGTGCCGTGGAGAGGATCTCTTCCACAAACGCTACAACAAAACGGTGCTCTAACGTGCCGTTTGGCAAGCGCAACAAAGATCCTACGCGATTTCTGAAGTAGCAATGCCTACACGGGCAGACCTTGGCTTTAACGCCAGAAAATTAGTTGCCCATTTCAACTTCACCTCGCGTCCTTAATCTTTTTAAGCATTATTTAATAATTTTTAACCACCATATGCCTTTATGGAACTAAACTCAAAAACATCAGATGACCAAATTATTTCCTTCTGCAAGAGCAAGCCATATATCAATGCTTTACTGCCACCCTACGGCTATAAAAACTGCCGTCAACAAATCTAAGTGTTTCATCAAATAACCAAAGGCCTGATCAAATGGCACATAATTTTTCATTCTCATACTATGCACGGAATGAACCACAATGTACTAGGCCAAGGTGGCCAAACATTCAGAAACCAAGAGCCACATTTCTTACTGTGTTTCTGCAAAGAGCCACATCATGCACAAGATTTAATGATCGCATGAACATCACCCCACCTCTTACTCACACACACATTAACACATACCTTTGCTCAGCTAGATTTATTGTAAATGTCGCGCTCCAACATGATAATGACAGAAATTTACAAGCTATTTATTATCATGCATATTACTTAGTCAGTGGGAATTCTGGCATTCCTTTTCTTTAACAATCTTCTTCAAATCGGGCTTGTACTCCGTTGCTTCCACTCGAAGCAACTCTTTCACATGGGTGTCAGTCAGAACAGATCGATGCCTTGATTTCACGTGATTTAGGGTATAAAACACAGACTCGCAGACGTATGTTGACCCAAACATTTAGATTACTTCAAGTGTAGCCCGTATGATATTGGGGTATTTTTCCATTGGCACACTTTTCCAAAACTCAATGGTCCCTTCCCTTAAAGCAGTTTTCAGTTTGTCCTCCTCCCAAAGATCAATGATCTCCAATTCAGAAGCAGCCTCATCTGAGACTAGAGTGGCTTTCAAACAGTCTGTCTCAAAATTAAATGGGTCGACAAGGAACGTAATCTGCGTCCTTTTCATTTGTAGATCACTGAACCGCGACACAAAGCTTAAACAAAGCGAAACAAAGCAGGGTGGGAAAATGCGTCAAATCTCCCCTTTCAATATGCTCCTTAAATAGCTTCAGTTTGTTGACAAAAGCAGACACGCTTTGCATTAGGTCAGACAGCAATTTCGACTTACCTTGCAAATTCAGGTTCAATCTGCTCAAGTGACACAGCATGTCGACCAAAAAAGTTTGATCCATAATCCACTCGAGGTCCGAGAGCTCAGGGCAGTTTTTGTTCTTCTTTTTCATGAACAATTTCACAGCGTCTATAAGCTGAAAAAGCGAGAGAGTACCTGGCTTTTTGACAGCCACCATACGGGTGCAGTGCAGCGGCAAGTCACCTGGAAGCCCTTGGTCTAGCTCAGCGATGAGATTCTTGAATTGTCGGTGATGAAGAGCATGTGTGCGGATGTAGTTGACAATTTCCATTACAGTCTTCATGACGTTGTCCAACTTCAATGATTTAGACACAAGTTGCTCCCTGTGAACGATACAGTGAAAACTCCAACTTTCAGGAAATGCTTGGTCAGCTTTGCACAGCCCGACAAGTCCGTTCACAGATCCGATCATGGCTGGCGCTCCATCCGTGATTATTGCAGTTAGTTTTGCGAAGGGCAGATTTGCTTTCTCAATTGCAGCCATCAGTGCTGCTTTCACATCTATGCCGCGGGTTCTATCATTTAATGGCACAATATCAAGGAGTTCTTCTTTGACCAAACAATCCGTTGAAATAAATCGTGCAAATATTGCCAGTTGAGGCTTGTCTTGTATGTCATTACTCTCATCTAATGCGACACTAAAATACTCGCAAGCTTAGACGTCAGTGTGCAACTGTGATTCAATAGCCATGTTCATATCAGATATTCTGCGTTCAACTGTGTGGCGGGACAGTTGGACATCTGATAACATTCTTTTCAGTTTGTTGTTTTCAAAAGACATGATTTCGACAATGTCAGGGAGGCATTTTTTAATGAGCTCCCCTTCATTGTATGGCTTTTTGGCCCGTGCAATGTTCCAAGCCACTTGATACGATGCAAGCGTTACAGTCTCTGAGTGCTTCGTAAATTTTTGGAAAACCTGTATCTGCTTTTCTGCTTGACTTTTCAAAGTGATCAACTTACGCTTGCGAAGTTCAGTCCCTTTCGGAAATTCACGGTTGATGTTAGCATGGAGTGACCTGAAGTGGCGCTGAAGATTTAAAGCTTTGAAATGCGCTAATGACGCCTGGCATATAAGGCAGAATGGCTTGCTATTACCTTCAACAAAAAAATATAATCTCTCCCACCAACTCCCAAAACGTCCTATGTTCATTCCCATATTTTCGTTTTGCAGTGCATTTTTTCTCCGCCATTATTACTAAAATGTACTAAATTATTACTCAAATATACTAAAAGCTAAAAAAACACAAACACAATTAGCTTGTACACATGTACAAAAAAATACTACAAACTAGCAAGGCTACTGGTAGATTTTGATTAGAACCAGGCTGCTGATAAACAAAACTAGGCTGCTGATAGAAGAAACCATGCATGTGAAAAAGAGCCGCATGTAGCTCGCGAGCTGCGGGCTGGCCACCCCCGTACTAGGCTAACTCAAAAAAACGTAAAAGAAATTTTGTGCAATTGTCTGAGGCTCGCACAATTTGCTCAAAATTTCATTTTTTCTGCAATTTTTTTGGGCTACTCAATCTTTGAAGTATGCTTAAATTTTTGACTTGGAATAATTTTCGGGAGGCATTGGGAATCCGACGCCCACTCACAGCAAAAAATTTGCTCAATGTCATCTTTATTGCTGAATGACGCACTCAACATTGATGTAGCAATTTACAATTATCGACTAAGTCATGCTGTCACAAATTAAAAATATCTGACTGACCTTCGAATGTCTTTGTTATTTATTTAAGGCTTGCCTCCTGATGATGCATGGTGTCATTCTATTATTGATATTTTACTGAAACGCATTTTTTTGCAAAATTTTAGCGGTTTGAAATGTGCCAAATACCAAAAATATATTTAGACTGTATTTCTCAGGTCAAGTGACACAACTGTAACTGATGTTTCATAAAATTGCTTGGTATCATTCAGAATATCTGAAAAAGTTTTGCTGCTTTATAAAAGTGATATGATGTAAAAACAATGATGAAAACTCATGAAGAAATCGTCAAATTCTGCTTTTGGATTTCCCACACGTTTCAATCCTCCAATGATTCCATCCAAAGTTGATGTAATTAGACATTCACTGTATATTTGTCATGAGCAGGCTGCAAAATAGTGCAATGTTAAGAGCAAAGGAGTGCCAACCGATTGTTTCGAATAAGCCAAGCCAAAGAGCATTTATTTAAGTAACAAAAACAAAACAACTCTGAAAAAATATAATTCGAATTAGTGGAGCTGATGTTAGCTTGTTTAAATATTATTTAATTGATTGATAGTAAGGCATATTAAAGGCTAAGTGCAATCAGGTGATAAAAATACCATTTTCATGACCGGTTTTGTTCTATTAGAACTCGTCAGATGCATTCAAGTATTTTAACCGACGAGCTCATGAATTGCTTCCTGCGGTTTATACCACTCGGTCATAGGTCCTATCAACTGATTATAAGCTTAAAATTAATATCTTCAGTTGATAAAGCCGATGGCGGAGTGGTATAAACCACATGAAGCAATTCACGAGCTCGTCGGTTCCAATACCTGAATTCATCTAACGAGTTGTAACAGAAAGGAAACCTGTCATGAAGATGGCATTTTAATGAACTGAAAGCACTTAGCCTTTAATATGCCTTACCATCAAGAAATTAAAATGGAAAACATAGATACAACTCGCTCGACGAGAAGACAGTAAAAAGACCATTCAGTCATCAACAGATTATAAAAAATAAAACGAAAACAACAAAGCAATATATAAAGTAGCAAATGAAAATTAAAAACACACGTAACAAAGCAAATTACAAAGGAGAGCAAAAATACTAGTTTATTTGCAATAAAGCTATGCAAATCTTCAATGTTTGTAAACGTCATCCAATTAGTTAAAAATGACCTGCAAAAGATAAGGATATCATTTTTATTTCCCACTGTCTGTCTCGAAAGAATTTGTTTAAAAGTAAATACGACTAGTGGAATGCGCGTCAAACAAACTTCCATTAAAGAGAAGAAGCAATTAAAGCTTTCAAAAATCCCTTGATACCTACGAGGAAATGTACGATAAATGTAGCTTCGGTTGCTATGACGATGGTATAGCAAGAACAGATTGTAGATGTAGCCAAAAAATCTCCTGTTTTAGAATGGAAAGTATTCCTGCGTATAAAAATCTGCGAATGAAAGCAACAGCAGCACGAAAGCGGACTGCCCAGAGGAAAGAAGATGAGGATAAGAGAGGTAAAATTTTAGATCATCAATTTCAAACTGCTAAATGCTCATGTGCAGATGAAAGCATCGATAATCGAGCAAGTGCATTCTACGAATATGAGGTGCTCAAAGAACTAGACAACAAAGGTCAAAATCGTTTACACTTTTGATAATTTTGCAATTATAAATGATCGTTTTCGTGTTCGCACTCGAGCAACTGCAGCCATTGTGAACGACGCTTTGGCAGACATGGGGATTTTAACTGATGAAAATACATTGGAAAGAAAGGAAGTAATAAGGGAGAAACTGAGAGTTGGTAACAAAATCGTCTTATCTGGTAAAAAGAAAAACGTCAGTATTTTCTGCATAGGATTTGATGGCAGGAAGGATCAAATAAAAACAAGAGCATGGGCGTTGTTCAAGAGCAGCATTACACTATTATAAAAGAGCCAGGAGCTCAATATGTAAATCACGTTACGCCAGATGATGGTTCTGTTCGTTCCATCACGGAGGAAAGAGCCAATTGCGTAATATCAGCCAATAGCTTGAGCACACTCCAAAATGTCATTTGTGATAGCACTGCTGTAAATACAGGACAAGTAAGGGAGTCATTAAGCGTCTTGAATTGTTCCTTGAAAGACCCATTCAATGGATAGTTTGCTTGCTCTATCTGAACGAACTTGTATTTTGTCACTTATTTGATACTATTGACGGAAAAATAAGTGGACTTACAACGTTTGCTGGTGAAATCAGAAAGCTAATACAACGAAATGTGCCTCACTACAGTCAGCAAATTACTGGTAATATGCTTCAAATTTTACAAAAAATAATAAAAAAATTGAGTAGCGACTAGCGCTACTTACATGAAATGTGTCAAGCTGAAAGCACGGGAATAATATCGAAAGAACTAAGTCAGCGTTCTCCGGGAGCATTGCATCATTCTCGCAGGGCGACTCCAGCAAACAGAATACCGGTACTTCGCTTGCACGTTAGCACGTCCAATCCATCGGAAAAAGTTAAGATTTGGTCAAATTGTAGCCTAATGTTGTTGTACGCACCAGAGTGGTTTTACATTAAGTCTCCTCCAAGTGTGAGTGACGGTGCATATAATTTTTGGGAAGTTCTGTGATCTTTCAAAGTTAAAAGTTGAATACCAAACAACCGCGGTTGATTGTCTGGACAAAATGCTTTTTTCTCATTCAGACAACCTTCTGACTGCTATGTTGACAGATGAACGTCAAATGATTCGGCAGAAGCATACAGTTTGATCTCTGGCTCAGGTGGGCCGGTAAAGAAACAAAATCTCGTGCTTCCTCAAGCAAACCCTAATATAGAAAATTACACAGAAATGATTAATTTGAAAAACTAATCTGTAACACCTCCCTTATTAAGAGGCATAGTAAATCTATCAGAAGTAGAATAAACACTCCTCGGTTTGACGATATTCCTTGCCATAGCCAAGCCGTTGAACGGACAATCGCTGCATTTACCCAAGCGCTGAGTTAATGATTGGTTACCTAAGCAGGCACCGAACCATTCATTCATTCATGCCTATGAGCTCATGCTCGGTTTGCATGTCTTTCGTCAGACTGGGCCACCACGATGGGTAGGCTGCTTTGGCCCCACCATCTGTCTGCCACATAAAGACGGAGGCATCCCGTTAAATGCCTTGTTAGCCCTATTATCATTCAAATTCTTAGAACAATCTCCTTGGTTTACTTATGACGTTCACTTAATTTATTTTTTAAACATACCAAGAAGTTTATGAATCAACTTTTGCTTGCTTTGTTTCCAACTTCAAAACAAGCATAAATTTGAAGACGAGAAATACTGCACGTTTTTAATTTTTCTAAATTTAAGCCGAATAATCCATCAATATTGCCATGATTATTCGCTAATAAAGGTACGAATGCGTAACTATTTTAACTCTGAGTGAGTGTATGAAGCCTTATGTTTTTCAAAAAACTCTTTAAGTCAAAAATTTAAACAAATTTTCCAAAATTGATTACCTCCGAAAATCCGCTAAAATGGGCAATAATTGCAAAAAACTGAAGTTTCGATCAAATTGTACGAGCCTCAGACAATTCGCACAAAATTTATTACGTCTTTTGAGTTAGTACGTGGTGGTTAACTCCGTACATAGTGTGAATTTTGAAACAAAAACTTGAGCCACTCTAATCGTTATCAACAAGAACGGCTGCCTACGGCAGGGGTGTCAAACTTGCGGTCCTCGCAGCCTTTCAGTGCGGCCTGCGAGACGATTCTGAAATTAACAAATTTCGGCAGTATTGCAACGGATCATCGTTGAACAAACGTTTGAAGCCCAGATCACAGGCCACACTTACGAGGTACAAATTTTTGTCATACGGAGATAACTACCGATGCTAGAAAGGTGAAAACCAAAAAAACCTTTTTTTTTGGAGATCGATCTTACTTCGGGCTACATTACAGAGATCGTTGCCCAGAGAAGTGGTGATCTCCAAATCCAAAACTTCATGCGGCCCTCGGCACGATTGCTCATATATGCAATGTGGCCCCCAGAAGCCCACGAGTTTGACACTCTGGCCTACGGTACTCTATACCAAAATTTTAGAGGAGGTGGTTTGTGGAAATCTGATATGACATTGATGCGCAAGTTCGTTTCAACTTCGGAACAGGTAAAAGAAACCGTACCAGTCACTACCATCACTCGCGCAACTTTAACGTGTAGGACGTTTTCACTCGTCCATGTACAAATGGGATCTTGCTACATCACCGAATTGCGAATGTGGCGCCACTGAGCAAACTGCACATCACGTTATATTTTCATGTCTCATACATCATGTACCAAGAGGAACACGAAGTTTGCAGGTTTTGGATGAGGCAACTCGATGTTGGCTTAACACCACCACTTAATCTGGCCAGCGCAGCAGCCCGGGGTGGTATAAGGATAGATCCTCGGCCCTGGCCTTGATTTGTACTGGCCCGGAATGAATTTGGGCGCCTAATTAAACGACGACGACGAATGCGGAGTTATTTAAAAGCGAACAACTGTTAGAACTTTGATTGTTAATTACTTAAACAAATTGCAATTGTTGCGTTTTGGGATTTGAATTAGAGATCAAATAAAGAAATTGTGAGTAATTTCGATCAACCAAAGCTTCATGTTTTTAAACCTATTAATGCAGTGTTTCTTAACCTTTTTCTACCTCAGCACCCCTTTTGGTCAGGCCTAAGCAGTCCAGTACCCCCACCATTGGCTAATACCTGGTTACATATGAGAATAAAGGAAAGACAAGTGCAGTACATCTTGATCATTTGTTTGGTTCATTCTTCAAAACAAAACAGCAATTATGGCAATAGCATTGACAGAAATAATATGAAAATAAAGTAAAGCTCATAGACAAGCTCAATTTAAAATACACTCATCAATGCGATTTCTGTTCTTTCTTCTTTGCAACTAGCTTTTCATATCGCGGCATCGTGCTTGCCAGGGCCACCCTCATGTCATGTAACAGGCCTCCATGAAGACGGTTGCGGACAGTTGTCTTGACTAAAAGCATTGTCGAGAATGCCTTCTCGCGCAGGTAAGTAGCTGGGAATGGAGTGATCATTTCCAGCGCTGCCCTCGCCAGTCCAGGATATGCAACCAACTGATCACACCAAAAATGAGACAGAGATAACGCGCCGAATTTTGTCTTACAACCCAGGTTTTCTTGCAAATCTATGAATTCCTCCTTCAAGTTGTCAGTATCGTTTATTTCCGCGAAGAAGGGCTGCTGAATTCGTTCTGGAAATGTCAAATCATGGAAAAGGTATTTTTTATCGTGGTTTCAAGGTGTGATAAATGAGTAACAATATTTTTCAAACTCATTAGGCTGATTGCCTTATCCCCCAAATTTTCTCCAAGAATTGGAGTTTCCCACAGTTCCTCCTTCAACTCGACGCTTCCAAAGAGCGAGCTTTTTCATGAAAGCTTTAATCTTCTCTGTGCAAAGAACATGATTAGCAGACATGCCTTGCATGAACATGTTGAGATCATTTAAATGGCTGAATATATCTGCTAGATAAGACAGAGATAAAATAAAGACTTCGTCCTCGAATTTATCCGCAAAATTACTCTGATATTCTCGAAAAAATATTGCGATCTCATCCTTGGGCTCTGAACACGAGTCAAGATTTTCCCACGGGTTAGCCACCGCACTTCTGTATGAAAGAGAAGAACTTGATGTTCACTTCCCATTTCCTCACAGAATAATTTGAACAATCTGTGGTGTAAAGGACGACCAAGGAAAAATTTACAACTTGCACACAGATAGACAGAACATCTTTCAGGCTAGGCGGCAATGTCTTTGCCGCCAAGGCATGGCGATGGAGAAAACAGTGCTTCACTATGATATCTGATACCTTCTTCTTCAACAGAGCGGCAAAGCTAGACCTCTTTCCGATCATGGCTGGGGAACCATCTGTACATACTGACCTTAACTTCTCCCATTCTATTTGATGCTTCTCAAAAAAATCGGCCACAAGTCGCAACACATCATATGCCTTCGTCGTTGATTGCAATGGCTAACAGAAGAGGAATTCGTCTTTAATATCACCATCCTTGATGCACTGAGCATATAGTCAGCTGACTCGTGTTGAAAACATCTGTTGATTCGTCCAATTGCAAACTAATGCGGATGGGACTATTTTTGATCTCCTGAACAATCTGGTCTAAGATGTCACAGCTCATGTCAGCAACTCTCCCTGCAATGACATCATTGGACAGAGGTACGTTCTTCATCTTCTTGGCTGCCTCTGTTCCAAAACTAGTTCTAACATCCGAATAGCGCATGGCCTAATTAGGTTTTCCGCAGCAGAATAGGCAGCCTTTACTAGTATACAGTGGTACGCCACCTCGTAAAAGTGGTTTTTGCATTGGCTTGAATCCAAGTTGGGGTAGTGTACCCCTTTGGTCATATCTAGCCCTTTTAGCCTGCAAAGCCTGAGAAGTCTGTTCATGTTCTGCTGCTGGATGTTTCGGCAGGTGCTCTTTGAGTCTAGCAAGCTTCAAATTAGAGTTGCACGAAATGAAATGGAAGGTGATGCGTTATGCTTGGTCTGATCCTCCACGATCATCCAGGAGTACAGTGAAGCCATATCTGACATATTCGTCATTCCATTTGCGTTTTTTCGGCATTGTAGAATCACGCAAACTTAACAGATAAACCATCTGACAATCACATCGAAATTAAAAAATTTATACACTACCGAACGTTTGCACTAGTAACAGGGCTGCAAGCCTGCAAACTCGAACTTGAATTCGAAACTCAAAATTTTGTGGGAGTCGAACTTGAACTCATAAATATTTAAAGCAAGTTCGAGTTAATTTTCATTTGTACAATATCACTACAACTGACTTTAAAAAGAATGAAATCTTTTCATTGGAAATTAAGAATCTTATGCAGGAAGGTTTAATCCAGGATTTTTCTAAAATTGTCTAAGCCCAATTTAAATTATCGATTTCGTATGCAGAAAGAAGTTTTGGCGTTAAGTCTGCCTAAATACATTTGTAAGTCAGCCTTTATAAGTCATCACTGTAGATGGCTTAAATCGCGACTTATGTACGCAATGAGGTAAAACCCTAGCTTATTGTATTGCTGTTGCTGAATTTGGGCAATGGGCCCCAGGTAGCTTAAATCAGTAGCACGGTTATGTAGCATGCTGTTACGGTGAGAGATCTATTATTTCTCGGCCTTTGCGATAATTAACCACGTTTTGTTTGTAGCCAATTAGTCTTGCCGCCATTGTGTGTTTTTCTCTTTGACGATAATCCTTCTAAACGTTTTCTATTTAGTTTTCGCTGTAAGAATCGTAGCGACATTGGTTTTCTCTTTTAATTGCGTACAGTGTCTGGCGGGCCACCTTGCGATTGCATGTTAATATTAGTCTCAGTTTACTTGTTGGGGTGGCTGGAGTTAAGTTTTATGTTAGTGGTTTCAATTGTTCGCTAGTGAGTCCTTGAGTGCGCTACGAGTAGGGTGTATTATTGCTGCCCCCACCGCAAGGACAGTTAGCGCCCCGCAGTTTATATTAGTATTAGTGCATGTTTAGACCTGATCTATCCTGCTGGATTGGCTTAACCGGTCCAGCTTGTGTATGTTAATGCAATGTTGTTTTATAGGTTACGCACACATTGCCTTCAACGCCGTTTAGCTTGTGCTGATCTTGTCGGCCTGCTATTGTATGCGTAAAGATTAGTGTTAATAGAATTTTCATTTAAGTCTTATCTGCTGCTGTGCTGTATTGATCCTGAGATCAGCGTGGTCTACTGTTGAGGCTAAGCCGTCTCCCTTATTCGGTAGAATCGCCGTTTGAGTTATTTGGACGTTACACATGCCATACCACTTATTGTAAACGCATTCGCCAAAGCTTTTTGCAAACAACAACTTCCATTTGTATCGCACAATAATCGTGTCACCTGCTAATATGACGCCACAAAAATTATTATATTTAACGGCAACCACATAATCCCTTTATAAGCTGGGTTTTCAATAACGATAACGCCATAATACATTGCGCCTAGCTTTCAAAAGTCTCGTTTGAGTTTAATTTCTGC
This sequence comes from Trididemnum clinides, assembly GCA_963675345.1. Lineage (NCBI taxonomy): Eukaryota > Metazoa > Chordata > Ascidiacea > Aplousobranchia > Didemnidae > Trididemnum > Trididemnum clinides. The sequence goes on from OY776298.1 coordinate 14,863,090, forward strand.
ATACCACCAAACCTTCCTTTGTAAGCCCACTTGAGGAAGCTCGGCTTTTGAGTAACTAATTTAAGTCTGCTTTCTGCATCACACCGTAAATATTTTACGAAAACATTAAGGACACTAAGAACGCACTAATTAGATTCTACAGTTTTGCAAATGTAAACAGTCACAGTAAAGAATGGGTGACCTTAATTGACAGTTAACTTTTTCTTCATAAACAATGAATCGCAGACATAGCTCTTGTTTCGATCGAAAGCGCATAATCAGGGAGCCTACAATGATTCAATTGTAAGATATTTTTCAATTTTTGCTTTCACTGCAAATTCACAATACAGATATTGCCTGGCTTTTATGAAAACGGCATTTGCTTATTTTAACAGATGTTTGAACGCGCAAATTTACTGCAAACGTGCTTAGGCTAAGTCAATCACTTTATTTTCTGGACTCGAACTTGAACTCGCAAAAATGAAAATGTCGAACTCAAACTTCAAGTCAAACTTGTAGAACAAGCTGAACTCGAACTTAAACTCGATATAAAAATCGACCGAGTTCGTAGCCCTGACTAGTAATATATAAAGCTTTTTATGCTGATATAATATTGAAGTGTGGAACGCTCGTACAAATCAAGTGTTTTGTCACTATGCTACAACAAATATGAAAAACAAAGTTTACCCCGGAAACAAATTTTAAAAATATGCGGTAAAAATACTAGGAGCATGAAAATGAGCTTTCTTTACTAATCTGATTAGAAATATGATAGTCAGTAAACTAGTGAACATTTTATTTCAAAACATTTCGCTTTATACATTTTATTTCAAAACGTTCGTATCATCATTTATAATTAAAATGCTACCTACTAGGCTAAGTTCAATTTTGTGAGCTGTTGCACCGCTTACATAACTAAAACTACCTCGATTGTTATGTAACAAAGGAAGACTACCACAAAACGATTGCAATAACTTGGCAACAAAAATCATAATTAGGGTGATTTAATATTTAAAACAATAGAAAGTACTTGAATTTCAATATAGTAAAGGTATTTACACTTCTATGTGAAACAGTTACAGTAATTTACAGCCAAAACAAAATAATCGGTGAATCAGTTAGGTATTAAATAAATAAATTGGGTGGGAGTTTCTTCTAGGTTCAACAAGGGCTTGTATTTTTGGATAAGTAAAGTTTCCTTGATGCGCAGTTTTCTATTGCTGCGGTTGCGTCCAAATATTTCTAGAGAGTTCCATCAATGCTGTGATCAGGATTCAGTAGGATATCGAGGTGCTTTGCAACGTCTACCATATTTCTACTCATATCGGTAAAAATACGTTTGTCCAAACGTATCCCTTTTACCTTTGACCGCCTAATATGTGACCTTTCCCAGCACTTACTGAAATCAATTTCAGCACCCCAGGTTAAGAAACATTGTATAAAGAGCAAATAGCAGTGTTAATTTTGTCATGTAACAGTACTAAGATACATTATAATGATCAAACTGTAGGCTTATATGATTTAATGATACACTGCATAACACAAATAATTAAAGGCCTTATTGAGATTGAATGGAATAAAACATAATTGGTCAAAATAGTTTACATAACAATGCAGCACTAAATTGTTAACGTACAACGTATAACTTGAATTTTGCTTCAAAAACAAAGCTTCACTATAAAAAAACATCTTAAAAGGCAACTTGTTTTGTTTTTGTTTTGTTTTATTTGCCATTTTTATCCTCCATTCACGAGAAAGCGAATTGTATCGCTATACTTTGGACGGGAAGTCCGCACTCGCTTGGGAGTTGCCTTTTTCGAGGTTTATGGGCCACCTGTCTTCCACATAAAGGCACTGCAATCCACAATAAGTTGAAGAAAGGTGTAAGTTTAAATGACTATCAGCATTACTTTATGATGGATGTAGAATTTCCTGTTCTTTTCCTTTATATATTTTATCAGCTTCCGCAGCATAGTGGTTGGAGTAAATTTTCAACTGCTGCTTTAAAATTTTTTCAAGATCTTCAGCAACGTGTTTGTGTTTTATTTCTTTTTCTAAATCCAAAACTAATCGATGCAAATCGTTTTTGCAAGTTCCTAACCGCTGTTTCGCTGCTTTTGCTACATTGGCTCTATGATCAGCAGTAGCTTGTGGAATGGGTACTTTAATAATTGTCCCTTTTGCACTGGGATTTAAATTCCATTTGCTTTTTTCAATCGCATTTTTAACTGCTGGCACAAACTCAGGAAAACTTACTAGGTCAAGTTCAATCAAACGAGGCGACGGTTTTGAAATCTGCGCAATTTCATTTAACGCATATGGGTCATCATCAATATTAACTTGTAACTCTTCCAGTGGTATGTCACTACCAACTCGAAAATTTTTCACAAAGTCGTTTTTCAGTTTATCAACTATAGATTTCATGTCATTTTCTATTTCAGTCAAATCAACGACATCAGCAGCATCAGCAGGTCTGATTAATTGCTGGATTTTGCCACTAGCTTTTTTTGACTTTGACTTGAAACTAAAAGCACTTAAATGAAGTGGGCTGGAACAACTTAAAGAATACACATTACATTTTTTTAAAAATGCTGCTTTTCTCGTCAAAGAGAAACTGGATGCCGATGATGTCACTAAAATATATCTAAATGATGATGATGATGAATGACAGAGTAATTTGCGATGGCAAACTAATTGAGTAACTGTCACTGATAATAGATTAGGAATGCTTTTCAGCATTTTACAAACTGTTTCCTCCAACGCAAAAGCAGATAAAAGAGCAAAATTACATTTTAAATTTTCCACAAACCTAAACCTGTAAATAAATATACATTTATTGTTTGTTTTATCCAATCAACAAAGAAGCACCATAAAGAACACCTGCTGGTTAACTACGTGCCATCACACATTTAAATGCAGCGATACACAAGCAAATCGGTTTAACAGTATCGTAATATCTAGCACATAGTTAAGCAAAAAAACTTATAAACTCCCCAACTCTCCCCAACTTACAAACTCCCCAACTTACAAACACATTTTGTTTCGAACGGCCGTTCGTAAGCTGAATTGTTCGTAAGTTCATTAAATGATAATTTCCAGCCTATAATTAGCAATTAAGGGTATTTAATGCCCCTTATATATATACTGTACGTTTATGGTAAAGAAAGAAAGATAAAACATAGAAGATGTAATATTAAATGAGGATATTTAATGAAAAAAATAGTAATACATTAGCCATCTTCTCGCCACTGTCCAACTTCTTCATGATGGCTACCTTCGTTTTCATCAAAAATGCTTCAATCTTCCTGCCACTAACACTATCACTTGCCTCACGCTTTTTGCCACTATCACTAGCACCAACACTCGATTTATCAGCCATGATAACTCATAAAAAAATCTCTGTAAAAGTATCCAATGAATCTAATATAGAAAGCGCAATTCTGTCTGCCTGTTTTAACTCCTCTGAAACTGCTGGAGGTGCAATCATCAAACTTGGCACGATTGATCACCACTCCGTGGTGAGTGTCATAAGGGTATTGGTGACGCCATCATGACGTCATAATCAAAATAATTTTTTAGAATTTGCATTACTTGACAGAGGACAACCGCTTTTTGCTCAAACGAAAACCAGCTTCCGACTTACCACATTTCAAAAACTTTCATTTATTTGTAGTCTAAAATCACGTCACTATCAACGATTCATTGAACAACCTGTTTTTTGTTCTTTCTCAAAAAGTACTTACCGCAGAAACGCGATTAAAGGTTCTTTTATGAGATATTAATAAGCTGCTTTTGATAAAAACAACTTTACAACCATTCATGTTTATTTGATTATGCTACGAGCTCTTCTTTATTTACGCATTTCAAGCTATCTAAGCATTTTTTCTTATTATTTAGCTTGAACGCTTAAACTGGCTCTATGACGTCAAAATATGTCTCGTACGATTAGCACAAATCTTCGCTACCGAAGAGCATAATATCAAGATGTTTTTTTTAAATTGCAACCTTTTTGCAAAATTAGTGTAGTTAAAAACTGATTTGTGACCTCATTTCTCAACTAATTTTCAAACTTTATTCAACAAATTAAAGGCTATTTCATGACGATTCCAATAGTGTATTATATGTGCAATTATTATTAGTTTTTATACTGAAAAAACTAAACTTTAAGACCTGTGGTGTAACTTTTTACCCTCCCAACAGTGGTGAGCTCAGTAAAATCAGGTGACTTTAATACAACAACGTTATAATAATGTACAAACAATTACTCTCCTTTGAAAGCTTAGAAAATTTGCTTTCCAGCAATATGTAACTTCAATTACTTGAGGCTAAGGATTAGTTTATAATGGTTCATCAAAACTTGGTTGCCATACATGATGTTTCATTTTTGGTTGAACAATTATCCTACTAGAGCTAACAAACTTGCAATTGTTAAACAAAGTTAGTTTTTTGGTACATTTTGACTATATTTGCTCACAAGGGTGGCTCTTTTGGATTGTTTGTCGACATTTTAAAATAGATCCATCAAAAACTACAGTCTTCAAATGTTTATGAAATGTAGTCTATTGGTTAAAAACACACAAAATTTTAGTGCCTGCAATTCACATTATTCCAATTTCTAGAAAAACCAAGTCCTTTTGTACATTTTGTCTATTCTTTCTTGATAGCATGGATCTTTGGCATTATCAATCAAATTATTCAAAAGACTTATCGAAAAATGAAAGTCTACAAATCTAAATATGTAGCCTACTCCAAACGAAACACATGGCGGTCACCCAAGAAAAAGACGATGGGGTAAAAACAATCCTTTCTTATCATTTGCAACAAAATGTAGGGGTGGAGCTACATATGATCTAAATGATGAAGCAATTTCCTTCGCAATTGGGCAAGGCTGAGGCAGCAGCCAGCTGATTTGATGTTCTTAACCTCGACATTATTGATGGGGGCTCTCGTTACTGCTTTAACTGAACTGCGAGTGCTTCATTTCGAATTAGTTTGCTCTTTGCATGGCGATGTTTATGTCAGGGCCAAGGAACATGCACCCAGTCAGAGACGTTTGTTCATATTAATTTTTCTACAGTGATGAAGAAGTGGTAAGTAGCAATCCTAATAGTAATGGCTCAAAACGCATTGTGAGGTCACAATGCTAAATGACATCTCAATGCTTGCCACTATTTAGTGGAAACAGCAGCATGCAGCAAAACTATCTACTATCATTTTGATTGCAAACATAAATGGTAAAGCCCATTACTGATATTTGTAATCGCAAGGATAAGTCTATCAGTACAAAACACTAATCTTCATTTAAAAGTAGGGAGGTCTGGATTAGGGGCAAAAGTTAAAGGAAATAAAATCCCAAATTGAAGAAAAGATCAAAATTAAGCAATAATAGCATCAATCTGTAACAGTGGATTAAGAGGGAATGTTTTTGTTTGAAAAGAGCTTAATAGGTGTCTATTGCAATAGGTTGTGTGACTTAAAAGGAAAGGCAGGACTCTTTTCCATGCTAAGACCAAATTAAAGCAAACAGCACAAGAAAAAATCTTAATGTCACCAATAGTAATACCAAAGCGGGCCCACCAAACCGTTGAACATGCCTACCACCAAACAGCTCATTTCTTTATAAGTCGAAACGACCACCATTTGGGTGACGTCATTATTTTGACTATTTTTCATCTCCCCCCCCCCCCCCTTACACTTCTATAAACCACAAATGGTAGTTTGTGTCATCGTTCTTTCTTTTTGAATGCTTCCAGTCTTCATTAAAAAACCAACACGATCACCATTACATGTACAGGAGATACGGCTTATATTTAGTAAAACATTTCATTGTGGCTCTAACATATGTTTACATGGTTAAGCTGACGCAGCTGCATTAATTGATACGTTCTAAATTGGCACGGGTGATAATATGGCCTGCCAAATTAAAAACGCACCATACTTAGGAGAAACATTTTTTCTATTTTGCTTGATAATAGCTTTATAGAGCTACTGGAACCAAACCTACAAATTTGGGAAAAGCAAGAACTTATTTTTAAACTTCTGTGAGCACACCTAAGCAAGGAAAAACAAATATGAATTATAATGCATAGCCAGCAGGGATTTAAGAAAGGTTGAGGCAAAATCAAAATTAACGTCACTGTGCTAAATCGCACCACATGGATGATATTATTGGTGTTTTGCTTTGTAATGGCTTTCTAAAGCTATCGGGGTCAAACCCAACATTTGAGGAAAAGCAAGAACTCTTTTCACTTCCCAGGGCATGTCAAGCAGGGAGAAAAAAATATGCTACATAATATGTAGCCAGCGAGGACCTGAGAAAGTGTAACAGGAAATCAAAAGAAAATAGCGCCACTGTCTGAAATTGCACCACACGAAAGACATTTTTGTTCTTTTTGCTTTAGAATAGCTTAATATGAAATGTAATCCCTACTTCCAAACTACGGGAAACGCAAGACTCCCTTGGGTTCATGTCAGCAATGAACAGAGCACATAGATATAAGGCATAGCCAGGATGTTGAAACGAGATGTTCTATTAAGAAAAGGAGCACAAAAAGTTGTAAAAATCTAATGTGTAGAAAACACATAAACTTTTGGTAACTTTTCACACAAGAGCCTGATAGGAGCCAGCTTGGCCGGCTGAACCAACACTCTCAATCCTGACATTACTGATGGGGGCTCTTCAGGCGATGCCATTGTATATACTATAAAGCCAGGATTTTTTCTTTTGCTGATATGCTACGTGTTAAGGTATTTATGTCATTTTTGTCCTTATTCTACATCATTGTAATAAAATCCCAAGTTTAAGAAAAAGTCAACATAAAACCTTAACCATACTATCTTTCTGAGCTCTGCCGAGCCACGTGCCCTGAGTAGTCTCACTTGTCCTTCTGCTCTCCCTGCTCCCCCTCTGAACTTCTTGCGACTGCCTTCAACCTTTACCCCCTTCACTGCCCCTGGCCCAGACAAAGTTGTCTATCCAATGCTAAATCATCTTCCTCGCTCTGGCATGGATTTTCTTCTTCACATCCTCAATCTTTCCAGGACTTCGCAATCCTTTCCTTCCATCTGGAAGACATCTTCTATTATTCCCATCCACATGATGGGAAAGCCTCTCAACTCTCCTGCTTCCTTCCGGCCTACCTCTCTCACCTCCTGCATTTCAAAACTTTTTGAACATATCATTCTATCCCATCTACTCTTCTTTCTAGAATCTAATTCCATTTTCTCTCCCCGCCAAGTGGACAGTCTAAACTAGATCAAATTGTGTTGCTTTCTCAGTGCATTTCAGATAAGTTTAACAAACCCAGGCCAGGCTCTTGAACAATCCTTTCTACTTCTGATTTCTCCAAAGCTTTCGACTCTGTCTGGCATCCCACCCTTTTCCAAAAACTTATTTCAGATGACCTCTCTCCTTACTTTGCTCAATGGACTCAGTCTTTCCTTTCTGATAGGCACGCTTGTGTGGTTTATCAAAATCACAAAAACCGTTCCTTTTGAGCCTGTCACAGCGTTCTGCAAGGATCTGTTCTTGGCCCTGTACTTTTCTCTCTTTTCATTAATGATCTCCCTGCTTCTATGCCTTCTATCAGCTGCTGTCTATATGCTGACGATCAAGCCATTTGGTCCTTTTATCTTATGAGTGGGTTCTTCATCTCGCAACCTCCTTTCCCATTTTAGGTTTGGCCAGACTTGGAGTGAAACCAAGACTCAGCAGATGGTCCCGGAGATCTTTTGCATCCACTCACCTGCTCATGCTTTCTTCCACTTCTAAGAAGGCTCTTATTGCTTGTCCTCCATTTATTCCTTGGGACCAGCTTTCCTTTACTGTGGAGTCCACTCTTTCCCCGCCATGCTCCGCTCTGATCTCCCTCTCACTCCCCAAAGTGTGGCTCTCACTCACCTTGACTCTCTCCCCTCTCACAATCTAGTGCTCTGGACAGATGGCTCTGTTCCTTTTCTTTTTGGCAAAGACGGCTCTGGCATACTTGCTAAATGCTCTCTCTGTGGCACTAAGGCCACTTTTTCCTTTTCAGCAGGCCCAGTATGCTCAAGCTTTTCTGCTGAAGCCTGTGCCATTCTGCAAGCTCTTTGCTGGTCTCAGCAGCACCAACAAGTCAGCTGCCATTTTCATTTCTTCTCCGCCTATCTGACTCTCTTTCTGTCCTCGCCACCCTGTCCTCTCCTCCATCTTTCTTTTTACCTCAAACTCTCGCATAGATCTGGCAGGAACTGTCTTCTATCTTCTCCTGTTCTATCAGGCTACAATCGGTCGCTGGACAATCATTTCTCCCAAGGAATAATGCAGCTGACAAGCTGGCCAGACGGGGAGCACTACTTGTGCCCTCTGCCATCCCTTGTAGTCTCTATTTCCTCTCTTTTTCGTATCCACTCTTCTCTTTTCTTGGACTGGAGGCATACTGTCTCATCAAAATTCTTTAATACACAGTTTCCCTCAATTTTCACTGAGGAACTTGTGCTTCCTTGTCACGCTCACTGTGTTCTCTCTCGTCTTTGCAGCAATGGACACAGCCTTCTGTATCCACTCTTCTTATCTTTCTGGAATTGGCAAAATCAAGAATCCTTCCTTCAGCACCTGTGGACACTCATCCCAGGACACCTTTTATCTCATTCTGCACTGTCCAGCTACAGGCCCTTTGTGCTTCTTGCTCTTTGGCAACTCTTTTTTTCTTTACGATCTCTGGTCCAGGTCCTGGGGAGTTGCCTGGCTTCTGGGGCTCCATGGTCTTCTGACATGCCCCATCCCTCAAAAGGGGTCGGGTAACAACAACAATTATATAAACTGACGAATTACACAAACAGGTAAAAACTCTGTAATGACTCATATATATGGTCCTATCATTTGTAGTAAATGCAGTTTGCAACATCTGACCCTTTGTGTGAGATCTCAAGTAGGTCGAACTAACCACTGGGACTGCATAAATTCATCAAAGCTGCAATATTAAAAAAAGCTGTACATATTGCTTGCACATGTGAATCGAATCTGCAAATGAAAAATTAGCCAAACAAAAGGTTTCTCAGGGATATAAAGATGTAAAAAATTGACAAATTGCAATCTACATAAAAGATAGGAATTCTCCCAAAAATGAAAAAAATGTGACGAATTGTATCATGCAAAATTAGGCAAACTCTACTACATTAAGACTTTCAATGAAACACAATTATGTACTTGGTACCTAAATTGCAGCAATTTCACCTTGATTCTCAATCCATCATCAAGCATACACCATATGCTGATGGTACATTTGCCAATGCATTTTTGAGACTTTTTCTGTATACTTTTATAGCCAAACAAAAGATGTTATTAAAATTAATGCTTTTACACTGAGCAGTTTATGTAGTCTTTTTAAAATGTAAGTTGATCATTAATGACAAAAGTCCTTGGATGTATTTATTATTGCTGTTGGAAAATACATTCGCCATTTTTTGTATTTTCTAAAGCCTAAGCAAATATTGTGATTGTTTCTTTTTAACCTGTTAACCGTTCTCGGTGTAAATTTACACCCAGCCCATGTCCAATTAAAATGACAGCGGTGTATATTTACAATTGCTTACTAGCGCGCTAAACCACAAATGCTTTGAGAGTAATTTTCCACCCATTTCATTGTAGCAAATAAATAGCAGTAAATGGCATCTAATGAGTTTCCAAATTACATGTAGTCGCTAATTTATTTCTGACAAATTCAGTATGCCCTAAAAATTGATGAGTAGTGGTATTTGTGTGTCCAAACTCTGGAAGCTATTTCTCGTGAATATTGTGTCATATATACTTTTTGTTAACCCTCCAAAATGAGTGCTAGAAAAAAACAAAAGTTGAGTGACAGTTGTATTTCTGATCTTGTAATTGCAAGTGATTCTGATTCGGATATTAGTATGAGTGAATTATCTGAAAGCAGTGTAGAATCATTCAATGATGAAAGTGATGACAATCAAATTGTTTTGCCTAGTGACTGGACATATACAGAGTGTACACGCTTGCCATTTGTATTTCAAAATAATAGTGGTGTCCAATTTACAGTTGATGACAATAACAATCCCATGCAATTTTTTGAAAAATTTTTTTATGAAATTATTTTTGAGCACATTGTAAATGAAACAAATCTATTTGCAAAACAGTTTTTTAATGAAACCCAAAATACCAATATTGAAAGGGTTAAAATATTGGTATTTTGGGAAAAAAATCTTGTCATTTTGAGTTGCCCATAGATTTGGAAACCTGACGCTTAACAGGATAAGACTGACCACTTAGTTATGTAAAAAATTTGCCCAAAAATGGTGTAAGGTATGTTACTTTCGTGTAACAGCATTCAAGTATGAAATTTTTGATGTCAGTGCATGTAAACAGTTTTTATGCAGCTTTTAATTTGTGTATGTTTATTTAAATCCACATAATGTATTTTTAGGTTTTTATTCTGTCGCAAATTTGTAAAGACCGATGCGATGGTGTAGTGGTTAGAGCGTCCACTTTGCAGTTGGTAGACTAAGGGTTCATTCCCCTTGTGGAGTCATACCAAAAGACTTTTAAAAAATGGTATTCACAGCTTCCCTGCTTGGCACTCAGCATTTAGTGGAGGTTGTGAACAAGCTGGCAAGTTCGCTTGTTGTGTCCTTGGGCAAGGCATTTAACAGGACGCCCCCACCTTTATGTGGAAGACAGGTGACCCAGTTTTCCCTCTGAAGGGAGAGTTGGTGGCAGGAAGGGCACCAGACCGTAAAACAAATGCCATGTCATAAAAATGCAGTTATCTGCTGTGGTGACCCCAGATCGGGAATAAGCCAAACAAAAAAGAAGATTCTGTCGCAAATTCTAAGGCAGAACCCTTGTTTTTGCCAATCAAAAATATGTTCACCTAGTTAAACCTGTCTCTCTCAAAGCTGCGAGGATATTGTGTTGATGAAGCATGCAACTTGCCTGGTCAGCTAAATGGTGTACAAGCAAAACTAAAAGAACCATGCCCAGATGCTTTGTAAATCCACTGAAGAAACCATGCATTGCATTTAATGCTACAAGAAGCTTTACACACAAGGCGTCTGCACATTTGCTAGCTTTTTATGTCATTCGGGTCAAAGGTGAATTTTCCATAAACCTAGATTAATTGGAATGAGATGTATAGGGCAGGGCATAAACAGAAGATCTGTGTTCAAAATTGGTAAATAAGACATTTGTTGGCAGACATGATGTACGTTTGGCTAATATGCACATATTTTGAATTTGTTTGATCTATTAGTGCAGTCTATTGGTCTGTAAGATTAGCAAATAACAGTTTCGTCTGATTAAATCTTGGCTAACATTGTTATAAAATAACTTATTTGAAAAGCTCAAATTGCAAATCAAAAGATATTTTTTAATTTTCAGCACCTTTTTTCTTCTAGATTAGGCTTTGTTATGTGATGTGAAACTTGAAACAGCCAAATCTGTACTGATCAATGCAAATCCGGTAACCAGTGACCCTACAGCTGTGCAGCCTTACTGGTACCGTACATACCAGTGACCACCATTAATGACACCACCAACACTGCCTACCTACCTAAGATGATATAGGGTTAGTCCACCAACTGGTAAATTTTATCATATCAGTTGGCTACCATTCTCTAACAAAATTTCTGTTCAATAAAATGTTCAAATTAAGACATTAGACTAGATCTCGATGCATTGACTCATGAATCGCTGGTTCACTACAACTGACCAGGAAACAGCTCTTAAGAAGATTGAGTGGCTTACAAAAGAATGAAGGACACTGTGAAGATGACAGATGGACAATTTCAGTTATCATTACTTTGAAAGAATCAGAACATTCGACTACCTTACAATCGCTCTATGGTTTAATGACGATTGGAGTGCCTCAAGCAAAAATTCATGAAAAATGATGACTTGCAGCAAAAATAATACAATCTTACCTCAATTGTGAACAGGCTGAATTGTCTACAACTCAAAACCTAACAAGTACTGTATTTATTCGAGTATAAGTCACATTTTTTTGTACCAGCATATCGCCCAAAAAGTCAGGTGCAACTTATACACGAATACAGGAAGTGCATTGTATGTGATGCAAAATTTTTCTGAGATATTTCTCCAGTATCACTTTCTACACTATTGCCTTTTACACAATCACATCAGTAATTGCCTTCCATGCAACTCACGTTACACTTTTTATGCTATTGCCTTTCTCGTGTTCAAAAAGTTTTTTAAAAACTGGAAACACCAATCCTCTGGATGGAAGTGGGGATGATAAAGTAGGACAGCTCTGATGAGGAAAGTGATAAAGTTGAGAAGATCTTGCCACCCTCATGGGATACTGATGAGGATGTTCCACAGGAAGACTGGGACAGACTATTTAACCCCTCCGCGTCGCTTATCATCATATGATGATGGCAAAGAGAACGCTGCTCATCCTCATATGATGATTTGCCGGCTACAGCAAAATGCGTGTATTTAAAGCTGTAGGTAGCAACTAGCTTAATTTAAATGGCATTTAGTACCAGTAGGTTATTAGCTTTTTTACACGCATTTTGCCGTAGCGGGCAAATCATCATATGAGGATGAGCGGCGTTCTCTTCGCCATCATCATATGATGATAAGCGACGCGGAGGGGTTAAGGACAGTGACAACAATGATGACTTTGATGGCTTTTAATTTTTTGTTATGTGATTGCAATGAATAAATGATGTTAAAAATATTTTGTACTATTTTTCATGTTAAATATAGGGGTGCGACTTATAAATGCATGTGACTTATACTCAAATAAATATGGTACTTGAGAATGGTTTCTTCCTCACCATCCTATTGCAAACCAACCAAAGCCTTAGAAATTACAAACAATGTTGCCAAAAGTTTGAGATTACAAAAAGGCCAGATTTATAACAACAAAATGCTAAAAAAGTGTAAATGTTACAAAAAAAAGCTAGATTTTTCCAAGCCATTGTCACAACAATACAAGTCAATAATTGCTCTCTTGGTAAACAGTAAGTAAAGTTTAGTGATAATGTTTTTGGTTTATGACATTGTGCAGCTTCAGAACAACTAATTGTAATCCAATATCATGATTCGTGGCTGCAATAACATCCAGATTGATAAATTTGAATATCTTAATTTCATAAGTCCTATTCTCAGGTCTTTTACAAGCTTTATTCATCTATGAGCTTTGTCTGTTGACATGGCAAAAAACTAAACAAATCACCTGTCTCAACAGCCACATAAATCTATTCATGATGATCACAAATACTATTTCTTGCAGGGAACAAAGCAAGATCTTCAACGCTGTCGACCATTACTATATGGCAGCATTTACAGTTTGGGAAACAATGTTCTACTGCAAATGTCATAGCCATCAATCTTGGTGTCTTATCAAATCAACTTGATCCTATCTTCATCACAATCGCAACTGGTCAATTGTTAAAGTATTGTGGACACTAAAAAAATAATACCATCTGAAAATAACAATATAAAGTAAAAACTCAGACAAGCGTTTTACACAGTTACTAGTTCTGAAAAAATAAGTTTTTAAACAGAAAATTCACAGCAACACTTTCCATAAAAAAAGCTAGTCTTAAAAAAAAAGGCTAAAACAAGGCTAGAGGCTAGATGGAAAAAAGCTAAATGACCAAATAAGGCAAAATCTAGCCTGAAAAAAGCTAAATTGGCAACATTGGTAGCAAATCGTATTTGATTGCACTGCAAGATTCATGGAGTGTCCCTAAATGATGTTTTGTTGCAGGGCCCAGACCTCCTAAACAATTTATCAGGATCAAATGCTATCACATTTTCGTTTGGATAGCATTGCCTTGACAACGGATATTGAGGCAATGCTTTACCAGGTCAAAATTTGTCTATAAGATAGAGAGTTGTTGCAATTTTTGTGGTGGCCTGATGGAGATGTCTTTACTGAAGCTTGCAATTAAAGAATGACTGTCCATTTATTTGGTGCAACATCCTCTCCAGGCAGCACTTTTTTAGTTCAAGACAGGCAGCTGTTTTGTATGCCGAAAAAGTTCAAACTCAGTAAAAAATCTGATTAATCACAGCCTCCATGTAGATGACTATCTAGTTTCCACTGCTACAGTCAAGGAAGCTGTAGAACTAATTAGAGGTTTGTTGTGTTTTGTCAAAATGTGGTTTTATAATAACTAAGTGAAATTCTAATAACAAAAGGGTCCTTCAAAGCATGCAAGTGGATCAAAGGTCAAAGTGTGGTAAGTTTGTTCCCTTAAATGACTTGTCGGGAGTATGAGTGGTTAAAGTCCATTGGAATATTGCAACTGATAATTTTGGCACAAGAAAATGCCAGTTATCAGGCAAGGTATTTACTTAGCTCCATTTTCTTTTAATCACAAGTCATTGATGTCAAGTTGATTCATATCACCCAAATGACTCAAGTCAAGTACACACATTTTGTTAACAAACGAGCATGAAGAACACTTATCACAAACCAGAAATCAACAGCACAGCATAAACAGTGAACAATACATGTCCTGCAAAGACAAATAGTAGTGGAAGACAGTCTAGCCCCTTTGATTATGACTTATAATTTGCTACCAATTAAATAAAAATCGCACAAACGAAATCAAAATTAAACGGCAGACAAAAAAAAGGGAGCAGATGGCAGAAATGATAAACTGGTACTGTTAAATTAAATTTTGCATAAACAAATTTGAATTAGGCGATCATATTGATTACAAATAATAAACCTCATCCAAAAGTTTGCTTTTTGGAACAGTTCCAGCAACACTGGCAGCATTTCCTCTTTGATTTGCTATTCCAATGGACTGCATCAAAAAATTTGTGGATCTGGGCTCTCCAGTCATTTTTTTTTTACTTTTTTCGAATTTTTAGTGCCAATTTTACTAGAGATTAAGTTGCTGTTACAATAGAATTGGAAGGTAAGAATTGGGATGAGTCTCTACCCATAGAAAAAGAAGATCAATAGAATTTATGATAGTCTTTTCTGCACCAATTGGAAAGATTGAAGATAAATAGATGTTTCAAATCACCTGGAATGAATGGAAAAATCACTTAGAGATGTAGTTACCTTTGCACCAAAATTATAGTTATTCCTTTTAACCATTTAAAATTTTCACAAAATTATGTCGTTTTTGCACAATGTGCTTCTTATACTTATGACTTAGTGTTGGAAAGTTCAAATTTGAAAAATTGCTGTACTTGACTGTGCTAAAATAAAAATAAGGCAGTGGCTATTTTGCCGTCGACGGCAATTTGCCCTTGGAATCTACTTTGTTGTAATCATTCACGTGTGTTTATATAGCCATGTTTGCTATAATTATGCCAGTCACACTGTGGCGTAGTGGATAGTGCGCTGGTCTTGAGATACCATGGTTGCGGGTTTGAATCTCAGCTGGCAGGGCATTAAAAGAAAGGCAGTGTACACCGAAGGGGCAGGCCCGGTATGTAAATGTACGAAGCAGTGTACACTGGAAGGGAGTGTACAGGGTGGAGGATAGAGACCTGGGGATGCAATATTTTTTTAGTTGGTTTTTAAAATTGACCAATCAGAAACAACCAAAAGTCACATGTTTAGTACGTCATTTAGATTGACCAATCACAAATAACTCACAGCAAAATAGTCTCTGAGGGTAAATTGCCATCGACGGCAAAATAGCCACTGCCTAAAAATAAATCCTGGAAAAATGGTGCAAAAATCTTACCCCCTTGGGATCTTTGCACCAGTTCCATGGGACCAATGCACCAATTTAAAACTGATAAAAACAAATTTAGTACTAGAAATACATGAAATACTAAATACAAAATGCAAGAAAACAAAAGCCACATTTTTTTTTTTTTTTTTTTTTTTATTTGCCATTTTTATCCTCCATTCACGAGAAAGCGAATTGTATCGCTATACTTTGGACGGAAAGTCCGCACTCGCTTGGGAGTTGCCTTTTTTGAGGTTTATGGGCCACCTGTCTTCCACATAAAGGTGGGGCGTCCCGTTTAGTGCCTTGCCCAAGGACACAACAAGCGAACTTGCCGGCTTGTTCTCCACAACCTCCACTAAATGCCGAACGCCAAGCAGGGAAGCTGCGAATGCCATTTTTTAAAGTCTTTTGGTATGACTCGACAAGGGGAATGAACCCCAGGTCTACCGACGGCGAAGCGGACGCTCTAATCACTACGCCATCGCGTCGGTCAATTTAATCTTACAATGCAAAAATACAGGCTAATTTTAAGCACTATACACATTCAAAGTCTCACTAAATCTATATGCATTAGAAAGTCTAGACGTATCTGCTACCGATGATGGTTTGGAAAGAACACACAATGTCATTAGAAGTAGATGCAAAATTCTCCATCTGGGCAAGCTTAAAGTGATAAAGGCATTTTTACTTTAGAAGACTTTTTCATAAATTTCACTTCATACACATTTTCATTATCTGGTGCATAGGTCACCCAACTCATTGAAGCATTGGTCCTTTTATTAATTTACTTTTACACCTTCCACTTACGATTTCTGAATTAACTCTTGAACCACCACTGTCATTCTGGCAGAATAATTCTCTCGTTTTAAAAAACACGAAAAAAAGACTGCTAACACGTGAGAATCACGTGACCAACCAACGCGCGTAAAAACAAATTAAAAGAAACTTAAAACAAGAGGATAAAAGAAACAGACGCTATCGACAGAGCGAAATCTTAAACCACTTGATGTCGTCGTGAATTGAAGGTCCTTCCGCACGTTTGTTCCACTCAAATCATATATTTTTGAAAAGCTCATTAAATTTCCTATCAGTTTCACGATGTGTGGTGAGGCACATCGGTTGCTTTCGTACAACAGAATGACAGCGAAATAGAGCAAATATTAGGTCCGCCTTCCAAAACTTGAAATCTCAAACCACTTGATACGACTTGATGTCGTCGTGAATTGAAGGTCCTTCCGCACGTTTGTTCCTCTCAAATCATATATTTTTGAAAAGCTCATTAAATTTCCTATCAGTTTCACGATGTGTGGTGAGGCACATCGGTTGCTTTCGTATAACAGAATGACAGGGAAATAGAGCAAATATTAGGTCCGCCTTCCAAAACTTGAAATCTCAAACCACTTGATACGACTTGATGTCGTCGTGAATTGAAGGTCCTTCTGCACGTTTGTTCCACTCAAATCATATATTTTTGAAAAGATCATTAAGTATTCCGTGAGTAAAGATTAGGTTTTAAAAGTTTGATATATTTATTACGAAAATAATTTAATAAACGTATCAAGCAATATGACAAATGTTTCCGTCGAAAATATTAACAATTGAAGACGGTTTCAAATTGTAGGATAAATATTTTAGAAGATGATAGGCACAGCAAATTAAACACTTACTTAAATCACATTTAAATTGAGATAAACTGGTTTTACACATTAATGTGTCTAATAGTTGCTGTGGAAGTTTTTGGATAGCTTACTAAGAGAATCATTTATTTTTATTGCGTTTGCTTTGAAGTCGAGGTGATTGAATTGAACCAATTTCGAAGACACGTTAACTTTTGCGCTCCCGCGATCATCGATTGATGATCTCGTCTTTTCAGTGTTTACCTCAAATTTTTTTAAATTGAGTTACAAAATTGGTTTAATAAAAAATCGATTTGTGACTTTATTTTTCATCCGATTTTCATAAAATTTTCAAAAGATCACGCTTATTTCCTCACGCATCGGAACATGTATAATTTGTGCCCTAACTCTTGGATTTTTATACCCAAAAACGGTTAAAAAGACCAACAACCCAGTTGCAGACGACAAAATCGGCCGAATACTCAGCACGTGCCAACTACACTAAAATCAAATTCAGATTACATCTTTACCACATAACCAAACCCTTTATCATTAACACAGTCTGAAAACTACTCTTTTGGGGCATCATTTGACAAAATTTCAAGCAATAATAATAAATTTTACTGTTTTGAATTTCCAAATTTTTTAGGGGTCTCAAAACCCCCCCCAAACAAATTTGAGTAATAAGTAGATAAAAGTAAATTTAGTGCGTAAAAAATATGATATGTTGCTAAATATCAATCACATTTGAAAGCTTAGGAAATTTGCTTTCCAGCAATATATAATTTAAATAGTTTAGACTAAGTGGTATATGATATTTACTGATCAAACATGAGTACTGTACATCATGTCAGTTCAAAACCCCCCAAAATTTTTTGACTTACCTTCACTAAATTATAATTTTTAGAAAAACTACACCCTTTAAACAGATAAAATAAATTGCAAATGTTTCACCATTAAAGTCGTCATTTTGTATCAAGTTTCCAAGGAGACAAGAAGCGAAATACCAGTTTAAAAGCTAACAGAAGTTTGGCTTTCGTAAATCAAAGTTTGCTGTATCCCCCTTGTTTCTCAAGAAATGGGAAGGGTGTAAACAAGCGGCTGTTTCATTGTCAGTGACAGCATATTCTATTTAAACTTGATATTTTCTGAATCTTGAAGAAACTCCCTGTTCAAAAATACATAATGTTACATGGTTTAGGCTAACCTGTAGCAGATAATAACTGATCATATTTTAGATACTGAATTTAACTACCAAAATTTGGTACCGGTCAAAAAAAAGGTCATGTGCCTCAGAAAATTGCAAATTGTAGAAAACCTAGGCTTTTAGGTAAGTTTTGATTGATGTACCTTGAAAGCTTATTTCCTTAGCATCATTTTGCGACCATTTCTAAAAAAATTGGTAGAAAATAAAATCTGTAGTGATCTTTGAGGTGAGGGTACCTCTTTAATTTTGAAGACAACTACCCCCCAGTTGGGGGGGTTCATTTGCATAAAATTTGCATATTCAAAAAAATAATTTTTTTTGTTTTTATTCTATTTGAAATCCTCAAGAAATGTAGATTTCAACGATATATCACACTTAATGTAGAAGTAGACAGCTGAGTAATGATTTACAAACAAACTTGCGGTATATAATTATGATTGATTATGACAGTTTTTCGCGCTGCCACCTTAGGGACATTTTTTTTCCGCTATTCACGCTGGAGCAAAAGAGTTAATGATATTTATTTTTTATCACTTATCTTTCCTCTGAATTGGAATTTTGTTGATCCTCTTTTGATTACATGTCTTCCTAATGACAATTGCACATAAAAGTAAAATAAACTATTTTTTAGATGAATTACAATTTGTGTTTTTGAAATAAAAATGCATATAACTGCAACTTTCGATTCGATTTAGATGGTGACTCAAATTTTGAAATTTGGTCTGATCATCACTAGTTTTCAACACTATTTGATTTTCACACATAGTATAACATTCAAAATGTCCCGAAGTTTGGGTTTTTCCCACATGTGTTATGACAAACACTAGCTATTATTTGCAAAAGTGTTCCGTTGTTTTGTTTCGCAAAAAAAATCACTTGATTTAAAGCAACAGTAGTGTTGTCTTTTGAAATGCTGGAACCAGGCTTATAGGTACCTCTATCAAGACGTATCACCAGTAAATTTGGAAGTTTGTGAAATTGTGTTCGTGATACATGTTTGGTTTGTCGATTGCACTTTTTGCAAACTTTGCCCTCTTCCTTGCTAAAATGCGCGTTTATATATTCTTGAAGATCACTATCTCGTTCAACAGTTTGTGATATAGGAACGGAAATATCTGATTGTTCTATAGCCCATTCCTGAGCTACTTATCACGTGATTAAAATCAGGTCATAAAAATTCAAACGCAATGTTATAGTGCTACTACTTATCTGCAAATTGCATAGTCCTGGGCAGTAAGACTATAACTGCATCCGGCGACAGGGTCCTGCCTAGAGTGTAATGGAGCTAACTCTTTAACTGTCGTTGCTCCCAGGTCACCCTTGGGCAAGGTGTAGTACCTGCTAGCCCCCCTCGTTAGGGTAACAACAGTTTGGCACTGAGAGGAATGTATTTCTTTTAGCTATTGGGATTTTTACATAGGGTAAAATTTTGTTTATTTGGCTGACTGCTTTTTTAGTTTCTTTTTTGTTGTGTTTTTTTTTTTTTTTTTATTTCAATTTTTTTGCTTGATGTTTTTGTCAGGTGCGGTGACCATGCCCCTCTCTACAATTATTTTAATTTAATCTTAAAAAATTTGGGTATGTTTAACGTCAATTCGTTTTGTCACCTGCATTCCTTTTTCGCTCGTTGTTTTTATCCTATCGTTGAGTTTTTTGTGTTGAGAAAACAGAAGCGAAATAAATTGCCAACTACTACTACTACATCATTGCAAGAAGTACATTGGATATCAACCTGCAGTTGGCTGATGCAAGACGAGCCATTCACACTTAACAAATCTGTCAAAGATGATAGAGCAAAAAACTCTTCTGGATCTTGTTCTTTTCCAAATTCAAATTTGCAGAAATTGCAAACGCCAACAACTGCATTTAGAAGTATTTTGTCATCAACAGGCTCGTGCTTTAGTAAAGTGTTGATGATATTTGCCAAAATCATCATGTCTGCATTTAAGTTTGGGTTGTCAATTTTTTGGCTGCTATTTTGCAGGACTGCTGTGACTGCTTGTATAACAGAGTTGAACCAGCAGGTGTCACCAATATTTGTCAGACCAATTGCTGTATTATAATAATTTTCTGCAGCAGCTGCATTCATCAACTGACTACACTGCATAGACCGAGCAAACAAGTTAAATGCTATCAGGTGACGGAATTTGAAAGAATACAAAATCTTATCTGTGGGGCATATCGTTTTGCTGTTGAGTAGAAAATCGCACAGCTTTTCAGAAACTATGCACACACAGATACCACAACTGCTCGAGTCTGTGTGACAACTTATTTTGCAAAACCAAATTAAAATAAAGTGATTTGCATACAAAACAAGTAGGAAAATATTTGAGCACAATTGCTTAGTACCTGTTACTAAAATTCTTCGTGCAAACACTGCTAAATTTTTTATTTTACCATGACTGATTACTAAGGAACTGTGATCGCAATCTAACGATCCGAATTTCTCCTCTTGCTTGATTTGGTTAGCTTTTCTAACAGTTGAATGCATGTAAGCATCTACAACATTTTTGCTAACCCAACCTTTTCCGGATGATCCATAGTAAGAAGTAATAGCAGCATACACGTTTGATGATGGCAACGCATTGATTGTGTGAACATCTAACCAAGTAAGTTGATGATTATCACTTATGATTGCCGCTTGCTGAGTCAAATCGGCTGTTGGATCAATGAAAGGCAAACGCCAAAGCACGGAGCAGAAAAAGGTGACTTTGTAAAAACTATTTTGCTTAACTGCGGAAGTATCTAAACATTGTGGGACAACCGGAGCTTCCATTTCTATACGTGGCATCTTTTTTTTAACATTTGAGCTGCTAGCAACGTTTTTTAAGAATTCAGTGTTTGCATCTGTGTTTACATACTTAATGCATTTCACAGCTTCAGCTGACGAGTAATACCCACTGAAACGTCTTTTTTTAGTTTTTTTAAACTTCGACACAACTGTCGGAGTTGGTTTTTTTCTTTGAGCTGGCTGATCAAACTTGTTTCTGCTTTTGGCGTATTCTTTGTGCAAAACGTAATCAGCAAATAATTATTGAGTAGTTAAAACCTCTTTGTGGATGATTTCTACTAATTGATCTAAACGTACATAGCGATTACCCTTTAAATAGGTACGTTTGAAACCATGAAAATGTTGTTCAATTATTCCTTGAGTCATGTTATTTTTGCAGATTGTTTGCTGTGGCAATTGTTGGAGCTTCTTATATTCGTTTGAAACGTTTTGATAGGCTGTTAGGTTGGTGGCACTTTCGGTATTTACAGGAGCATGTCTACCCAAATCATCCAACATTAGTTTTGATGTAGTAGAAACACGGCTTAAAACAACTCGAATAAGCCTCCGACAAAACTCTTGCGCAAAATAAACGTTTTCGATAAAATTGTCATCGTGTACTGATTTTCTATGATCTCTGTAAAGCTGAGATTTAAGAAAATTGTCCGACATATCTTTGTAGTGCAAATAAAATGGTGAGCTCAATTCCTGCTGGTGGTCAACAGTTTTTGAAGCGAACACGTATTCTTTGTGATGATTGTTGGTTTCAGGGTCGTTTTCCAACAGCAATGTAGGCGAGAAGTCATATTTTTTGGATTTTTTGTCCAATTTTTCAAAATGTTCTTTTGCTAATGGGGAAGATTTTTCACAATTGGTAACAACGATAATGCTTTCCATAATGCAATCAATCTCTCGCAATGTTGTGGAAAAAAAAAGCAGGGAAATCCAATACATTGCCACGATACGATGACGCTTTAAGTAATATTTGTTGACGAAAATTTTTGCGGCGCCCATAGCATGGCTTAAACAGTTATGAACAAGTGATGAGAATTGTGATTGGAGATCACTTTTAGTTGCTTTTCCTGTTACTTCGCGCCAACAACGAATGTAATAATCCAACCTCGACTCGCGGTTAAACGCAAGTAATATAGCATTCCACATAGCAAATGAACTATCAATCATAATTAATTTTGGTCTGTTGTCACAGCCACACATCTTCACAACATCATGTATAAATATTTCCAAAAATCTTTGAATGCTACCTGCGTCATGACTGCTCGTTATGTTCATCGCAACTGGAAGCGCAGGGCCACCAGCATATGGATTCCGAAACAAAAGCGTATAAATTTGAAATTCATTGCCATTCTCACATTTTTTAATTATGCTTCCAGTTGCGTCAAAATATAAAATGCCTTTTTTGCAAAGGTCTTTATATGCAAAAATTTGAGCGTCGTTGTACAAAGCAACACTAGGTGGATGAACAGAGAAATTTCTTATAAATGTTCGGTTGTTTCTAGCATACTCTTTTGCCATAATTTCTAAATTTAAAGTCCAATTTTCACTGTAACGTTGGGAAAGTCTGCCTTCAGACTTGATGTTACGCAAAACTGATTGTGAAGGTGCGTAAGTGTGAGCGCCCAAAATTCGCTCTTTATCCATTAAAGAAGATTGCATTCTCCGGTATAGCGAGTGTGGTTTCATGAAATGCAATTTCTCTGCTATTAGTTCGCGTTGTTTGCCAGTGATATGCCTACTCTTCACACATTTAATGAAATGTGATCTTTACCGGATAGATTTACGTTTCCTTCAACTCGATCAAGAAACGTAAACAAATCAATTTCACCCATAACTGCACAATGGCAACAATGAACATGACTGCAGTAAACATTAACGTACCCTTCGTAAAACTTCATATCACTCCTTCTCAGCTTCAAAACTGCGCTTTTTTTTTCTTAGATATTGGTTGCTTATACAAGGTACACATCCACTGTATAAGGTTCTCAATTTTTCCAATATGACATCTTTATAGAAAGAATTTTTAAAATGATGCTCTGTACGGTTTTCTATCATTTTCTTCCACTCGTTTAAAGCGATTACAAACGATTTCCACTTCTATTTCCGTAAACCGGCATTTCTCTTTGTTTTCCGCATTTTCGTTATAATTTTCCAAGAGCTGTACGGTGTTCCAGTTTAAACCACGTTGCATTTTTTTACTGTTTTCTTTTTTACCGGAATCCGTTAGAACACTTGCCGAAGTTACTGAAGGCTGTTGAATAGAAGTTTGATAAACAGACGCGAAATCATTGGAAACATTTTGCCGTTTTGAATTTTGGGTTTTTGGTGCAGCAACTTGTTTGCTGTCATGATTTGATTCCGCAGGTACGGTTCTTATATCTTTTAAAATGACAATTGGTTCGTTTTTCCCCAATGTTACGCTTTCATCCATCATAGTTTTGTCATGTTCAGGGACCGAAAGTACGCTTTCATCCATCATAGTTTTGTCATGGTCAGGGCCCGAAAGTACGCTTTCATCCATTATATTTTGGTCATGGTCAGGGACAGAAAGTACACTTTCATCCATCATACTTAGGTCATGGTCAGGGACCGAAAGTACGCTCTTATCCACCATACTTTTGTCATGATCAGGGACCGACAGTTCGCTTTCATTAAACACTCTGATGCTATAATTAGTGTCTCCAACACTATTTGCAGATGTTGCTCTTTCATGCAGAGAGCAAACCCTATGATAGAGTGTTTGTTTGCTATTGTGTATAGTTGTAGTGGAGCCATTGCACAACAAGTTGCAAGTTTTCCATTGCTCAGGAGTTAATGTTAAAGCTAAATCGTTATTCCCAAAAGCACATTTTGGATGCAACCAGGAGCTGCAACCCTCAAAATAAATATACATGCCCCCGTCATCAGGTTTTTGGCAAAAACAATACGTTTAAATTACAGCCACGTTTAAAAATCGGTTGCATCAGCTTTGTCACGACATATTTCGGCAGATTTACGGAGGTGTCCCTGTTCTTATCTTTCCCAAGATACGGAAAGCCACTGAACAGGTATTTTGTCTCCGCGCCAACCACCATTCAGAACTTCATTCCAAACTTATCCCGTTTATTCGGCATGTATTGAATAAATCTGCACCTAGCTTTACATGGAAGTAATTGCTCGTCAATAGTAATATAAGGGCCAGGTACAAACGTGCGGAAGGACCTTCAATTCACGACGACATCAAGTCGTATCAAGTGGTTTGAGATTTCAAGTTTCGGAAGGCGGACCTAATATTTGCTCTATTTCGCTGTCATTCTGTTGTACGAAAGCAACCGATGTGCCTCACCACACATCGTGAAACTGATAGGAAATTTAATGAGCTTTTCAAAAATATATGATTTGAGTGGAACAAACGTGCGGAAGGACCTTCAATTCACGACGACATCAAGTCGTATCAAGTGGTTTAAGATTTCGCTCTGTCGATAGCGTCTGTTTCTTTTATCCTCTTGTTTTAAGTTTCTTTTAATTTGTTTTTACGCGCGTTGGTTGGTCACGTGATTCTCACGTGTTAGCAGTCTTTTTTTTCGTGTTTTTTAAAACGAGAGAATTATTCTGCCAGAATGACAGTGGTCTTGAACCATTGCAAGGCAGTGCATGTAAATCTGCCAAACAGTGTTGCCAAATTTTTTTCAAGTTTCCCACGGAAATAATCCCTAAAAAGTAGCCCAAAATAGTCCAACACTTGCCTGTTGCAAATTTTTAAAAATTTGCAAAGTTGGTCCATACAGGGCCGTTGGGAGAACAGTTGAGGCCCGGCATCAGCATAGTATTTGGTCTCCCATTGATGACCTTAGACAAGTCAGCCTGTGCTTCCGCATGATTTCCAAAAAGACGGGCCAAAGCTGCTGTAGCCGTGATTGTTTTGGTAATTTTTCCTTCGGTGAGACAGAGATTTCCAAAAAATAGGTTATCGCCTCCCAGTTGGTGTCATTTTCACCTAACTGAGGGGAAATCTCCGGTGATAATGTTGGTTGAGCCCGTTTCAGACTGTTTCAAATACGAGAATACGCCAGCGACGGTATAGACCTCCATATAACACACCGTTGTCTGACCCTTTTACACTTGTTGTCACTCCAAAAACTAACCCAAAATAGCGAAACGGGATGGCTAAAAATAGCCCAAAAAACCGCAACCCGCGACCGATAGATTCTTCTCGCAACGCTTAATCAAAACTAGCCCAATTCTGCGGTTTTACAGCGGAACTGGCAACACTGCGGCCAAAGTCGGTAACTACAAATAGAAACTTGATATCCGTTCAAAACGTAAAACAAAATTGTTCTTTAAGGGGGCCAAATAAGTGCGCTGGTGCATTGGTCCCACATTTCCCCAGGAGTTATATCCTTTTGCTGATGCTTCTCAGAGCGTGCGCGGTGCTGCTTCATAGTGCAAATTTGCTTCGAACTTTTAAGGCAATTAAAAGTGCTCATTTTTGATTGGAAAGTTCCATCTAGCTTTTGTGTTGGCGACAACTATTCCTGGCTGGACGTTTGGAACTCCTGATTGCAGTAACATTGCTGCGATAAAATTTTGAAAAAGGATGAATTGTTTTTGACAATAAGCAAAACTTATTTTTGGTCAGATTCAAATGCTGTGCTTCAAACAATCTGCAACAGCCGCAAACGTTTTGCCGTCTTCGTGACGAATAGTATAGCGGAGACTGAGCGAAACAGTGACATCATGAGTAGGAGATTTCTGTGCCTTCAGAAATGAATCTTGCTGATGAAGCAAAATGGTATGTGTCCGTCAGTAGTATGTAATATGTTTTTCGACCCCTTTTTTGTGGAGCGCTTTGTGGAGCGCCACGTCATTTCCGAACGTGACTTCCGAACGTGGTGATACGTCATTGAACGTGCGGCTACGTCATTTCCAAACGTGTTGATACATGAACTTGTAACAACTTGTAAACACGTGTAACAACTTGTAAACAAATGGTAACACAAAGACAACGTGTACTTGTAACAACTTGAAATCAAATGTCAAATACAAATGTCAAGACATCTTAAACAAATGTCAATACAAAACAAATGTGAATTCAACTTGAAAAGAAATGTTTATAACAGCTTGTAGATACAACGTGTAACAACTTGTAAATTACATCTTGAAAACAAATGTCAATACAAGTTAAAACAAATATCAATACAAAAACAAATGTGAATACAACTTGAAAAGAAATGTTTATAGCAGCTTGTAAATACATGACAACTTGAAATTGATTTGATGTTTATAGCAGCTTGTAAATACATGACAACTTGAAATTGATTTATAGACACCCCTCTTGAGAATACCCCCACTTCAAAAGTTCTCCAATTAATTTCGTTTTTCAACTCGTTAACGATCTTTTGCCTTATTGTAAACACAGCTATTGTAAAGCGGAAATACTAACTTTTAGATCGTGACTGCAGCCTTTGATAACAATTTCCTTTCGAAGCTTAAGCATTAATCGCGCGTTACCATTCACTTCGTGAAATTGCTTATAAAACCTCTGATCGATTTGATTCTCTAGAATGTTGTTTCTTTACTCTTCTATTGGGGGTATTTTCCTTGTTATATTTCTGCAGTTGGTTGGAATTAATTTACATCTATTTCAGTAGAACTAGGTAGGTAATGGGTTCAGTCTTTTGTCAATAATTTTGTGACCACACATAGCTCTCATCATAGCTCTCTCCATAAAATTGTGTTATCATTTTCTTTTAAACACCATACCTCACTTAAAACACTGCTGTTGACATCGTAAAATCGAAAAGATTTATCTTTAATTGTGTGCAAATCATAAAACATTCATCTCAAATTTTCATTCATTTTCATAAAACGAATCTAAATTGTATCCTATCATCACACTGTTCAAAGATTTTTCCGAAATTTAGCAACTTTTAAACTTATTAATACGAAATTTCTTAGTTTTCAAAGTCTCTTCAACTCCGCTACATAGCAATAAGCACAACTTTTAGCAATTTTGTAGGACATTAACATGAAATTCATGGTTTTACAGCGTCCTTAGCTCATCTACATAACAATAAGCACAGCTTTTAACATTTTTGTAGGACATTACCATAAAATTCAGGGATTCACAGTTTACCTAGCTCCCCTACATACCAATAAACACAACTTTTAACATTTTTGTAGGACATTACCATAAAATTCATGGTTTTACAGTGTCCTTAACTCATCTACATAGCAATAAGCACAACTTTTGACCTTATTCGTGGGACATTAACATAAAATTCAGGGTTTTCAACATTTACCTTTATTACAGCTAGTCGTTAGTTTAGGGGAAAATAGCCAACAGTTTTCTAGATTTTCAGGTTTGCTGGGGAAAATCACAGACAGCGACGTTGCTTCCAGAAGAGTGCCTTCAACTTGGCTACACTAAATACTGCTGCTTTCTATGCCTCTGGGATTCCAGAGCTCGTAATAAGCATTACATCGAGAAGACCTGGTCGCAGAGATTTGTAGGACATTAACATAAATTCATGGTTTTCAACATTTATGTTTATTACAGCTAGTCGTTAGTTTTAGAGGAAAATAGCCAACAGTTTTCTAGATTATCAGGTTTGTGGGAGAAAAATCACAGACAGTGACGTTGTGAGTTTGGTGGAAGAAACAATATCAAATTTGACACAATTTCAAACTTTTATCGTTACTTTTAGATTAAAATTTCGGTAGCTTGACCAGACTTTTGGGTAAAATGTAGATTTGTTTCACATGTGACAGTGAGGTAGTTACATTTTTATGTTTGTTTCACACTTTCTTGGAAGAAAATTTTAGATTGACCAGACATTTGAGTGAAATGTAGATTTGCTTCACATATAACAGTGAGGTAGTTACATTTTATGTTAGTTTCACACTTTCTTGGAAGAAAACTTCAGTACATTGACCAGACCTTTGAGTGAAATGTAGAATTGCTTCTCATATGTCAGCGAGTTAGTGAAATTTTTAGTACAGCGGTGAAAACATTTTGAAAAGATTACAACAAAGAAGCTTGTTTCAATTCAGCGTCACTACTAAATATTATTGAACCAAGAAGACCAAATCTCTATCGTGTTTGGAGACTACTTCAAACTTTTACTTGTAATCATTCACCATCCATCTAATTTACAATATCTTTTCATGCAACTAAAAAACAATTATAACACTTTTTTAACTATCAAATTTTCCACCAACATTAAATTTTTCAAAATCAGCTAAGCTTACTATCAACAAAAATCTGATGCAAGCGGAAACATCAACATCACGCCAGCAAACCTTTAACCAATCACAATCGATGTAGAACTTCAAAAATGGTTTTCTATCAACAAAAATCTGATGCAAGCGGAAGCATAGACCGTACGGAGGTGATTACGTCTTTAAAAGTTATAAACATTCTTACCTCTTATTTGACCAATCACGAACCAGCGGGTGTTTTGATTTGCGCTACATCACAAGTTTTCATTACACAATTGTTGGAAAGAACAAGACAGGTCTAGGCAAGAATAGCGATTTTTCTTCTTTCTTTGTTAACATTTCTCTTTAAAAGTCGTATGTTTTGCGTGAAAATTGGAAGAAGAACAATGGAAAACTGCGGCGAGACACACACTTCAATTGCTGACGACTATGAAGAGAGCAGAAAATGTCGACGTTACAACAACATACCACCCTATTCCTCATGCTACGACGGGTTGTTGGAGCAATCGAAGTTGTTGATGCGTGCAAGAAAACACCAAGAACAAGCAAGAAAAATACATAAAATCTTCCTCGACATTGACAAAGAAGAGAAATCAATACTCTCAGACGGTGAGATGTTACGAAAAGGCGTACTGACTGTGTCAAGAGGAAAAGCTCTCTTTTCAACCGATCAGCTTATTCATGTGTGTGAGCATATGTTTCAAGGCCTACCGTTTGTGGCTTTCAAAAGCCCAGCAGATACACATCCTTACGTGGTGGTGATTTTCTCAGCTAACTGTCAACACGGTGGTGTCTGCGAAGTGAAAACAAGATTGGAGATTTTCAAAAAAGAGGCAGCTGTAGAGAATTTTCTTATTCGATTTAAAATCGAATCCATCTTTTCACCCGAGAAATATTTTCAACTTCGAATTTGAAGAAGCGCGAGCCTTATCCTTCTCAGACGTTTGACCTCGTCGAGTCGATAATTTAAGTCCTGAACGAATGGCTAAAGCTGGATTTTTGTACAGAGGAAGTGACGATCGAGCAATTTGTTTTTCTGCGGCTTAAGTATTTATCAGTGGGCGGACACGGACATCTCAGAAATTGAACATGCGAAATACTGGTCCGCGTGTGCCTATCTAGAGAGAACGTTTGGAACTGGTTTCATTAACCAACACAGTGACTTCCGCATTCCAGAAGAGGAGTTTTTGTCGGGAACGAGATTCGGGTTTGATACTTGCGAAGAAGCAGCAGATCCAACGCTAACGAGAAACCCTCCAATTGAAAATGAAGAACCGAACATAACCCCCCTAACTGGAGCAAAAGAGTGTGATACATCTCAAGAACTTGTGTTTAAAGTGTGCTTCGATGCTCGAATTAATGCTTTAACAATGCCTTGTGGACATTGCTTTGGATGTCTGAACTGCTCGGCTAAGCTTTATTCAAAGGAATGCCCCATCTGTCGCGTGGTTATTTTGGCTGTAAATCGTATTTATATTGTATAATAAAGCACTCAATTGTATTCAATTCTGTTTATTACACGTAAAACAGTTACAATAATTCCTCAACAAAACGCTCAACAGTTTTATCGTTTACACTAACATTATCGGAAAAATGAGTCAATATCTTAGATAGAGAGCAACCACGCGAGCGAAATAAGATGTAGTACACGGTATAATGTCCAGGGACTTCAGATATCAAACTCTGTAGGGTCTTTGAGTTGTAGTCCCAGGATGAGGAGTGAGAATCTAAAAATCTGTCAAACAATTGGATGTAGACCATAGCTATCGAAAAACTCAGCAGATCTTGGATTGTTGAAGAACATAGCAACCCAGTGTCCTCCAGGAGCAGTGCTCGGTGTTAACAACATAACTCCCAGGATACTCCACAGTAGGTAGTTGATCTTTAGGATAAACACCCTTAAAAATCTTTTGCACAGGAGTCATTCCTCTCAATCTGTAGTGTACCCATCAGTCAACACGTTTCTATCAGTCGATCAATCAACCAATTCTGCATGAATTACGACATTGCTTCTGTTGGAGGAGTGTTAAAGGCTAGACAAATGATTTTCATCAACTCCAGATGCGCACAACAAGCCCCAGATCTGGCGCAAGAATTCAAAACATGACAAGAAAAACTCACCGCCAACAGACATAAAATCATCTCCGCAAATTTAGGTAGAAATCTGCAGAGTAGGTTTTATTTTTCCAATCACAATACCTATTTGGGACACTTCAATGCCGCAGTCATCACCACACTCATACAAAATAAGTGCCCAGACCCGGGTTTGAACCGGGGACCTTTAGATCTTCAGTCTAACGCTCTTCCAACTGAGCTATCTAGGCAGTAATGGCCAGTACGGGGCTCGAACCCGCGACATTAACATGACACTGTAACCGACTGAGCTAACTGACCACTTGTTGAAATCCCAGAAATTTCTCTATTAAGTGAAGCAACTGTCTTTGATGTTATGCGTCTGTAGGAAATAATGATTTTCTTGAAAAAGTATTACAGATTTATCTAGTTACAGTGCTTCCCAACAAGCCTCCACTTTCAAAATCACAATTTCCTTTCTTACCTACTTATACTTCTTGAGGGGTCGCTGATAGTTATTGTTTTAGACACTGCATCAGTTCTGATGTGCTAAAGATATTCATGAAAACCGTAAGTTCTAGATCTGCAACAGTTTATAAGGGTAATTGTTAAAATTATATTTTCTTCCTCCTGGACAACATGGAATGAAATATTTTTTACGCTTATGACAAAGTATAGTAATTTTTAAGGTTTTTCAAATCTGGCTCCAACATTTGGAGATTCTTTAAAGCTTGCGAGCATGTCGAGTGCAACATGTAAAGACAACAAAAGAAAAAGAGAGAATATTGGTAACGCTGAACGAAGATTAAATAACTTGACAAATGTTTGGAAATATGTAGTTTTTGCTTCACCACATTCAACTTTTACGTCAATACACTTGAATTCGTACCAAAAGTTAAGTTTCATTGGTTGAAAATGCAGTGGGAGACTAACATTTCTTTCAGATTACTTGTTAAATTCTCACCAAATATTGAACACGTTGAGACAATTATTTTTATCTGACACCCTTAGTGCGCGCTTAATGTACAGTATTTTCCAATTTTAAGTTATCAATCACAACTATTATTTCTGAGCTAAATCAAAAATGGTGAATGAGTGGCGTAATGTTTCGCACTATGTTAATTCTTTTGCTGTATGTTTATTCTATCCTATAAGGTTTTTAAACTTAAATTTTCTTACCTCACCACATATCTCTGTACATAACAGCAAATCAATCCTAATATTTGTAACTGTCAACACTACATAATCACTGAAACGAAACAACACCAATTGTTTGCCAGATTTTGATTACCTTACAAGTTATTTTATGCAACAAAAAATCAAACTTATGACGATTGAAATCTATAGATAGGTGGTGGGTTCGGTGTACCAGCTGCAAACATAAAGTTGTATCGCCACTACATGTAATTTCAAAGACCACCTGTTTCCAATCTACATCTAAATCGTTCTATTGCTACTCCTCTTCTCCTATTTTGTTTTATTTGCAGTACAAATTTCTAGTGATTGTCTCTAACATATTACTGCATAACACCCAGTTGTGTATGAGAAAACTTCCAGGTTTACAATTCGTGGTCATTAATCTAAGAGTAATAACTTTACCTTGACAGATATTGTTCTCAGAGCTGAGAAAGTAACTTTTTGAGATCATGCTACAAATTTGATTGGGTTTATCACATAATGTTCGCATTGGTCAAGGTTTATGCAGCATAGAGATGGGTCTGAACAATTACATCTTATTTGCTAATACTTTAAACTGCAAGCAACTTTAATAAATAATAAACATTTCAAATTTCAAACGTTTTCAAGAATTAAAATCTGTAAATGTAATAATTTCAAATAATAAAGATATACAGTGAGTTCAAAAAATAGGTACAGTTCAAAATATCTACGTATTTTCCATCACTTTTTCACAATAAGTCGGTACCGTTCAAAATATCTACGTATTTTCCATCGCTTTTTCACAATAAGTCGGTACCGTTCAAAATATCTACGTATTTTTTCATCATTTTTTTCACAATAAGTCGATACTTTTCAAAAAATCCACAGATCTTCCATCATTTTTTCACAAAGGATGTGGTTCTCATATACATAACTGACATTTTAACTTCAAAAAATCCACGTATTACTTTGGAATATCAAGTTCGTTGGATAGCCTCTTCATTCATCGTTGGCCTCTTCCTCCACATCAGCGATTTCATCTTCTGTTTGGTTGGTCTTCCACCTCTTGGTCTGTCAAACAAGCTACCAGTCTCCAATAACTTGGTACTCCAAGCCTTGATTATGCGATGTTCTGGTGGTTCGACATCAAATTGCACACGCAGTCTGTCTCTAACAAGCTTCATGGCGTGTCTAGTTTGTTCACTTGCAATAA
>OY776298.1:16295312-16349286 GCA_963675345.1 Trididemnum clinides
ATGTAGGTGAAAGAGGACGTAGTGTTAGAACCAGAAAATGGGAAGATGCTGATGCGGTCAAGACTTTTAACACTAAAAAGTCAGCGCTGAGTCAACATGTTATGGATTTCGATCATAGAATAGATTGGGATAATGTCAAAATACTGAAGTCAGAATCACATGCATACAGGCGTCGCGTTGCGGAAAGTTTTTTGATAAATCAAAAGGCTTGTTCATTTAATGTAATTAATCGCAATGATGGTGCAAATTTTCCGGCTGTTTATAGTGTGTTTGTCTCCAATAAATAATGTCTTATGTATCTCACAACACTTTTTACTTGCCCACTCCTGTATTTGTGATGTAACAATGTTTTCGTTATTACGTGATTGCCTGCCCTGGTGGTAATTAATTTTTAGTGTTTAGTAATACAGATTGTCTTCATATTTTTATGTTGTACAGTTTATATGTTACACTACTAACATCTACCGTTTTCTGAAGAAGCTCCCCGGTAACTAAGGGGAGCGAAACGTTAAAATTGAAAAATAAATTGTCGAAAGAACGAATTGATCTGGTTGAAATACCGTTTGATCATCGTAAACTAATGACGCTAAAAAAGAAAATGATCCCAAATCATGTACATATCCACCAACAGGCTAAGCCAAACCATATCGTGACACAAACCATGCCCATGGTAGTTGCAATTAATCTTCACCACAATTCATCGTGTTATTTTTGATTTCTGATAGTTTGCTTCCGATTAAGCACGGTTTGTGTCTCAATAAAACCTAAAACAGCGTGTAAGAAAGCTCGCATTCTGTTTTGGCATACCGTCGCATTTGTGACCCAAGTTGTTCGAGATTACCAAAAGGCCAGTAGATCACATGTAATGCGTTTTATGTTAAAATTGTCGTCGTTATGTTACCATTACGACAATTTGTGACGCAATGAAAACTTATGGGGCATGTTCGAAAATGCATGGACTGTTTATAGAACCATACAAGATGATCAAACTCTCCATGAACTAGTAGACACCTCTAGTTTTTAGAGTGCACATTGCATGTGGCCTAAAGTTTGTGGTCATTTGGTTACCATAGTGACAGTTTCTATCACAATGTAGCTAATGAGGTGTTTTGTAAAACGCGTGAATTGGCACATTTTGCATTAAATGACCAAAATGGTCATTGCCAAGCAAGCGTTCCTTGGTTTTTGTTGCTGTGTAGTTGCCATAGCAATAGTTTGTGCAATGACAATAATAACTAATGGCGCATTGTAACAACACGTATAATAACCGTTTTGAAGTTATGCCAATTTTGTGACACAAACCGTTTGAGATGGTGAAAATACAAATCATTATTATGGCAAAAAACAACATAATTATTTACAAAATACTTCGTTTCATTCTCAAAAACAAAAGCGCCCAACGAAGCACAAGCATTTTTACCATCTAACACAATTTTTGTCACAATAGTAGATATAACACTTTTCCAAACCAATTGGTTACCATTGAGGAAAAAAACCTTGCTAAATTGGCAAAACCTCATAAGATACTACCGATTAATTTTTTGCTTATATGCTCTGAAAAATATAAAATACTTGGGCCCTTTACATAGGTCTATGAGCTTTTCAACCATTTCAGAATTGTGACGCCACAAAACCGGCTCTCGATTTTTTACCAACCCTTACGTTGTTAATGCTGCTAGAATCATTGTTATGGCAATGTCATGACAAAATGTACTGCCTAAAACTCTTTTCCACAAAACAAAGATTGTCCGTTGGCTCATGAGCATTTGCAACGTCTTTGACAGTTTCGTGCCACAAAATTGACCCAACCCAGAAACAGTACATGTATTCTTAGACATGCCCCATTACTTTTTATAGTGTGGCAAAAACCATTGTGTTGATAACTCATCCTACAGTTAACTCCTTGAAAATCTTCATGATACTGGTCTAGAAGCAATTTAACCACGTACTGTCGTATATGCCACAAACACGACTCAGGCCCAAAACAAAACGCCTTTTGTGCAATACGCTCTATTTGTGTGTAAAACTATGATTATAGTAACTAAACGACAAACAGCATTCAGCACGCAATATTTAATTGAAAACTAAGAATGACTGCTATTCCAATGGCATTTTAGCCGTTTCACACAATTTTTGCAACAAAATCGATCTATCCCCAAAACGCCCTTGCATTTTCCAACCCGCTTCATTAGTTCATTTTAGCACAGATCGTTGGTACAGCAAGTAAGCAATGGACAAACCCTGCAACGCACAACTTATATGATGAAACCAGTGATACTTGCTAGTCTATGGACACTTTGATTTTTTTCAACAACTTGTGCCGCAAATGCGATGATATCCCAAAGCAGTGCTCCCTACATGCTCAACTGTTTTTTAGAGACATAAACCGTTCCTATGGCAAATAATCGACCTCAGTTTTTAAAAATTCTCGTAAATATGTGGTCATTTGGTTGCCATAGCGCAGGTTCAAGTAACGACGAAAACTTGTTTAGCGTGTAGAAGGGTACTGGGGTGGATGCACTGTTTTAAAATACGATCGAATTTGTGACAAGTTTTTTGAGATGATCAAAATGCCCTAGTACCAGCAGGAACCCTCTGGTTTTTAAAGTAAACTGAGTGTTGCATAAGGTTTGTCGTCGTTTAGTTGCCACAGCGGCGGTTAACGCATCTATAAAAACTAATGGGGTATGTGAAAGAGTACATGTACCATTTTGTGGTCAGGTCGGTTTTGAGGCACAAACAGTATGGAAATGGCCAAAATGCCCATGAACCAGCATACAGCCTCAGTTTAAAAATTATAAGTTTCTTGATTGTTAGTTGCCACAGCAGCGGGTTGGGCCACCGTGGTTACAAATAAGACGTGTTGAAAAATTCCTCTATTCTTTCGGTGTTTGGTCAAATTTGTGGCACAAACCGTCGGAGAAGGTCAAAATATACATAATTTTGAGCAAACAGTAATCATTGTTTTTTGTGAAAAGTTTGTTTCATAGTAAATTTTGTAATATAGCTTTGAAAAAAGCTGTTTGAGCCATAAGCTTTTCGTGACGCTCTTATCAGTGGCGGTATCGCGTCAAAAGGGAAGATCTAGAGTGAATAAGTGTGTTATATGTGAATAATTTGGACGTTACGCAATCAAGACAAGCCAATGATAGCGCTAGTATTGCAAAGCGCGCCAAAGAAAGATTTCGCAATTGCGAAAGTTAGAGAAGGCGCAGCAGGAGGCCAAATGCCACGATTATCGAAAGAGTTTGAGAGTGTAAACAAACTCTTTCTGTCTGCATAACACCGGGCGTCGGGTCTTGATATAAGTAGCCTCTAACAGATTAAGATGGAAAGAGCTGC
Source organism: Trididemnum clinides (assembly GCA_963675345.1). NCBI lineage: Eukaryota > Metazoa > Chordata > Ascidiacea > Aplousobranchia > Didemnidae > Trididemnum > Trididemnum clinides. The sequence continues at coordinate 16,298,655 of OY776298.1, forward strand.
GGCGAGGATTGAAAACCGCTTATCATCATAGCTTAATGCGCATCGATCATTATCTAAAAGATGCTGACCAATGGCGGAGCCACAATCCGATTTGGTGTCGGTTCGTATGCACGATCTGTGTGGTTGAGATCGGCGTGGACGGGTCAATTGCTGTTGTAACCATTGCGGAACATGTTGCTTGATGCGATCCTGTAGTCTTTGAGATGTTCACCCTACGTACCGACTATCACAGTGGCACTTATATTCATATATGACAAAACTTTTCTGAATGGCAGGTAGAACATCCTTGCGGGCCACAAGCAGCATGCGCTTAAACGTAACGACCAAGCGGGTGCTGACGGAACCATAGCAGCTTTCCACGGCGGTTATGACTTCTTTTTCCAAGTTTGTGGATAGCTTACCTATCCAAGGGACCCTCAAGTACACAGGGCACTTTTCAGGGCCAAATCGCTTAAGGGTGAGAACTGAGCGATTTTCTTGGTGATCTGAGTGTTGATGATGTTTTTAGGATAGCCATTGTCCAGTAATATCTTCTTAATCCGTTCTATTGAGTCTACGCTTGGTGCAAACCATTAGAGCTCGATGAACCAATGTAGATATTAGACTTATTTTGCGTTTGAGAGGACTAAAGGACTCCCAGCGCAAATACTGGCCAGTGAAAGTGGGTTTCCGGTATACACTGGTCTCAAAGCCAACATCTGTTCTTTCGACGTAAACATCAAGAAACGATAGACATTTCCCTTTCTCTTTTTCAAAGGTGAACTTGAGGGATGGATGAAGGCAGTCCAGTTTGGTCAAAAATTCATCTGCTTCAGCTCGAGATCGAAGATGGCAAACGTGTCGTCAACATATTTGAGGTATGTTGGAGGCTCTTGCGTTTGAGAAAATAACTTTCTTTATAATATCCAACAAAGATAGCAGCCAGAGCCGGACCAAGTGGTGATTCCGTAGCTACTCCGTCTGTTTGCTTGTACATGGTGTTATTGGAGCTGAACTTAACTGAGGATGTAGCGCTCTTCATCAATTCAACAAACACGTCCTTTGGAATGACTGCTCGTGAATTAGACTGGTCGTAGAGGGTTTCCGAACAGATTTTGATGGTTTCATTCATCAAAATCTGTTCGGAAACCCTCTACGACCAGTCATTCCAAAGGACGTGTTTGTTGAATTGATGAAGAGCGCTACATCCTCAGTTAAGTTCAGCTCCAATAACACCATGTACAAGCAAACAGACGGAGTAGCTACGGAATCACCACTTGGTCCGGCTCTGGCTGCTATCTTTGTTGGATATTATGAAGAAAAGTTATTTTCTCAAACGCAAGAGCCTCCAACATACCTCAAATATGTTGACGACACGTTTGCCATCTTCGATCTCGAGCTGAAGCAGATGAATTTTTGACCAAACTGGACTGCCTTCATCCATCCCTCAAGTTCACCTTTGAAAAAGAGAAAGGGAAATGTCTATCGTTTCTTGATGTTTACGTCGAAAGAACAGATGATGGCTTTGAGACCAGTGTATACCGGAAACCCACTTTCACTGGCCAGTATTTGCGCTGGGAGTCCTTTAGTCCTCTCAAACGCAAAATAAGTCTAATATCTACATTGGTTCATCGAGCTCTAATGGTTTGCACCAAGCGTAGACTCAATAGAACGGATTAAGAAGATATTACTGGACAATGGCTATCCTAAAAACATCATCAACACTCAGATCACCAAGAAAATCGCTCAGTTCTCACCCTTAAGCGATTTGGCCCTGAAAAGTGCCCTGTGTACTTGAGGGTCCCTTGGATAGGTAAGCCATCCACAAACTTGGAAAAAGAAGTCATAACTGCCGTGGAAAGCTGCTATGGTTCCGTCAGCACCCGCTTGGTCGTTACGTTTAAGCGCATGCTGCTTGTGGCCCGCAAGGATGTTCTACCTGCCATTCAGAAAAGTTTTGTCATATATGAATATAAGTGCCACTGTGATAGTCGGTACGTAGGGTGAACATCTCAAAGACTACAGGATCGCATCAAGCAACATGTTCCGCAATGGTTACAACAGCAATTGACCCGTCCACGCCGATCTCAACCACACAGATCGTGCATACGAACCGACACCAAATCGGATTGTGGCTCCGCCATTGGTCAGCATCTTTTAGATAATGATCGATGCGCATTAAGCTATGATGATAAGCGGTTTTCAATCCTCGCCGCAGCTCTTTCCATCTTAATCTTTTAGAGGCTACTTATATCAAGACCCGACACCCGGTGTTATGCAGACAGAAAGAGTTTGTTTACACTCTCAAACTCTTTCGATAATCGTGGCATTTGGCCTCCTGCTGCGCCTTCTCTAACTTTCGCAATTGCGAAATCTTTCTTTGGCGCGCTTTGCAATACTAGCGCTATCATTGGCTTGTCTTGATTGCGTAACGTCCAAATTATTCACATATAACACACTTATTCACTCTAGATCTTCCCTTTTGACGCGATACCGCCACTGATAAGAGCGTCACGAAAAGCTTATGGCTCAAACAGCTTTTTTCAAAGCTATATTACAAAATTTACTATGAAACAAACTTTTCACAAAAAACAATGATTACTGTTTGCTCAAAATTATGTATATTTTGACCTTCTCCGACGGTTTGTGCCACAAATTTGACCAAACACCGAAAGAATAGAGGAATTTTTCAACACGTCTTATTTGTAACCACGGTGGCCCAACCCGCTGCTGTGGCAACTAACAATCAAGAAACTTATAATTTTTAAACTGAGGCTGTATGCTGGTTCATGGGCATTTTGGCCATTTCCATACTGTTTGTGCCTCAAAACCGACCTGACCACAAAATGGTACATGTACTCTTTCACATACCCCATTAGTTTTTATAGATGCGTTAACCGCCGCTGTGGCAACTAAACGACGACAAACCTTATGCAACACTCAGTTTACTTTAAAAACCAGAGGGTTCCTGCTGGTACTAGGGCATTTTGATCATCTCAAAAAACTTGTCACAAATTCGATCGTATTTTAAAACAGTGCATCCACCCCAGTACCCTTCTACACGCTAAACAAGTTTTCGTCGTTACTTGAACCTGCGCTATGGCAACCAAATGACCACATATTTACGAGAATTTTTAAAAACTGAGGTCGATTATTTGCCATAGGAACGGTTTATGTCTCTAAAAAACAGTTGAGCATGTAGGGAGCACTGCTTTGGGATATCATCGCATTTGCGGCACAAGTTGTTGAAAAAAATCAAAGTGTCTATAGACTAGCAAGTATCACTGGTTTCATCATATAAGTTGTGCGTTGCAGAGTTTGTCCATTGCTTACTTGCTGTACCAACGATCTGTGCTAAAATGAACTAATGAAGCGGGTTGGAAAATGCAAGGGCGTTTTGGGGATAGATCGATTTTGTTGCAAAAATTGTGTGAAACGGCTAAAATGCCATTGGAATAGCAGTCATTCTTAGTTTTCAATTAAATATTGCGTGCTGAATGCTGTTTGTCGTTTAGTTACTATAATCATAGTTTTACACACAAATAGAGCGTATTGCACAAAAGGCGTTTTTGTTTTGGGCCTGAGTCGTGTTTGTGGCATATACGACAGTACGTGGTTAATTGCTTCTAGACCAGTATCATGAAGATTTTCAAGGAGTTAACTGTAGGATGAGTTATCAACACAATGGTTTTTGCCACACTATAAAAAGTAATGGGGCATGTCTAAGAATACATGTACTGTTTCTGGGTTGGGTCAATTTTGTGGCACGAAACTGTCAAAGACGTTGCAAATGCTCATGAGCCAACGGACAATCTTTGTTTTGTGGAAAAGAGTTTTAGGCAGTACATTTTGTCATGACATTGCCATAACAATGATTCTAGCAGCATTAACAACGTAAGGGTTGGTAAAAAATCGAGAGCCGGTTTTGTGGCGTCACAATTCTGAAATGGTTGAAAAGCTCATAGACCTATGTAAAGGGCCCAAGTATTTTATATTTTTCAGAGCATATAAGCAAAAAATTAATCGGTAGTATCTTATGAGGTTTTGCCAATTTAGCAAGGTTTTTTTCCTCAATGGTAACCAATTGGTTTGGAAAAGTGTTATATCTACTATTGTGACAAAAATTGTGTTAGATGGTAAAAATGCTTGTGCTTCGTTGGGCGCTTTTGTTTTTGAGAATGAAACGAAGTATTTTGTAAATAATTATGTTGTTTTTTGCCATAATAATGATTTGTATTTTCACCATCTCAAACGGTTTGTGTCACAAAATTGGCATAACTTCAAAACGGTTATTATACGTGTTGTTACAATGCGCCATTAGTTATTATTGTCATTGCACAAACTATTGCTATGGCAACTACACAGCAACAAAAACCAAGGAACGCTTGCTTGGCAATGACCATTTTGGTCATTTAATGCAAAATGTGCCAATTCACGCGTTTTACAAAACACCTCATTAGCTACATTGTGATAGAAACTGTCACTATGGTAACCAAATGACCACAAACTTTAGGCCACATGCAATGTGCACTCTAAAAACTAGAGGTGTCTACTAGTTCATGGAGAGTTTGATCATCTTGTATGGTTCTATAAACAGTCCATGCATTTTCGAACATGCCCCATAAGTTTTCATTGCGTCACAAATTGTCGTAATGGTAACATAACGACGACAATTTTAACATAAAACGCATTACATGTGATCTACTGGCCTTTTGGTAATCTCGAACAACTTGGGTCACAAATGCGACGGTATGCCAAAACAGAATGCGAGCTTTCTTACACGCTGTTTTAGGTTTTATTGAGACACAAACCGCGCTTATAGCAACTAAAACCTAAGAAATTGTTTGTAAGACCTTTTGCCATGTTTAATTAAAATGTTTTTGCCAATCATTTCACTTATCGTTTGATCTTGTTCGTAAGAAAGAAAATCTGGTTTTATATTGATCATTTTCGGGGATAGCATTTTCCATTCTAATAAAGCGACGAAGCTGTTGCACAAGACCGACTAGGTGTTTCGACAATAATGTGATGATGGCCCTTGGTGTTTTCTTTAAGTCATCAAAGCTTTTTGTTTACCGCGCAAGATAAATATATCACTGGTTCCATATTTTGCGTAAGTAACTACACTCCTTCTAAATTTCGAATAAGGGGACTTTTCTTACAAGTTTTGAGAAACCAAACAAAAATGCTAGAATAATACTTTATTGAACATTAATTAAATTAACATATAACTAACTAACAACAGAATACACCGAAGCTTTTGGTTTCCTCTCTGGGACTTCAAAAGTCCAAAATTAATATCAATATGATATTACGGTACTGGACACTATTAACTATACACTATTAGTAATGTTTTAACACTGCACCTCTCAATGAAACACGTGCAGAAGCGACTTCACTTGCGAATGACCCAGTTTTATGTTTTAGTATGCTTAAGGCGTTTGATTAGCAGCGCTTTTATTGGCTCGGTTTCAGTGTTAAAAGGGCACTTTTTTAATAATATGAAGTTTTGGTCTGCTGGCATTGTTTCTCCTGTGGCTTTGCACCGATCGCGATGAGATTTCACAGCTAAGTTAGATGACCTTAAGTTATAGTAAAAATGGTTTTCAATTCTGACGAATAGTTGTTTAGTCGTCATACCGATGCATGACGTGTTCTTGTCACAAGAACAGATATATTTTCAATAGCGAAATGCTAAAGCGCAGCAAGAGGCCAAATAAGAACGCCGCAATTATCGAAAGAGTTTGACAGTGTACACAAATTCCTTATGTCTGCATATAACCGAATGCTAGGTTTCATATAAGCAGCCTCCAACAAATTAAGGACGAAAGACCTGCGTGCTGCGGCGAGGATTGAAAACCTCTTGTTATATTAGTTTCATGCACATTGTTCATTTTCTAAAAGATGCTGACCAGTGGCAGAGCCGCAATCCGATTTGGTGTCGTTTCGTTTGCACGATCTGTGTGGTTGAGATCGGCGTGGACGGGTCAATTGTTGTCTTAACCATTGCGGAACATGTTAGTTGATGCGATCCTGTAGTCCGTTGAGATGTTCGCCCCACGTACCGACTATCACAGTGGCACTTATATTCATATATGACGAAACGTTTCTGAGTGGTAGGTAGAACATCCTTGCGGGCCACAGGCAGCATGCGATTTGACGTAACGACCAAGCGTGTGCTGACGGAACCATAGCAGCTTTCCACGGCGGTTATGACTTCTTTTTCCAAGTTTGTGGATGGCTTACCAATCCAAGGGACCCTCAAATACACACGGCATTGTTGTGGGCCAAATCGCTTAAAGCTGGAGAACTGAGCGATTTTCTTGGTGATCAGCGCGTTGATGACATTTTTAGAGTACGAACCATAGGAGCTGGTGTTAGCCTGTTTAACCAGTTAAGTGCGTAATTTTCAAAGCGCTTTCACTTCCCTCAGTGTGGAATTAATTTTTACGTTTTTTCCCCATTTTTTTGCATTCAAACTTATGCTACATGAACTAAGACACACGGCATGTGACAACAACAGATGACATAATTTTATGCCGTAAGTTTGATGACGTCATCAGTGATGTCACAATTGTATTAATAGTCGAATATCATAGTATAATCAAACCTTACTACAAAGGAATGAAATGCTGTTAATTTTAATGTACAGTATACCGGTATCGAGTGCTATTACAAAGTCAATGTAACATGCTAACTAATTAAATGCATGATAAAAACAGTTTGTAAATCAGCAAGGGCAAATTCAGTAATTTTTCATAGTATGATAAATCCGAAAGCATGGGGCTGCACAAAGTGCCTTGTCACACTGGCTGCACATCAATTGAGTTTGCTTCCTAACTTCCTAACTTCCTAACATTCATCAGAAGCTTCAAGCAAGGCAACAGAAGCAGTATCTGCATCATACAATCTACTTCTCTTTCGAGAATCCATTTTTTTGTATGACACAATATGGTGTCAGGCGCATTATAAGTGTAAAATCAGTTTGTCATACGCATTGTAGCAGAAAAACTTCATGACACCTATGAGTGTCATACGCATTGAGCGAAGTAAAACGTCATGACACAATAGTGTGTCATACGCACTTAACTGGTTAAGATAATACTTTTAATTAATGGATATTAAGGCATATAGGCTAACTACAATCAGTTGAATAAAATACCACTTCCACGACCGGTTTCGTTCCCATTAGAACTCGTCAGGTGGACTCAGGTATTGAACCGACGATCACATGAATTGCTTCATGCGGTTTATGCCACTCCGCCATCGTTTTTTTTCAACTGATGCTGTTAGTTTTTAAGCTTGTATATGGTGCACGCTCACTACAGTGAGCTTGATGCGATATATGCTTTTATATTATATCGCTTCAAGCTCAATGTAGTGAGCGTGCACCATATATAAGCTTAAAAATTAACAGCATCAGTTGAAAAAAAAAACGATCGCGGAGTGGCATAAACCGCATAAAGCAATTCATGTGATCGTCGGTTCAATACCTGAGTCCACCTGACGAGTTCTAATAGGAACAAAACCGGTCGTGGAAGTGGTATTTTATTCAACTGATTGTAGTTAGCCTATATGCCTTAATATCCATTAATTAAAAGTAATATTTTTAGAATAGTCATTGTCCAGTAATATTTTATTTTCTTGATCCGTTCTATTTCTCCATTGAGTCTACGCTTGGTGGAAATCATTAGGGCTCGATGAACCAATGTAGATATTAGACTTAATTTACGTTTAAGAGGACTAAAGGACTTGCAACGCAAAAGTGGGTTTCCGGTATACACTGGTCTCAAAGCCAACATCTGTTCTCTCGACGTAAACATCAAGAAACGATAGACATTTCCCTTTCTCTTTTTCAAAGGTGAACTTGAGGGATGGATGAAGGCAGTTCAGTTTGGCCAGAAATTCATCTGCTTCAGCTTCGTGATTGAAGATGGCAAACGCGTCGTCAACATATCTGAAGTATGTTGGGAAGCTTCTGCGTTTGAGAAAATAACTTTCTTCATAATATCCAATAAAGATAGCAGCCAGAGATGGATCAAGTGGTGATTCCGTAGCTACTCCGTCTGTTTGCTTGTACATGGTGTTATTGGAGCTGAACTTAACTGAGGATGTAGCGCTCTTCATCAATTCAACAAACACGTTTTTATGAATGATTGGTTGGGAATCAGACTGGTCGTAGAGGGCTTCCGAACAGATTTTGATGGTTTCATCAAGGGGAACGTTGGTGAACAAGCTGGACACATCAAAAGAACACATAAAGATATTAGGGTCGATGACAAGATTTTGCATGATCTTAGGAAACGTAAACGAATCTGAAATGCAATGTGACGAAAACCGCTCCAACACAGGTTGCAATAGGCCAGCCAACCACTTGCCAAGTTCATGATGGGACGAACTTGTCATAAACAGTATTGGGCGAAGTGAAGTGCCTTCTTTGTGTGTTTTTGGCAAACCGTACATTCGAGATCTTTGCGATCCAGTAGCTAGTCGTATTGCATCATATATCCACTTCGGCATAAGACCGGCTTTGACTAAGTCAAGCATCCGCTTCTGATGGCGCGATTCAATGCTGGCTGTGTTGTCATTACTGGCGACTCTGACTCTGTCTCCGTCTATTTGCGACTCTGACTCTGTCGCCAGTAATGACAACACAGCCAGCATTGAATCGCGCCATCAGAAGCGGATGCTTGACTTAGTCAAAGCCGGTCTTATGCCGAAGTGGATATATGACGCAATACGACTAACTACTGGATCGCAAAGATCTCGAATGTACGGTTTGCCAAAACACACAAAGAGGCACTTCACTTCGCCCAATACTGTTTATGACAAGTTCGTCCCATCATGAACTTGGCAAGTGGTTGGCTGGCCTATTGCAACCTGTGTTGGAGCGGTTTTCGTCACATTGCATTTCAGATTCGTTTACGTTTGCTAAGATCATGCAAAATCTTGTCATCGACCCTAATATCTTTATGTGTTCTTTTGATGTGTCCAGCTTGTTCACCAACGTTCCCCTTGATGAAACCATCAAAATCTGTTCGGAAGCCCTCTACGACCAGTCTGATTCCCAACCAATCATTCATAAAAACGTGTTTGTTGAATTGATGAAGAGCGCTACATCCTCAGTTAAGTTCAGCTCCAATAACACCATGTACAAGCAAACAGACGGAGTAGCTACGGAATCACCACTTGATCCATCTCTGGCTGCTATCTTTATTGGATATTTTGAAGAAAGTTATGGTACTTACGTATTATCGGGAGGACCTTTAAAAAAACGACTCAAAAATTAAAGTAAACCTGCACACTCCCTTGCAGTGTACACTGCCCCGTACATTTACATACCGGGCCTACCCCTTCAGTGTACACTGCCTTTCTTTTAAAAGCCCTGGCCAGCTGAGATTCGAACCCGACAATTAAGGTCCTCCCGATAATACGTAAGGACCAAAGTTATTTTCTCAAACGCAGAAGCTTCCCAACATACTTCAAATATGTTGACGACGCGTTTGCCATCTTCAATCACGAAGCTGAAGCAGATGAATTTCTGGCCAAACTGAACTGCCTTCATCCATCCCTCAAGTTCACCTTTGAAAAAGAGAAAGGGAAATGTCTATCGTTTCTTGATGTTTACGTCGAAAGAACAGATGTTGGCTTTGAGACCAGTGTATACCGGAAACCCACTTTTGCGTTGCAAGTCCTTTAGTCCTCTTAAACGTAAATTAAGTCTAATATCTACATTGGTTCATCGAGCCCTAATGATTTCCACCAAGCGTAGACTCAATGGAGAAATAGAACGGATCAAGAAAATAAAATATTACTGGACAATGACTATTCTAAAAATGTCATCAACGCGCTGATCACCAAGAAAATCGTTCAGTTCTCCAGCTTTAAGCGATTTGGCCCACAACAATGCCGTGTGTATTTGAGGGTCCCTTGGATTGGTAAGCCATCCACAAACTTGGAAAAAGAAGTCATAACCGCCGTGGAAAGCTGCTATGGTTCCGTCAGCACACGCTTGGTCGTTACGTCAAATCGCATGCTGCCTGTGGCCCGCAAGGATGTTCTACCTACCACTCAGAAACGTTTTGTCATATATGAATATAAGTGCCACTGTGATAGTCGGTACGTGGGGCGAACATCTCAACGACTACAGAATCGCATCAACTAACATGTTCCGCAATGGTTAAGACAACAATTGACCCGTCCACGCCAATCTCAACCACACAGATCGTGCAAACGAAACGACAACAAATTGGATTGTGGCTCTGCCACTGGTTAGCATCTTTTAGAAAATGAACAATGTGCATGAAACTATGATAACAAGAACAGATATATTTTTAGACAACATTCGAGCAGAAAAGAGCGGGTAGAGGAAATTTTAGGTTGAATTACGAGATCGTTTTAAAAGTTTGATAGGCTATTTTTATATCAGTGCCAGTCTGTCGCGAAACAATTCAGCAATGCGTTTGTCAAATTTGATGGATGGGGTACCATTATACGGGAGGGGTAAACAAGGATTTAAGTGAGGGCTATTGTTTAGGGAGTCAGCAGGGAATTGTCAGTTGTAATTGCTTGAATTTATTCTTAAACCTGTCTATTACATTTAGGATGAAGGATATTGGGTAGCCCGCTCGGTTTAAATAAAGAAATAATGAAGTTAATTTCAGTTTTTAGTAACGAATTATTTGAAGAATATAAATAAGCACGATGTAATAAGCAAGTAAAAAGGTCTCATTTCCGGACAAAGCTGCTATGCTGTTTAAATGTAAGAGTACACCGGTAAAAATTGGTTTGCGGTATACAATAACATTGAATTTTCCGTCGCAAATCGTTAGTTCGACATGCAGAAATGGTAGTTAGGGGCCTGAGACCTCCTCACATGTGAAACGAAGGTTGGGGTGCAGATTGTTAAGCACATTTAAGAACAATTAAACATCGGTTGAAGAATTGAAGATGGCAAACGCATCATCCACATAACGTACATAAAATGATGGATAAAACAAAAAATGTTGACAAAAATTTTCTTTTTAATCATTCCAAGAAACCAATTGGCCAACGAAGGGCCTAAAGGGTTACCCATAGCTTCTCCATCAATTTGCGAAAATAGTTTACCGTAATGAATGAACAAAAGTTTTTTAATCTTGTAATAAAACTCGAAGTTAAAGACTGTTATCTTGAAATAGCTATTGTGTTATCGTATTAACCTTAACACGCCTAAACATAATCTTGCTAAATGGCTCGATTCTTTAATTAAACCTTATATCCCTGTTAGCTATTCCTCATCTTCACCTCGAGTATTATTGACAAGATTAATTAAGATTAAAGAACTTAAGGCTACATATGATGTAAAAGTAATAAGTTTCGATGTCACTAGCCTCTTCAACAACGTTTCAGTGAAATTTGTAATAGAGAGAATGCAAATATATTATTCTCGAGGGATGTTATATTTGCATTGCCTTTTCTAAAATCCAAGAAACCAATTACGCAAAACATCTTTAAAAAACTTTTAAAATTTATTACTGAAGGTATGCTCATTCATTACGGTAAACTATTTTCGCAAATTGATGGAGAAGCTATGGGTAACCCTTTAGGCCCTTCGTTGGCCAATTGGTTTCTTGAATGATTAAAAAGAAAATTTTTGTCAACATTTTTTGTTTTATCCATCATTTTATGTACGTTATGTGGATGATGCGTTTGCCATCTTCAATTCTTCAACCGATGTTTAATTGTTCTTAAATGTGCTTAACAATCTGCACCCCAACCTTCGTTTCACATGTGAGGAGGTCTCAGGCCCCTAACTACCATTTCTGCATGTCGAACTAACGATTTGCGACGGAAAATTCAATGTTATTGTATACCGCAAACCAATTTTTACCGGTGTACTCTTACATTTAAACAGCATAGCAGCTTTGTCCCGGAAATGAGACCTTTTTACTTGCTTATTACATCGTGCTTATTTATATTCTTCAAATAATTCGTTACTAAAAACTGAAATTAACTTCATTATTTCTTTATTTAAACCGAGCGGCTACCCAATATCCTTCATCCTAAATGTAATAGACAGGTTTAAGAATAAATTCAACAATTACAACTGACGATTCCCTGCTGACTCCCTAAACAATAGCCCTCACTTAAATCCTTGTTTACCCCTCCCGTATAATGGTACCCCATCCATCAAATTTGACAAACGCATTGCTGAATTGTTTCGCGACAGACTGGGCACTGATATAAAAATAGCCTATCAAACTTTTAAAACGATCTCGTAATTCAACCTAAAATTTCCTCTACCCGCTCTTTTCTGCTCGAATGTTGTCTAAAAATATATCTGTTCTTGTGACAAGAACACGTCATGCATCGGTATGACGACTAAACAACTATTCGTCAGAATTGAAAACCATTTTTACTATAACTTAAGGTCATCTAACCTAGCTGTGAAATCTCATCGCGATCGGTGCAAAGCCACAGGAGAAACAATGCCAGCAGACCAAAACTTCATATTATTAAAAAAGTGCCCTTTTAACACTGAAACCGAGCCAATAAAAGCGCTGCTAATCAAACGCCTTAAGCATACTAAAACATAAAACTGGGTCATTCGCAAGTGAAGTCGCTTCTGCACGTGTTTCATTGAGAGGTGCAGTGTTAAAACATTACTAATAGTGTATAGTTAATAGTGTCCAGTACCGTAATATCATATTGATATTAATTTTGGACTTTTGAAGTCCCAGAGAGGAAACCAAAAGCTTCGGTGTATTCTGTTGTTAGTTAGTTATATGTTAATTTAACCCATTAAACGTCATTGGCAACTTTAGTGGCCAAAAAGATACCACCAGAAAAATTTTGATTGCTCTGCAATAATTAGTCATATTTTGCAAGTGTTCATAGCAAAAAAAGCTGATTTTATGCGGAAAATGTAACAGTATTTTAATTAAAGTTTATTTTTAGTGGAAACTCTAAAATGACTTAATAAAAATGGGCAACTTGAAAAAACGGTAAAAGTTGCGTTTGTGGTCAGGTCGGGTTACTAATGAGCGACAGAAAATAGATGAAAAGAGTTAGGAATGATAAAAATCCTTAAATTATGAAAGATAAATGCTTGTTTGGTTTCCCGAATCTGTTCTCATACAATTGTTGCTTTTTATGACAAAATTAAAAGGGTGTGTTTGTTGCTGGCAACTAAAGTTGCCACTGGCGTATAATGAGGTCAAACTTTAAACGTATGCTAAATGCAACCAACATATTAAAAAAGCCAGTTTACTTCCTGGTGCTCTTTATGTCGAAAGTCAGAGTGACAGTATTATTGTTTTATATTTTGATTTTGTACAATTCTTATAGCCCGATACTTAACTGTAATAATTTGTTATAGTCTAGTAGGCCTATCATAAGTCTGTGCTCATAACTAATTTAGTGCATGACTAAGAAACCCTGAAAATGACAGAGAAGCTTTGCTCAAAGCGTTCTATAAATGGTTGTGAATCTTCTGAAAAAGTTATGGAAAGGTAGGTACTAATTAATCATTTGTTATTCTTCTAGCATCAATTATCTAAGGTTTTGCTCGCTGTTAGCCTCGTGTTTTTATAGTTGCAGTAGGCTATCCAGGTGATTCATTTTACTGATTATTTTAATCTCATTACCATCATGCAAACACAAAAAACACGTAACAGAGAAACTTCTGGCAACAAAAACTAGAGTAATGCTTATGACATTTTTAGTTGAGGTTTCAAACTTCTTGATGCAATAATTTGTGCCTTGCATTTTTTATTTTTTGTGCTAACTGTGGAATAATAGTCAGCATAGTGAAGTTGTTTATAGCCGTGTGACATTATGACTTATATATTGCCCATAATTTTGAGTTGCAAGTGCTTACGTTGACTACTTTTATTGTTCAAAAATCTAAAAATTTGGATTTTGTGGTAAAATCAGTAAGCAGTCTTTTTATGTGTAGTGATTTTTAAAATATGTCACTGGCTGAAGTTGGTATATTGTTAAAAATGTTTTTGTGGATTACACCAAATCTATTCACTTACCAGTGTATAATAGTGTACAAACTACTTTTTATCTAATAAACTGGTGCTGCTCACAGCAACACTAAAAATGTTGAATTAGGCCAACAAAGGAACTGCATTGGACAGTGATCTACAGTTAATTTTTATTACTTGGTTTAGGTACACATTGAATGATGCCCTGGACGTGATGATGGATCCTGACATTGATCTTTTTTCTAACATTGACTCAGATGCTGAAGAAACTACTCTTGTAATGATACCTCCTCTAGAAAGAGCAAGCACTCAATCTGACCAAGATAGTGATGCCTCTGATGACTTAAATGAAGGTCACGCTTATCACTTGCCGAAGCGTTTGCTCAACTCCGCATGCAGTTTAAATATTGTAGAAAACAAGTCAAGGGCATTTACTCAAAGCGAAAAAAGAGGTGGATGTAAAAAAAGGGCAAAACAAGTAAAAGAGCTGCTAGGAAATGGAAGAAACAATTTTTGTTAACTAATGCTAACGTAAAGTTGTCCGGCTCCATTTCTATACCACAACTAACTAGAGATACTGTGAAAAGCCCTTTGGATTATTTTTATTCCATGTTTTCTCCTGACCTTCTAACTTACATCACCAGCCAAACAAATCTCTACGCTTTCCAACATGGTCAAACTTTAAATGCAGATGAAAGTGAAATTAGAACTGTAATTGCAATCATTTTGCTTTCTGGATATTGCAAAGTGCCGTATCGTGAACTATATTGGACAGTTTCTCCAGACACGCACAATGTGGCAGTAGTCAATGCAATGAGCCGAAATCGATTTAGAGATATATTTTAAATTTACATTTGGCTAACAATGCTGAAATAAATGCTGACCGATATTACAAGGTGCGTTGTCTATTTGACACGCTAAATTGCAACTTCAAAAAGCACTTCAGCGCTAGTGACCATAGCATCGATGAAACCATGATTCTATACTTTGGAAAGCATGGAACCAAACAGTTCATTCGCGGCAAGCCAATTCGGTTTGGCTTCAAGTTGTGGGGCCTTGCTTCAACTGATGGACATTTATTTCACGCTGAACCGTACGGTGGAGCTGACACTAAGCTGTCAGACACTGGCCTCGGCCAAGGTGCTGATGTGGTGTTGGGTCTTATAGAAAAATGCGGTTTGCCAAGTGGTTCCTCTATTACCTTCGACAAATTTTTTACCTCTTTTCCTTTGCTTGATGAGCTTTCAAAATGGGACATCGGAGGTCTGGGCACCATTCGGCAAAATCGCTTGGAAAATGCAGCAATTCCATCATAGCAAGCAATGAAGAAAACTAAAAGGGGCTTTTATGACTGCAGCACCGATACTCGTGGAAATGTAGTTGTAGTTTGGCATGACACAGCTATTGTCACATGCGCTTCAAATTATGCTGGAGCTGAACCAGAAAGCTTCATCAAACGGTGGTCAAAAGTGGAAAAGAAAAAAATCAATATGCCGATGCCACACGCTCTGATGTTATACAATCAAAAAATGGGAGTGGATCTGTTTGATCAATTTGTTGCTACATACAGAGCTCGTATTCGATGAAAAAAATGGTGGTGGCCTTTTTTTGCATGGAGTTTTAATGCTGCTATGACCAATGCTTGGTTGCTCTACAAAAAAATTCACGGCAAAAATATTCCAATGCTGGCTTTTATGAGGGAAACAGTCGCCACAACGCTTGCTTCATCCAGGCGAAAAAAGTTGTCTAGTTTGCAATATGGTCAGCAAGTGTTGGAAAACTTACGTACAGATAACTTTGACCATGTGGTGATCAAAGGCCAGTCAAAATACAGACGCTGCAAAGTTTGCAAACGTCACTCAGTATTTATATGCCAAAAGTGCAAAATAACCCTGCACCCATCAGACTGTTTTAAGCGCTTTCATGAAAGTAGCGCTTTGTAATGTTATTTTTGCAGACAAACTAAAGCAAGAGATTGGAATAAAAGCGACTTCTAGCTTTACAAAGGCTAACGTGCAAAGAAATGTGCATTTTTGACAAGTTTCTGCTTTCGTTGATAATGTTTTGACGCTGGCAAAATAAATGTTATTCGATGTCTATATTTGCAATGACTTAAGTCAATAAATTGCAACTTTTTTCAACGAATAAGTGGCAAACAGCCATAAACATAAAAGACAGTCAAGAAAAAATAGGTTTCTATACATGCTCCCCACGCGAATAATTGTTTCTACCTGGGAGCATATTTTGTAGAGTTACAAACCAGTCAACAAAATTATTGTTTTTTGACTACATTAATGGCCGTTGGCAACTTAAGTTGCCATTAAATAACAAAAAAAGTACCCGGCGAAAAAATTTTTTTTTTCGTTTTATGACTTAGAGTAGATAAAAAATCAACTGCTTAAAAGGATTTCCAATTATCATCAATTTTTGACTTCGGCGTTTAATGGGTTAATTAATGTTCAATAAAGTATTATTCTAGAATCTAGATTTTTGTTTGGTTTCTCAAAGCTTAAAAAAAGAATATGCATTTTCTTGGATCAACAAAATAAATTAAGCAATTGTTGTTTTCACAATAATGTTTGCCTGACGAAAAAGAGCTATTACTGCACGCGGTAAGATTAACTATACGCAAAGAAATGATGATCAGGTTCAGCACCACGCTGTCAAGAAAATACTTTCCGATATGGAGTGTAGAAAATTACCATTTTTTTGACTTGGGATGTTTTCGTTGATCTTTTGGTTATCGTATCCGATAGGTTGTGTACTACAACGTCCTGCCAGCGGTCAGCCAAAGTAAAGCTCTAACCAATCTTCTTCTGAGACACTCATGGCTCTTAGACAGGATTGGTATCCAACCATTTCTTGCAGGATTTAATCTGAACAAAAAAACACCATTTAAAGGACCATTAAGTTACTGTCGTCCGTGACATCTTAAGCTGGACCATATTCAGCCAGTCTCTTCTAGAATTTGAGGTCGATGGCTGTATGAACGTACCTAAGTGTAAGGGCTGATTTAAATTAGACGCAGAAATTTTGATATCGTGTTTACATATGACCTTTTTCTGCAATAACCGTTTCTGGGTCTAGTCCTACAAACACCTGTCGATCAATAGATCCGTCGCGCTTACAAACACCTGTCATGGCGTTTACAGCAGGTGGGCCATTTTCAGACTTTCTTAAAATTTTGTATTTGTTATCTACCTTGTCACCCGAAAGACAAACGAAGAAATATTACAACAAACAGGACAGAAAAGAGAACTTTTGAAGAATGTGAGGAATAGACAACTGCAGTTTTTTGGGCACGTCATGAGGAAACAGAAACGTGAACATGTTGTATTATGTGGAAAGATTCCAGGAAAACGCGCACGAGGACGACAACGCCTGAAATTTATGGATCAATTGAAGGACGTGTTGGGTGGATCGACTGAAGAGATACTGCGGGCCGTGAACGATCGAGACGGCTGGAGGAACAAATGCAGGGAAGCTGTCGAAGGCTGGCCTCAGCCATGACACTTGAAGAAGAATCTACCTTGTTTCTGCGCACAAATAAGCTTCGAAGCAAGGCCGGTGATGATGTTTCGGCAAAATTACGATGTAGACCTTTTTCTTTTCTTGTTGTTTTCACTTTTAAAGAGACTCTTTCGCCAAATTTTTCATGTGAAGGTCTTTCTTTTTTCGGAGATCAATCTTTCCGAGATGAAAATAACAGGTTTGCGATTCAATGTCACCAAATTTTAAGCCACGAGCCACATTTCTGATCCTTTTCATGGGTCACAAAATTTCACGTCGCGGGCCGAAGATTGGCCGTGTGCTATCTTTGTGCCCGATCATCACTGCGCTAGCCCACGTGCAGAAAGAATGATATAAAAAAGACGTATGCAACTTGCTGCCGGCCAAGTGAAACTTTGAGACTAGCGGAAAGGATCAGAAATGTGGCTCGCGATGTGAAATTCGCAAACATGTTATTTTCATCTCGGAAAAATCGAATCTCCGAAAAAAAAAAGATCCTCACACGCAAAATTCGAGAAATTTGGCGAAACAATGGGTTCGGAAGTGAAAGCAACTAGAAAAGAAAATGGTCCACATCGTAATTTTGCCGAAACACTGTCACCGTCCATTGCTTCGAAGCTCATTTGTGCGTAAAAACAATGCGCCAGGCAAAATTTTTAAAAAGTCTAAAAAAGGTTCACTTGGAAAAAAAGGTTGGAGGCCCATGGGTTAGTAAAAAAACTAACTCTGAACTGGTGTCAGCTGCTTAACATAACAATGCGTAAATGAGAAGTTGCCACCTCAGCAGCACGTGAAACAGCAGAGCAATCTGCTCGCTACAGCACTGAGAAACATTCAACATGCAAACTTCACAGTTGTGCACTAGACCTTCGAGGTTAAATCACAACAAAAGAAATCAATAACTGTTTTTTGTTGAAAATCAACCAAAATATTCCTTAAAGAAATGATCCATAGTTTTTTGCAAAATGATTGCAAAAAAAATTAGAATGTAAGGAATTTGTCAACACGAATAGCAAAATAGGTGTATGATTGTCTAGGGAAAGAAATAATGGATTCGTTGCAGTGCGATTCGCCTTGAAAAAGAAGAAAATTTTTTTGCTTTGTGCGTTGTAAGCAGAATGGAAAAATGTATTTGTTGCAATGCGATTAATTTTCGGAAAGAAAAAATATTTGGGTTGCAATGCCAATGCCCCATTCAATGCAAAATTTTACTTTACCTTGCACTGTACAACCGGCACCCCATAGACGTCGCAACAATTTTGTAAAAATTCCAAAGATCTTGAAATAAATTTCCAAGATTTTTAATTACGGTACTAATCTACTTAGATTTCTGTTGTTGGTGATACAGACCTCAAATATAGTTTTGAAAGGGCTATATTTAATGATCTGTATCACCAACAACAGTTTTGAGGCGATATGATGCCAAGCGACATTCCCAGAGTGAAGAAGTTCTAATTTCTCGAAAATTCAGACTGCAGGCCAATCAAATCCAAGCTCGCAGCGTTCAAAAATGTTTTTGACGATACAACCTACTATTTCCTGAAGCATGTAGTAAGTTTCATACTCATACCTGCCCGGTGATACAGGATTTAAATCGCCGCTTCAAATCTCACCGTAATGTGCATGACATCACACCGTCTAATGCAATTTGTTTCTGTAAGAATTATGTCTGGGGGTAATCAAAGTATGCTTTAGTAACGCAAGAGGCTAGCGATGCACTTAGCAAAACAGCAGACAATGACACTGTTTCGACCTATCAGGTCTCTTCAGTGCAGTTGGTGACCGACAAGAAGCTAGAGGCTTTTAATAAAGCATAGCTTAGATCGCCACACTTGCGGGATCTATACTAGATTCACATGGTGGAAGGTCTGTCAGTACTCTGCGAAGCCGTATCACTCGTGAATGAGTGGCGGTTGTCGCAGGTGCACTAAGTCTAGCAACTGCTAGAACAATAGTGCTGTCACAGCCTAGTGGTCACAAGGTCTTACATGTATAGCAATGCAAGAAAGCGTAAAACATTCGAACTTCAAACGTGCAATACCAAAGACGTTGCAACCACTCTTGATTATCAGTCACATGCAATAACAAACTTCTTTGCGTGTATAGCACAACCACTTTTGCAATTTTATTACCGAGCAGCTTCTTGCGCGTCCGCCAATTACTGCGATCACTGGCCAACACATTTTTTTTGTGCAAGGTTTCTAAGCTGAGTTAGACTAATTTGGGGGTGCTGATTCCGAAAATCATACTAATTTTCTCATTATTGAGATATTTGCTATTTTATACCTTTTTTACTTTAAAATTACAAGTATTTCTATATACATTGTAGCGTTATAATTACAATTGTAGGCTGTTATTGTGATATATGTTAAATGATTATGACATCACAAACCTTAAAGTACAACTGATATTTGCTGTACAAGAAGGTATGTATGATAGTTGGTAAAAAGTGAACACTGAGTAGTAGGTAGGCCTACCGATTGTAGAATGTTTTTGTTGATTTCTGGATCAAAGTAAAGTTTGAATAAACTTCAATGCAAGTGTATAAACTTCAATGCTCGTGTAAAAAACCTATATTGGACAAAGTAAACGAAATTTAAAAACAAGATTGGAAGAACATGACCCGATTACATTCGGAAAAAGCGATGTTACAGATCATTTACGGGAAAATCCAGACCACAAAATCGACTTTCACAATCCAGCAATATTGGCTCAAGAAACTAATTGGCGAAAACTACGTATTAAGGAAACGTTGTATATTCAAAAGCTGCAGCCACAATTGAACTCAGATGAAGCTTCACACCCACTATACCTTTTTAATGCGTAAATTTTGTTTTATTTTTGTTCCTAGTTATTATCTCACTAATTTAACACGAAATAACTTTGACCCTTATGTATGTAATAGCTATTGTTTTCTTCTTCCATAATTGAATTGTCAAGTCATAAATGTTACACTTGACCATAGTTTATCAAATTTTAAAGCAATCAGTCGCACTATTTTGGTTGACAATGCTAGCAGTGTTTAACGAAACGTCCTAATTAAAATATGTACAGCAGTATACTGGCTCTGGTTTTTTTGCTGAAAGTAAAGTTTATTCTTTTAATGTTAGGAATTCTTTTATAAGACAGAACTGGTCAACACGCAATTTATTGTTTAGCATTTTTTAATCAATTTAGGATGATTTTAATGCGCTGAGTCAAAAAATAAAAATGACGTTACTTTTTTAAATGTATTTTAGATTCTGAAGGTTTCACATGTTTTATCTTGGTTGCATTACTAAACTTTTTTTCTTTTCTTTAAAAATTACAAGTGATTAAAATGATGTCAACAGGAAAATCTTGTCGAAATAGGCCTGACATATTCTGCTATATTTGCGGTAAATACATACTCGTTCCTTATAGGAATCCAGTCACAACTTTCATAAAGCAAACTTTCCATGCCTATTTTGATATGAAACTTGGTGACCAGGACAAAGCTTGGGCTCCTCACATGGTGTGCAAGTCATGCACTGAATGCCTGCGTCAATGGAGTAAAGGTAAAAAGACTAGTCTAAAATTTGGAACACCCATGGTATGGAGAGAGCCCAAAAACTATGTCTCGGACTGCTATTTTTGCGCTATTGATGTGACTGGGATTGATAGAAAGAACCGCAAAGTTCTCATGTACCCTAATCTTGAATCAGCACGAATTCCTGTTGCTCAATCTGATGAATGCCCAGTACCTGTCTATGCAATGCTTTCTGACGATAGTGATAACGGTTCTACCGCTGCTCAAGAGAGCCAAGAGGATGAAGAAGCGGATTTTAGCGATGACACTCCACATCCTTTTTCCCAAAATGAGATTAATGATCTTGTTTGTGATCTTAATTTGTTGAAGTCCTCAGCTGAGCTCTTGGCATCCAGATTAAAGGAAAAAAACCTCTTGTCTAATGGCACACTCACCACTTTTTATTGCAACAGGCATCTAGAGTTTCTTCATTTTTTCTTTGAAGAAAAAGATTTGGTTTACTGCACAGATATTGTTTATCTTCTGCAAAAGCTTGGAGTGCCACATTATGAACCCAGAGATTGGAGACTATTCATCAACAGCTGCAAGAGATCATATAAATGTGTTCTGCTCCATAATGGCAACAGTTTGCTTCAGCACCCCTTGCTCACTCGATTTCACTGAAGGAGAAGTATGATTCAGTGAAGTATGCGCTGGAGAAAATCTCTTACTGTCAGCACGAGTGGCATATACAGGATGGTTTAAAAGTAGGTGGACAGTTGTCAAAATTGGCTTATACTTAAATTAGGTGAATATTAGTAAAAAAAATATTATATGTTGTGTTGTATAGTATAGTATACATGTATAGTATTATTTATAACCAACAAATAATCTTTTTTTACTAATATTCACCTAATTTAGGTATAAGCCAATTTTGACTACTGTCCACCTACTTTTGGACCACCCTGTATGTGTTGACCTTAAAATGGTAATTTTCTATTGAGACAACAGTCTGGATTTACGAAGTGTCCATGCTTTTTGTGCACGTGAGATAATAGGAACAGATCTCAGCACTATACCAAAAAGGACTGGCCTGCACGAGATAAAATGGTGCCGGGTAGATCCAACAACATTGTCAACAATCCTCTGGTGGACAGACACAAAATACTCTTTCCACCGCTGCACATCAAGCTTGGCTTGATTAAACAGTTCACCAAAGCGCTGGACAAGGATGGTAGCTGCTTCTCTTACTTGTGCCATGTTTTTCGAGGATTATCCATCGAGAAATCGAAAGGTGGCATCTTTGATGGTCTCCAGTTTGTCAGTTCATCAGAGATCCTGAGTTTGAGAATTCAATGACCAAAATAAAATTGGAAGCATGGAAAACCTTTGTTCTGGTTGTGAAGAATGTTTTGGGTAACAACAAAGCCAGTAATTTTGAAGAACTTATCACCAACATGCATGATGCTTTCGAAAGCCTTGGATGCAACATGAGCATAAAATGCACTATTCTCACATATCGATCGATTTCCTGAAAATCTTGGCGCTATGAGTGACGAGCACGGTGAGAGGTTCCACCAGGACATAAAATAAATGGAAACCAGGTACTAAGAACGTTGGGATGTAGCCATGATGGTTGATTACTGCTGGACTCTGAAGAGAGATATTCCCTCTGCTGAGCACTCAAGAATATCAAAAAAACGAAAGTTTATTTCTTGAAATTTGCCCAACGATGATAGAACTTACATGTTTTTTTTTTAGTGTATGCTCTTTATTCCATTTTTTAAGATTTAATACATCCTATCAGATACATATTGCACGAGAAATGTTTTACATAAATCAACTACAAATATCCTCGAAGTTTATTTATAGATAGAAGGCTATAATAATATAATCAATAATCAAAAAATACAATTTTAAAAAAACAATTAAGAAAAACAAACCTGACCTGATTGAGAAAAATGAGTGTCACTTTTGGATTTAGTGGTGCAAAATATTTCTAATTTAGTTAAAAAATTGTAGACAACTTTCAACTTGATTTTTTTTGTAAACCAGTGATATAATCTTTTGGCGATACCGCATAAAGCGAAAGACAGCGTGTCGAAGTAGAATGTACGCTGCTTCTTTATATAAGTCACAAAAAATTTTTAAGTAACATGCTTATTTCACATCTTCTTAACCGGCTGTTTACCTTGTTGTTGTTGGTTACCCGACCCCTTCCGATAGATGGGGGCATGGCGGAAGACCATGGAGCCCCAGAAGCCGGGCAACTCCCCAGGGTCTGGACCAGAGGTCGTAAAGGGACAGAGAGTCGCCAAAGAGTGAGCGGCGCAAAGAGTCTGTAGCTGGACAGTGCAGAATGAGATGAGAGGTGTCCTGGGATGAGTGTCCGCAGGCGCTGCAGCAAGGATTCTCGATTCTGCCAATCCTAGAGAGATAAGAACCTAACAGTAGGCTGTGTTCACTGCAGCGAAGACGAGAGAGGGCACAGCGAGCATGACGAAGGAGCACAAATTCCTCAGTGGAAATTGAGGAAACCTGTGTGTCAAAATACTTCGAAGAGACAGTACGCCTCCAGTCCGAGAAAAGATGAGAGTGAATACAACAGATAAGAGGAGAGAGACTACAAGGGATTGCGGAAGGCGCAAGCAGCGCTCCCCGTCTGGCCAGCTCGTCAGCCGCGTCGTTCCCCAGGAGAAACGAGTGTCCGGGGACCCATTGTAGCCTGATAGAACAGGAGAGAGTAGACAGTTCCTGCCAGATCTGCCAGAAAGTTTGGGATAAGAGGAAAGATGGAGGAGAGGACAGGGTGGCGAGGACAGAACGAGAGTCAACAGGAGGAGAAGAGAAGAGAAATGGCAGACTTTATGGTGTTACCGAGACCAGCAAAGAGCGTGCAGAATGGCAAAGGCTTCAGCGGAAAAATTGAACATACTGGGCCTGCCGAAAAAGAAAGAGTGGCCTCAGTGCCACAGAGACAGCAGTTGGCAAGAACGCCAGAGCCGCCCTTGCCAAAAGGAAAACAAACACAGCCGTCAGTCCGCACCTTGGCGAGAAAGAGGGGGATTAGAGCGAGAGCATGGAGTGGAAAGGTTGGACTCCACCGTGAACGAGGAAAGATTCCAAGGAGGAAAGGGAGGGCAAGCAAGAAAAGCCTCCCTAGAACAAGTAGAAGGAAGCATGAGTGGGTGAGTGGACGCAAAATCTCTCCAGGAAGATCTGCAGAGTCTTGGTTTTACTCCACGTCTGGCCAAACCTGAAATAGGAAAAAAGGTTGGGAGACGAAAAGCCCGCTCATAAGAAAAAAGAGTGAAGTGAGTCAGAGTGACTCGTAGGGGAGGTAAAGAAGCCTTGTGAATAGTAGAGGGATAGGGGACGACGAGAGGCAGCTGGTGATGGCGCGACTGGTCACTCGGTGGAGGCGTTTCAATTTGGTGAAATTGGTAGCACTTAGGAAAGGAAACCATCCGGGTGAAGCATAGGTGAGAAGGGGCCGAAGAAAAGATTTATACAGAAGAGAGAGAGGGGCCCCATGAGGAACCAGAGATACAGCGTAAGGCCTTGAGACGTGGAAAAAACTTGGCCTTCAGCGAAGATACATGCTTAGAAAAGGAAAGAGTGCGGTCGGAGGTGACCCCAAGAAAAGTTGGAGTGGGATTAAAACGGAGGCGGGAGCCGAATAGGAGGAGGTTGGCTTGCTGGGGATCCACTGAAAAGGAGGCCTCACATTTGCTTGGATTGAGAGGAAGACACTACTACTCAAACCAGCGCTCCAATCGAAACAGAGCTCCTTGTGTGGCCTCCACCGCAGTGGGGACCGAGGGGGAGGAGGACCAAATGGCCAGATCATCAGCATAAAGAGAGCAGCTGACGGAAGAAGGCAGAGATGCCGGAAGATCATTAATGAACAGAGAGAAAAGTACAGGGCCAAGAACGGATCCTTGTGGAACACCTTGACGGACTCGAAAGGAACGACTTTTGTGATTTTGAAAGACCACAGAAGCGCGCCTATCAGAAAGGAAAGATTGAGTCCATCGAGCAAAGCAAGGAGGGAGGCCAGCCGAAATCAGTTTGTGGAAAAGGGCCGGATGCCAGACAGAGTCAAAGGCTTTAGAGAAATCGATAGTAGAGAAGATCGTCCGAGAGCCCGGCCTGGGTTTGTTAAACCCATCCGAAATGGACTGAGAAAGGTACAGAATTTGATCGAGTGTATACCGACCAGGGCGGAAACCGGCCTGGCGGGGAGAAAGAATGGAATTAGATTCCAGAAAGAAGAGAAGACGGGATAGAATGATGTGTTCAAACAGCTTTGATACGCAGGAGGTGAGAGAGATAGGCCGGAAGGAAGCAGGAGAGTTGAGAGGCTTTCCCATCTTGTGAATGGGAATAATAGAAGATGTCTTCCAGATGGAAGGAAAGGAATGTGAAGACCAGGAAAGGTTGAAGATGTGGAGAAGAAAATCCATGCCAGAGCGAGGAAGATGCTTTAGCATGGGATAGGCAACTTTGTCTGGGCCAGTGGCCTGGAGGTTGGAGGCAGTCGCAAGAAATTCCACGGGAGAGAAAGGAGAGCAAACGGACGAGTGAGACTCCACAGGGCACATGGCTCGGCGGAGCTTAGTGAGGTAGCCTCTGGCTCAGATACGCAGGGCCTTTGGCTGAAAAACGGAAAAGTGAGACCTGAGGTAAGCGGCATAGACCAAAGCCGATTCCCTGGGAGAAGAACAATTGGGAAAGTTAGGAGAGGAGGAAGACAAGGAAGGAGAGCCAGCGATAGAACGAAGGAGAGAGTGTACAGATTTAGGGTTAGACCTAGGTGAAAGAGAAGAGCAAGTCGTCTGCCATGCCTCAGCCTTGGCCTTGGCAATGACTGACGAGGCGCGTCGAGAAGCAGAGATGTAGGCCTGGCGATCTTCATCACTTCTGTGAGCAGCAGCAAAACCTTGCGTTTTTCACTAACCGCTTCTTCCACCTCAGCATACCACCAGGCTTTAGGAGGGCGTTTGATGCGGCCGAAAGGAATGGAAGATTTGGCCGCATTCAGTGCCAGAGAGGTAAAGAGAGCAGCAGCAGAGAAAAGAGAAAGAGATGAGTATTCCTCTGCTGAAGGACAGTGAGAGTCAAAATAAGAGGCAAAGCCATCCCAGCGAGCTTTCTGAAAATTGAAGGAAGGGGAACGCTCGTTGGGGCGATAGACCGGAGAGAGAGGGATAGATAGAAGAATTGGTAGATGGTCAGAACCCAGGTCCTGAAGCACTTCCCAGGAGCAAGAAAAAGCAAGAGTAGAAGGAGCAAAGGAGATGTCAGGAGAGGAGCAATGGAGAAGAGTGGGTATGTCAGGGTCATTGAGGGGAAGGAGGTCAGAAGAGATGACCCAGTCAAATACTTCCTCCCTGCGGGGTTCGGAAGTACCTTTTGAGTCCCAGAGGGGGTGATGGCAATTGAAGTCCCCCAGAATGAAGAGATTTCTGGAGGAGGAAAGAATTGAGGGAGAGAAGGAATTGGTTCTGCCATCCGTTGGGGAGGAGCAAATAGGGGGGGCGTACACATAAAGAAATGACACCGAGGAGAAGTTGTTAAGAGAGATGTTGACCCCTACATAATCAGAGCAGGGATCGAGCAAAGAAAGAGAGGAGGTGGAAAGTTCAGAAAAGGATAAGCCCTGCCTGATGAAAATGATGACGCTGCTGCTGGCGTGTGTGGCATCAGGAGAGAGAATGCCAGACCGGGAGTGAGTGCGATCAGAACGCAAAGCAGAGAATCCAGGAATCCGGAAAGAGGAAGAGAAGTTGAGATTGGATTCCTGGATGCAGATAAGGTCGACTGGATGGGATGAGAGAAAGTGGAGTAGTTCAGTGATCCTGGCATGGAGACCTCCAGCATTCCATTGAAGAACCCTGAGAGAGTCAGGGAGAGGAGAGGAGGCAGGAGGCGTAGAAGGACGGCCAGGAGCAAGGGACGATGGTGAAGGGGCAGAGGAAGGGGATATAGAATGGGCAGAAGGAGGATAGGAAGTTTGGAGACGAGGATGACACGTGAGTGCAGCATCAGTAGAGGAGGGCCAGATTGTACAGTGGAGGTATACGTGCCGGAAGAGTCCAGAGTGTCACAGTGTTACGGCAGGGGGGGAAGCTCCAAGAGTGAGAGCTGCCTAGAGCTCTGAAAGTGGACAGGGAAAGTTGTGAGCACCTTAGATGGACCCATTTGGAGCAGGTGCAGCATTGCACTGACTTGCCCCGCCAGGTCACATTTCCAGCGCACACAGAGCAAGGAAAGATGGGGCCAGGGTTAGGATGAATGTTACCGCTCATCAGGAGAAGGAGGAGACGAAGAAGGGCAAGAGTAGGGCCGGAGAATAAAAACAGTGAAAACAGGCGACCGATTTTGTAGATGCTGTGTGCTGCTCTTCTGCGGTCGTTCAGGGGGCAGCATAGCAAAAAAACGAAGGGGAGTGCCTGGGGTAACTGGGACCCTCAGGAAGGCCAACCGCCATTTCGACCCAACCCAAACGAGGTCGGGGACCGCACCACCACGTTGAGGCGGCTGTTGATTGGTGCAGGCTGTTTACCTTCGAAACACCACTTGGTTAGAAACCCTATACACCTCCTATTTTGCAGTTGCATCGTTTATCTCAACTGGTTTAATTTAAACCCAAGTTACAAATACAGTATAACTCCTCCAAGTTGATGGTGGCCAAGCAATCTACATCTATTTGGTATGGCTAAGACCATTCTACAAGTAATTCTTCTAATATACCTTTGAAAAAAGCTGTTTGAGCCATAAGCTTTTTGTGACGCTTTCACCAGTGGCAATATCGCGTCAAAAGGGAAGATCTAGAACAGTGCTTCTCAACCTTTTTCGTGCCGTGGCCCCCTTCAAAAGGCCACAAATTTTTGTGAACCACTTTGACAAGAACTTTAATGTGATAATTACAATGTCGCAGGGATAAGCATAAGATATCATGGCGGTGAAATTGATCTCCAAAATTACTTACCCGGTTCAGAGAATGGCCTCTCCAGCTTACAGGTACTGGTCCATATGATTGTCCGGGTGGACCAGTATTTTTGAACCTTATTTGGCATGCAAACCCAGTTTTAAAATACACAGCTGACCGTGGCCCACCCGACTAACATGTTGTGGCCCACTAATGGGCCATG
The DNA here is from genome assembly GCA_963675345.1 of Trididemnum clinides. Classification (NCBI taxonomy): domain Eukaryota; kingdom Metazoa; phylum Chordata; class Ascidiacea; order Aplousobranchia; family Didemnidae; genus Trididemnum; species Trididemnum clinides. Next base: position 16,326,761 of record OY776298.1, read on the forward strand.
ACTCACCGGTCGAAAACCACTGATCTAGAGTAAGTGTTTGGATATTAGGCAATCAAGACAAGCCAATGATAGCGCTAGTATTGTCAAGCGTGCCAAAGAAAGATTTCGCAATAGCGAAACGCTACAAAAAGCGCAGCAGAAGGCCAAATGCCACGATTATCGAAAGAGTCTGAGTTTGTTTAACAAACTCCTGTCTGCATATAACCGGGCGCTGGGTCTTGATATGAGCAGCCTCCAACAAATTAAGGACGAAGGAGCTACGTGCTGTGGCGAGGATTGAAAACCGCTTGTTATCATAGTTTCATGCACATTGTTCATTTTCTAAAAGATGCTAACCAATGGCAGAGCCACAATCCGATTTGGTGTCGTTTCGTTTGCACGATCTGTGTGGTTGAGATCGGCGTGGATGGATCCATTGTTGTCTTAACCATTGCAGAACATGTTGCTTGATGCGATTCTGTAGTCGTTGAGATGTTCGCCCCATGTACCGACTATCACAGTGGCACTTATATTCATATATGACAAAACGTTTCTGAATGGCAGGTAGAACATCCTTGCGGGCCGCAGGCAGCATGCGATTTGACGTAACGACCAAGCGGGTGCTGACGGAACCATAGCAGCTTTCCACGGCGGTTATGACTTCTTTTTCCAAGTTTGTGGATGGCTTACCAATCCAAGGGACCCTCAAATACACACAGCATTGTTGTGAGACAAATCGCTTAAAGCTGGAGAACTGAACGATTTTCTTGGTGATCAGCGCGTTGATGACATTTTTAGAATAGTCATTGTTCAGTAATATTTTCTTGATCCGTTCTATTTCTCCATTGAGTCTACGCTTGGTGGAGATCATTAGGGCTCGATGAACCAATGTAGATATTAGATTTAATTTACGTTTGAGAGGACTAAAAGAACTCACAAACATGTTTATGTCGAAAGAACAAATAATGGCCATGAAACCTGGGTATACCAGAAACCCACTTTCACTGGCCAGTATTTGCGTTGCAAGTCCTTTAGTCCCCTTAAACGTAAATTAAATCTAATATCTACATTGGTTCATCGAGCCCTAATGATCTCCACCAAGCGTAGACTCAATGGAGAAATAGAAAGGATCAAGAAAATATTACTGAACAATGACTATCCTAAAAATGTCATCAACGCGCTGATCACCAAGAAAATCGTTCAGTTCTCCAGCTTTAAGCGATTTGTCCCACAACAATGCCGTGTGTATTTGAGGGTCCCTTGGATTGGTAAGCCATCCACAAACTTGGAAAAAGAAGTCATAACCGCCGTGGAAAGCTGCTATGGTTCCGTCAGCACCCGCTTGGTCGTTACGTCAAATCGCATGCTGCCTGCGGCCCGCAAGGATGTTCTACCTGCCATTCAGAAACGTTTTGTCATATATGAATATAAGTGCCACTGTGATAGTCGGTACGTGGGGCGAACATCTCAACGACTACAGAATCGCATCAAGCAACATGTTCTGCAATGGTTAAGACAACAATTGACCCGTCCACGCCGATCTCAACCACACAGATCGTGCAAACGAAACGACACCAAATCGGATTGTGGCTCTGCCATTGGTTAGCATCTTTTAGAAAATGAACAATGTGGGTAACACTAATTTAATGAATTCGGAATTGTCGGAATAGTCGGAATAGACACTAAATTGAGGAACTGTCGGAATTGTCGGAAATGTCGGAATGACGCTTTTCCTAAAAAGAGGAACGTCGGAACAGTCGGAATTGTCGGAATAGTTAAAAATTTTTTAAAATACGAGCTATTTGAATTCACCGACAAATGTTACGTAGGCAGAACACAATCCATCATAGCATTACATAAATCAAATAACACACATCGGAATAATGTGATAGCAAAATGCTATGCATATTGCTAGACGCTCAGGTGACTTAATGAATTCGGAATGGTCGGAATGATGTAATAACAAAATGCTACGCATGTTGGTAGACGCTGAGCTAATTTATTGAATTTGGAATGGTCGGAATGATCTGATAGCAAAGTGCTACGCATATTGCTAGACGCTGATCTAATCTAATGAATTCGGAACGGTCGGAATGATGTGATAGCAAAATGCTACGCATATTGCTAGACGCTCTGTTGATTTAATGAATTCGGAATGGTCGGAATGATGTGATAGCAAAGTGCTACGCATGTTGCTAGACGCTCTGTTTCTTTTATGAATTCGAAACGGTCGGAATGATGTGATAGCAAAGTGCTACGCATATTGCTAGACGCTCTGTTCATTTTATGAATTCGGAATGGTCGGAATGGTCTGACAGCAAAATGCTAAACATATTGCTAGGTGCTGAGCTAATCTAATGAATTCGGGATGTTCGGAATGATGTGATAGCAAAATGCTACGCATATTGCTAAATGCTCTGTTCATTTTATGAATTCGGAATGATCGGACAGATCTGATAGCAAATTGCTACGCATATTGCTAAACGCTGAGCTAATTTATTGAATTCGAAATGATCTGATAGTAAAACGCTAAACATATTTCTAGACGCTCTGTTCATTTTATGAATTCGAAACGGTCGGAATGATCTGATAGCAAAGTGCTACGCATATTGTCAGACGCTCTGTTCAATTGATGAATTCGGAACGGTCGAAATGATCTGATAGCAAAGTGCTACGCATGTTGCTAGACGCTGATCTAATCTAATGAATTCGGAACGGTCGGAATGATGTGATAGCAAAATGCTACGCATATTGCTAGACGCTCTGTTGATTTAATGAATTCGGAATGGTCGGAATGGTCTGACAGCAAAATGCTAAACATTTTGCTACGTGCTGAGCTAATCTAATGAATTCGGGATGGTCGGAATGATGTGATAGCAAAATGCTACGCATATTGCTAAACGCTCTGTTCATTTTATGAATTCGGAATGATGTGATAGCAAAATGCTACGCATATTGCTGGGTGCTGAGCTAATTTAATGAATTCGGAATGATGTGATAACAAAATGCTACGCATATTGCTAGACGCTGAGCTAATTTATTGAATTCTATCAGGCTATCAGACCTTGGTAATTCTAGTGTTGAAACGTGGTGAGAGCGCGTAGTTACTGAAATTGTGGCGAGCGCAGTGGGGGGTTTTTCTCAAATCTCACGTTTTGGCGCATGTGGCGGTGGCTTTCTACAAAAGATTCACAATTTTAGCTTCACCAGAGATATGAACATGTGCAGTAATTTAAAAGAGGTAAATAATGACTTTATATGGGGCGGGGAGGCGACATCTTGAAAAGGTTGAGAACCACTGATGTATAGGCTATATAGTCTATATATTCGATACCAATATGCACAAAGATTTCATTTAGCAGCAAGAAGCAGTGTAGTTACTAGTTATTGGGAGGAAGGAAACTAATTAGTAGAACTTTAGTATACGAGTCCTACCACATCTTGGTCAGTTTAGTATTGTGATCCTTCAACAGAAATTGATAGTATGTCGCGGTTGCACGATTTTTGCATTCTACTTTTAGTAAGTTGCGAATCACGAAAATCAGCAATGAATTAACATAAAATAACGAAACAAGCCTATCAAACTGAATTTGACCTTATTTGCAAAATACAGAATTAACAGTAATAAATCTAGTAGAATCTGTTGATTTACTAGCATCATCTCAAGATTAAAGCGTGGCCAGCAGAATAAATTGTCACTTCCTGATGGCCCGCTATAAAATTAGATTGGAGTACACTGATTTGGTAAAATGGAAACCCAATGAGCGGTTCATCAACAGGACCAATTAGTAACCATTACTTTACAGTGTAATTTGGTATTATTATCTTGTAAGTTTTAAACGGAGGTAAATCTCATTATTTTGTAATTTGGTAATTGCTTGAATACATGCATTGTGCTATAAATTCTTATTTGAATGACAATAGTGTTGTGTGATGCAAAAATCAATTTCTCCACCTCAATTACAAGATTTTGGAAATAGACCTTTGTCATTTGAAGAGGCTAAAACGTTATTGCTAAGTGATGAAAAGAAAATTTCAAATGTTGCGGCTGTAAAACCACAGGGTGGGTATGGATACTTTTTTCAAGGACCCACTTTGAGGGCCAAAAACGATTTCGTTTGCGATCAGTATCGATTTTATTCTGATGGAAGACATGTAAAAAACGGAGTATTGAAACGATATTACAAAATTAAGGTACCTGGTATCCAAAAAAAGTTGTGTCTTCTGAATTTCAAAGGCACGTTTACACGTTATATAATGTTTACAAAACTGAAGAAGAGAGTCCAATATGTTTGGTTCATTATGTTGGAAATTCAAGTTGTTATTTAGATTCTAAACATGGAAACGCCAAAAAAAAAACAGGTTACTATTTACCAACAGCGAAAACTGTTATGGAAGATATTGAAGGTAAAGTGGAAGGAAAAACCCCAAAAATGGTGTATGAAACAATGCATGTGATCAAAAGTCATCACAAAAGGCAAGACTGGATGCCAGTTGATCGGCCCAGAGATCGCAAACAATGCGAAAATGTGAAATACGCGGCATCACAAAGGAAAAAACTGACAAATGATGAGTTTTTTAGCTCAGTTGAATTGGCTATCCAGACCGATAACTTTGTACGGCAGTTCACGGTCTACCCAGACTTAGTTGTGCACCTTGCTAGCGATAATGTTTTGACCCTTACCAAGGATCTCATAAAGCAGTCTCGTACAAATTCGAGCCTAAAGCAGCTTGTGTCATACGACACAACATTTCTATTGGGTGACTTTTATGTTTCAATACTAGTTGCACGAAACACATGTTTAGTTGACGACCCAATTTTTCCTGTTGCTTTTCTCATCCATACCAAAAAATACAAAAAATACCATAAGGCATTTTTGGCTGATATTTTTGAAGAAACCGGACTTGCCAGTTCTAAAAATATTCCCATAATCACAGACAGGGAAAAAGGTATTACCGATTGCTTACAAACCAACTTCCCGACATTAACAAATATTTACTGCACAAACCACATCATAGGTGACATTAAGCAGTGGCTACAATCAAGTGGAACAAAAGATGATATCAAGGTGCTAAAGGACGACATCAGGAGATTAATTCAATGCCACACAAAAGAAGATTTTCACTCAACGTACAAAGTATTGTCCAGTACTTGGTCATTGCCGTTTGTCGAGTATGCCAAAAAGCATTTATATAACGATCTTATTGCTCATTGCTGCTACTTTGTAACATGCAAATTTGCTGCTTTTCCCAAAGGGCTAGTTGTGACAAACAACATAAGTGAAAGCATGAATCATGTTATCAAATGTGTTTCCGATCACAAACAAATGCCACTAGATTGCATAATTATGATATTCAAACAGATGCAAGACATGTTTTACTATGAGTTTCTTCGAGCCCAAACAAAATTGCTGTCGGTGCTGTATGGTTTGAAGAAATCTCAGAAATCCACATCGTTAAGCAATCAATTTCAGAGTGGTATCAATTGCAAAATACAGAATACTGCTCTCAGAAGTGGACAGTTTGTGATGCAGTTAATTGCCCAGGAAATAAACTCACAGTAAAGCAGCTGCTTTGCACATCATGCAGAAAATGGTATCACAGTTCCTGTATACCAAAAAAAGGTTCTTTGTCTGCTACTTACTACTGCTGCACAGAAAGTACATTATAATCAACAATGTTGATGCAGCAACAAAAAACTGTTTTGTTTTCAGTGTTGCCATATCGCGCAAATTGTCTACCTTTAGCTTTGATTGGCTGCTTGCACTATCTACTCAATGGCTAACAGCAAGCTTTTTGATTAGTCAATTAAAATGCGTCACATTTCACAAATTAGTAAACATTTCATAAATATAAAGTTTTCCTCTTTCTGAAATGTGGTATTGGATCATGCCGAATTTATAAAATTTGGATCATTCCAAATTCATAAAATTAGTTCAGCAGCAGGCAGTGTGCGTAGCATTTTGCTATCACATCATTCCGACCATTCCGAATTCATTAGATTAGATCAGCGTCTAGCAATGTGCGTAGCATTTTGCTATCACATCATTCCGACCATTCCGAATTCATTAGATTAGATTAGCGTCTAGCAATGTGCGTAGCATTTTGCTATCACATCATTCCGACCATTCCGAATTCATTAGATTAGATTAGCGTCTAGCAATGTGCGTAGCATTTTGCTATCAGATCATTCCGACCGTTCCGAATTCATCAAATGAACAGAGCGTCTGACAATATGCGTAGCACTTTGCTATCAGATCATTCCGACCGTTTCGAATTCATAAAATGAACAGAGCGTCTAGAAATATGTTTAGCGTTTTACTATCAGATCATTTCGAATTCAATAAATTAGCTCAGCGTTTAGCAATATGCGTAGCATTTTGCTATCACATCATTCCGAACATCCCGAATTCATTAGATTAGCTCAGCACCTAGCAATATGTTTAGCATTTTGCTGTCAGACCATTCCGACCATTCCGAATTCATTAAATCAACAGAGCGTCTAGCAATATGCGTAGCACTTTGCTATCACATCATTCCGACCGTTTCGAATTCATAAAAGAAACAGAGCGTCTAGCAATATGCGTAGCACTTTGCTATCACATCATTCCGACCATTCCGAATTCATTAAATCAACAGAGCGTCTAGCAATATGCGTAGCATTTTGCTATCACATCATTCCGACCGTTCCGAATTCATTAGATTAGATCAGCGTCTAGCAAATGCGTAGCACTTTGCTATCAGATCATTCCGACCATTCCAAATTCAATAAATTAGCTCAGCGTCTACCAACATGCGTAGCATTTTGTTATTACATCATTCCGACCATTCCGAATTCATTAAGTCACCTGAGCGTCTAGCAATATGCATAGCATTTTGCTATCACATTATTCCGATGTGTGTTATTTGATTTATGTAATGCTATGATGGATTGTGTTCTGCCTACGTAACATTTGTCGGTGAATTCAAATAGCTCGTATTTTAAAAAAATTTTAACTATTCCGACAATTCCGACTGTTCCGACGTTCCTCTTTTTAGGAAAAGCGTCATTCCGACATTTCCGACAATTCCGACAGTTCCTCAATTTAGTGTCTATTCCGACAATTCCGAATTCATTAAATTAGTGTTACCCGAACAATGTGCATGAAACTATGATAACAAGCGGTTTTCAATCCTCGCCACAGCACGTAGCTCCTTCGTCCTTAATTTGTTGGAGGCTGCTCATATCAAGACCCAGCGCCCGGTTATATGCAGACAGGAGTTTGTTAAACAAACTCAGACTCTTTCGATAATCGTGGCATTTGGCCTTCTGCTGCGCTTTTTGTAGCGTTTCGCTATTGCGAAATCTTTCTTTGGCGCGCTTGACAATACTAGCGCTATCATTGGCTTGTCTTGATTGCGTAACGTCCAAATTAACCACATAAAACACTTACTCTAGATCTTACCTTTTGGCACGATATTGCCACTAATGGGAGTGTCACAAAAAGTTTATAGCTCAAACAGCTTTTTTTAAAGCTATATATCAAAATTCTGTGCCGCCAACAAGATTTTTAAGTAAGTCTTCCTTTGACCATTCTTTTTGCATGGCCAAATCAACGCAACTGAGACTCTTCCATACGCAGCACCTCAATCTTAAAATATTTTTGATTTTTGGCGCTACAAACTTTTTCAATTCATGATGCACTCTATATTCTTCTAAAATGTCCCATTCTGCACTAAAGATCGCATATCCATTATTGATTATCAATAATTCATGGCCGTAGATGAAAACAGAAACAAAAACCAACGCAAGGATCAAAGTCTTGGGCATGCTTATACGGCTCTTGCTTTATCTCAACTGAACTTTGAAGCTCACTCACCACTCCAACTGCTTACCAATTTGGATATCGATTGCTTTTTTCTTATCTGTTATCAGTCGCAAACGTGACTCCTAACACCTTTAACTTCTCCATTTGCTTCAAAGTTTCTTGGTGAATCTGCAGATTCATTTGATCAGGTGCTTTTAAAAGTCGTTTACTACGTCAGTTTTCATAATACTTACATTACAAGTTGTTGTAAATTGCAAATACTCTATAAAAAAGTTTTTTGACTGATCCAAATATTTCTGCTGCTTCTTACGCAAGAGAGCAGGTGTTGGCAAATTCATTCATGGTGATGCTAAGCTTGAATCTGGATGTTTTTACTACCGTTTATACAAGAGAGCAGGTGTATGCGAATTCATTCTTAGGTGTTGTAGTATCGAACTTAAAGATCTTGCTTGCTATTATGTGTTGTCATAGTGATATGATTACCGTAAATACCCGCGTATAAGACGCATTTTTTTCTTAAGAAGTTGACTTAAAAACCCAGGTGCGTCTTATCCATGGATACTTTTTTTATAAAAATTATTCATTTATCATAATATCAAAAATTTATTACAAAAATTTCAAAACTATAATATTTATCAATATATATCTTCGTCGTCATTGTCCTCATTAAACAAAGCATCCCACTCCTGTTGTGTTATGCAATCATCATGATAGTCCAGCTCTTCCTCCCTTTTGTCGTCATCATCGTTGTCTGCGTCGTCCATCCAGAGAATATCGTCTTCCGTGCCGTCTAACATGTTGCTGATAGAACATTTCTTGAATCCCTTCACCACGGTCTTGATTGGCAATTCTTTCCAAGCGTTTACTATCCACCGGCAGATCGTAGGCATGTCGACTTTCCTCATGTTGCCGCTCTTGGTGAAAGTATGTTCACCATGAATCATCCATTCGGCCCATTTCTGCTTTAATGCTGCTTTAAATGGCTTATTCACAACGACATCCATCGGTTGCGGAATACTGGTCATGCCGCCAGAGATGACGACGAGGTGTGTATTGTGCCGCTTCAATTTTGATTTAACATTGTTGGTTGTATGGCATCGGAAGGCGTCTAACACCAGCATCGATCGCTGTTTCTCCAGACCCCCTTTGCGTTTCATCCATACTGTTTTCAGCCAGTCGTCCATTATGCTGTCATTGAGCCATCCTTGTTCTTGCACCCTAACTATCACCCCACTCGGGAACTTGTCTTTGGGCATGGTTTTTCTCTTGAAGACGACGTGTGGTGGTAACTTCGTACCATCAGCCATACACCCAAGCATCACGGTGAATCGGTTCTTTTCATTTACAGTCGATCGCATAATGACAGACCTTACACCTTTGATGGTTACTGTTTTCTCGGATGGCAGGTCGAAAGTCAGCGGAGTCTGGTCGGCGTTTCCAATCTGGCTCATGTCGTAGTCGTATTTCTGACGGATTTTGATGACATAACTTTGAAATTTCATTAATAACTCCTCGTGGTCGCTGGGTAGTCGCTGATTAATGGTAGTTCTTCGTCTTATTGATAAGTTATTTCTTCCAAAGGATCTCCTGCACCAATTCATCGACGCTTTGAATTCTGTGATGCTTTGCTCTTTCGCCAATCTTAGAGCCTGTAAACGAACGGTAGTGGCGTTGACTCCCAGGCAGTCTCGACGAGTATCTTGAATCCATTTAATGAGCGTCTTTTCCAGGTTAGGGTGGTGAGCCTTCGAGCCTCTGTTCGCCCTCTTCATCTTTCGCATTTCCTTGATGGTACTTTCGGCTTTTCTCCATTTTCTAATCACGCATTCTGTCGGACCAAATTGCCACTCAGCTGCCCGGTTCCCGTGTTCTTTGTTTGTGTTTACCCCTCCTATTTCTTCGGATGGAGGTACGGCATGAACGGTAACTCAGGTTCATGCCGTCAAACTAATTGATATTAGGCTAGAGGAAAGATGGCAGCCCATTTCGAACCAGTCTTGAGTGCCTGGTAGCCCCACCATCAACAAGGCGGACTGCCATTGGTGGGTACCCAAGAGTCGTCTGACATGCTGGGTTAGCAACTTCACAATTATAATCCGGTGAAGTACGGGAGGGCCACATGTCTGCCACATAAACACGGAGGCATCCCGTTAAGTGCCTTGCCCAAGGACACAACAAGCAAGCTTGCCGGCTTGTTCTCCACGCTATCCTTTTTTTTGCTGAGCGCCAAGCAGGGACGCTAAGAATACCATTTTTTAAGGTCTTTTGGTATGACCCGTGTTCTTTCGCGTACTTGATCACTTCCATTTTAAACTTTGAAGTATAGCTCTGTCGTGTTGTCTTCGTCATGTTGACTGGGTAAACTAGAACTAGAGCTAACCAAACACGCTACTAAACTAAATTACTGAACTAACACTAAGACAGCAAACAACTAAACCGACAAACGATATTGTGACGCAATAATACGAACCAAACCATAGCATTTGTACAGCAACCCTGTAATGAATAATTATCTGAAATTGAAAATTAACATGCTATCGAGAATGTCATAAAATCAAAATGAACACACAGGTATCTACTTGAAACAGGCAGACTCGATTCATAATGACGGCACTTAAGATTGTTAATCAAAGATTTTGAAAATTAAAACATCGCTGCCTTAATTTTCTATAGCTGCCGCATTTATCGCACTAACGTTGGCGTCAGCAGCTTTGATTAGTAACTCAAAATTAAGATGCGTCCTATACACAGGTACACAGTTTTTCCATCGTTTTTAGGGTCAAATATCCACTGCGTCCTATACATGGTATTGTCCTATACGCGGGTATTTACAGTAGCACTTTATTTGCCGTAGTCGTGTTTACATGCTGATGGTGCTGAAATACAATTAAGCTCACTATGTTTGCCAAGATACAGGTTTGATTGATTATTACAATGATGGCCAACACTACACCATCATTTATCAAAACACTCGACTGCGTGGGTTATGGGGTAAAGTCTATTGAAGTAAACTAAATGGAACATCATTCCATGTCATGGAGTAGGCTATAAACGTTCGTAGTGTTCATGTGCCAAACAAAGGAACAAAATATTCTAATCGAATTTACTCAGTTAAAATCTGCCTTTATCCTGTGATCGTAAATAGCAGAGTGGATTGGTAGAACAATGGAAACTAAAAATGTAACCTGTTCTTGATAATAATAAACCATGTTACAGCATTCTTGCTTTATTACCAAGTGTTGTTAGTGTACGTTTAAGATCACATTTATTCCAACGCCTCACTTTAACATTTGTTTGTGTACTTTGTGACAGCTTCAAATTACATTAAATTTCAGTTTACAGTCAATAACAAATACAATCGCTTTGATGAAATTTATAGCCAACCCAAAGCAAAGCATGAAAAAATGTTGGCATGAAGAGAAAAAACTGTAAGTTGCGGAGATAAGGGCAAAAAAGCATGGCTTACAATGTAATAAAAACATTAAAAAGATGAACATGTCTAATAAACAATTTTCAAACATTTACCTGAAGTTGATTGTTTTTTATTCGCTAGATGGTCTTTGTTTCGAGATAAAATGATTTGCTGTAACATTTGCAATACTAATAGCCAAAACTATTAATATATTTGTCACTATCATACTAGAGCTAGTAATATGTTTGAAGGCAGAATGTGTATGCTACTAAGACTGTAAATTAAAATCAGAGTGCACTGAATTTTTTATTTATTTATGCGAATGAGCTCATGCTCACTTTGCACATCTTTCGTCAGACTGGGCCACCACGACGGGCAGACTGCTTGGCCCCACCATCTGTCTGCCACATAAACACGGAGGCATCCCGTTAAGTGCCTTGCCCAAGGACACAACAAGCAAGCTTGCCGGCTTGTTCTCCACACTATCCCCATGCGCTGAGCGCCAAGCAGAGGAACTGTGAATATCATTTTTTAAAGTCTTTCGGTATGACTCGACTTGGGAAATGAAACTCAGGTCTACCAACTGCCTAGTGGACGCTCTAAGCACTACGCCATTGCGCCGGTAGAGCACTGTAGGAATACAAACAGGGAGATTCTCAAATCCTGGTGGGCAGTAGTCGTTATTGAATTTCTATTTCCGTCTTGCGGCCAATGCCAAATGCCACTTCTTGCGTAGTTTGTAAAACTGCACCGTACATATAACGTTTACAAATCTTGACATGTTACATTTATGAAGTTCTAAGTATGTCTGTTTACGTTAACATGTTGTCATGAAAATTGCCTTTTTTCCATCTGTTTTACTACCGAGTATCAATAAATTTTGTCCTCTGAGCTGTTCCGAAAATTTTAATGATCGGCTGCTTACTTTTATCAACTAAATATTGTTTCGCATTCTTTCCACGCCGTAAGACAGCAATAAAAAATTCAATAACAACTACTGCCCACCAGCATTTGAGATTTCCCCCCTGTTTGTACTAGTTATACAGTGCACTCTGATTTTAATTTACAGTCTTAGTAGCATACACATTCTGCCTTCAAACATATTACTAGCTCTAGTATGATAGTGACAAATATATTAATAGTTTTGGCTATTAGTATTGCAAATGTTACAGCAAATCATTTTATCTCGAAACAAAGACCATCTAGCGAATAAAAAACAATCAACTTCAGGTAAATGTTTGAAAATTGTTTATTAGACATGTTCATCTTTTTAATGTTTTTATTACATTGTAAGCCATGCTTTTTTGCCCTTATCTCCGCAACTTACAGTTTTTTCTCTTCATGCCAACATTTTTTCATGCTTTGCTTTGGGTTGGCTATAAATTTCATCAAAGCGATTGTATTTGTTATTGACTGTAAACTGAAATTTAATGTAATTTGAAGCTGTCACAAAGTACACAAACAAATGTTAAAGTGAGGCGTTGGAATAAATGTGATCTTAAACGTACACTAACAACACTTGGTAATAAAGCAAGAATGCTGTAACATGGTTTATTATTATCAAGAACAGGTTACATTTTTAGTTTCCATTGTTCTACCAATCCACTCTGCTATTTACGATCACAGGATAAAGGCAGATTTTAACTGAGTAAATTCGATTAGAATATTTTGTTCCTTTGTTTGGCACATGAACACTACGAACGTTTATAGCCTACTCCATGACATGGAATGATGTTCCATTTAGCTTACTTCAATAGACTTTACCCCATAACCCACGCAGTCGAGTGTTTTGATAAATGATGGTGTAGTGTTGGCCATCATTGTAATAATCAATCAAACCTGTATCTTGGCAAACATAGTGAGCTTAATTGTATTTCAGCACCATCAGCATGTAAACACGACTACTTTAAGTTCGATACTACAACACCTAAGAATGAATTTGCATACATTGCTCTCTTATATAAACGGTAGTAAAAACATCCAGATTCAAGCTTAGCATCACCATGAATGAATTTGCCAACACCTGCTCTCTTGCGTAAGAAGCAGCAGAAATATTTGGATCAGTCAAAAAACTTTTTTATAGAGTATTTGCAATTTACAACAACTTGTAATGTAAGTATTATGAAAACTGACGTAGTAAACGACTTTTAAAAGCACCTGATCAAATGAATCTGCAGATTCACCAAGAAACTTTGAAGCAAATGGAGAAGTTAAAGGTGTTAGGAGTCACGTTTGCGACTGATAGCAGATAGGAAAAAAGCAATCGATATCCAAATTGGTAAGCAGTTGGAGTGGTGAGTGAGCTTCAAAGTTCAGTTGAGATAAAGCAAGAGCCGTATAAGCATGCCCAAGACTTTGATCCTTGCGTTGGTTTTTGTTTCTGTTTTCATCTACGGCCATGAATTATTGATAATCAATAATGGATATGCGATCTTTAGTGCAGAATGGGACATTTTAGAAGAATATAGAGTGCATCATGAATTGAAAAAGTTTGTAGCGCCAAAAATCAAAAATATTTTAAGATTGAGGTGCTGCGTATGGAAGAGTCTCAGTTGCGTTGATTTGGCCATGCAAAAAGAATGGTCAAAGGAAGACTTGCTTGTGGAATGGTCTTAGCCATACCAAGTAGATTGCCATCAAGAACTTACAGGAGATATACTGTATTTGTCACTTGGCTTTAAATTGAACCAGTTGAGATAAATGATGCAACTGCAAAATGGGAGGTTTGTAAAGAACTGCAAGGGTTTCTGACCCAGCGATTTACTGGAAAAAAATCGGTTAAATGTGAAATAAGCATGTGTCCTATACTATAAAAAACAGCTTACATTTTATTTTGACACACTGTCTAGCGTTTTATGTGGTGTCATGAAAAAATTATCGCCGTAGTTAGAAGCTGCTCAGTAAAAGTAACAAAAATTGTAGTGTAATGCTAAGAGTTATCATTGTTGCATGCGACTTACAGGCAAGAAAACGGTACGGTTAATGCACATCTAAATTTGAAGGGTTTAAAGCCATTTGGCTTTTCATAAAAAATCATTTGTTTAAACGTACAATTAGGCATACTTTATCAGGCCCTTGCTCAAATATAATCTTAACAGAAACAGCTCGCAATAGAACGATGTTTGAATTATGACTTGCACAAAGCTTCTTGCTTGTGGAATGACAACACTGAAAAATGACTGGGCAACACACCCTTGTAAAAATATACAAACTGAGCTTTACTGACACCCCATGTTCTTGGTAGTATAGAATTTTATATTTCACATAATTTAAATTAATTCATGCAACTTAAATTTATTAATAACATTATTGTGATTTACTGAAACTGGAGTTGGTTACTGTTGGCAAAACAACCATAACTGCTTTAATCTTTTAAGCATTATCAGACAATTCAAGGTCAAATAAAATTAAGTCACTCTTTACCAACTTCAAGATAATATTCACTTTCACAAGATGCGAGTGACACTTTGAAATAAGTTTTTATTGCATTGATCCATATTTTATACCTCAAGTTATTTCAAGTGTGGATAATTCCCATGTTGTACTTCAGTTATATATTTGTAGAAATCCCAAATCACTAAGGCTTCTATGCAATAATAACAGAATTCGGATGCCGAGTCAGTAAATAGCATAGCTGTTGAAAAGTAAAATTATTTAAGGTTGCCGAAGAATGAAGAGAAAATTCACTAGTTAGATGATTCTCTGCTCCCAAATTATGCTAGCTAAAGATGTTAGAATTTTAAACAAGGTAATTAATAAAGCTACTGAATGTCACCTGGTGCTTAAAATTGCTCTAGTAATTTTTTGTCTCAAAGTACCGGTACTTAAGTAAAAAATGTTAATTAATTTTTACCTTTTGCCCAATTAAAAAAATTAATTGACTTGATTAACTCTTTTTCTTGCTATTATTGCCACTTCATATCCACTGCTGGCATTCATTGTGTAATCCAAGAAGCAAAATGTATTTTACTTTTTCATCTCTTGACACCACCTTTAAATCAAGTCTGCTAGTTCTTATTCTGTTTCTGTGCATTATTCACAAAGCGTTTCATCAAGTTGGAGGTTCGTCATTATTTTAGTACACTTTCCATAAGCACGTTTATCTTGCTTGAGGTACCACACTCAATTCACATTTAACCTCTTACCACACACACTTCAATCATTTTGCCTCTTGTTTTTCTCCTTTTAACTCGCTTGCGGTAATTTCTCTTATTAAAACTAACCTCCAAACCCTTGCTTTTAGGCAATGGCTACAGTACCGGCACCGGTACTTTAGTTTCAGACACTAAAATACCGGTAAACAAATCTGATTGGTTGCATTCAACACGTGAAACAAGCGTCGGTATATCCGATCTTGGCGCCATAACTCTGCATGTACGACAGTCGTGCATTACAACGTGTGCAGTCAAGCAAAACTGTTAGAAGTGTTTGATTGATAGGAATGAGCACATGAGGATATCCAGGATGACACCAAGGCTACCTAGAAACACAAGGCGTGTCGCGTCACGCAAAATATCTGATGACGTCATCACGTGTAGGAAGAAAGCGAAAACGTACGATTGTAAAATGCCTTGGAAGCGCATAGATCAGTGGTTCCCAATTTTTGTAATGGACCGCACCCCTAAATTATTTTAATATGTTCTCGCACCTATAAAATATCGTGATATGTTTTTGCACCCTTAAAGTATCTTAATATGTTCTCACACCCCTAAAACATTTTAACATGTGAAGAATTCGTAATCTGTTCCGAACCAAGATGTGGGCCGATTTTTAAGTCACGGCCGAAATTGCATGTGTTGACATTTTTTTAACATCTCGGGCTGAATTGAAGGCCATGCGCTAGGCATGTAAGTAATCTGTAATTAGACACAGGTAGTGCAGAACAATTAGCACAAGATGAACTGAGCATGACAGTACAGTGATGCAACACAGAAATCCGAATGACCATCTCGCACACCATAAGATGCTGCCTCGCACCCCTGGTTGGGAAACCATGGCATAGATTTACGGCTTAGAATTACACATAATCAAGTTGTTTATCTATTTTTCTAGAAAAAGGCAAATGATTTTCGAAATTTTACTGTTATTATGGGTCAGCTAGAAAAATGTGGGCTTATTTTTAAACATTGACAAATATATCAGTCATATGCACTGTAGTCTTCGAAAAAAACAACCAATTCACCGCTACATCACTACACATGCACGCCTGGCATACTTCAGTAGAGTGTTCGCAACTTTCTACGCTTGCCCAATTTGAATGAAGAAATCGTATTGTTTTTTAGAAAGCAACAGCTGTCCAGTAATACATTTTAACGAATGCATCGCCATAATTATTATTTTAGCGCAATGCGGACAATATCAAACGATGGATATAATTTGTCCAAAGCGGTTAAAATGGAATTACATGTACTAAGCGCTCGCGGCAAATCAGGTCTCAAAAATTCAACTTAGATTGTGATTTTTCTTGTTACATTGTGGCTAATTAGCGCAATACGCACAATATCAGATGATGAATAACTTACAACAAACTGGCTCGGCTAATGCTTTTCATTAGTTTTTAAAATTGCTTTCATTGCCCATTACAGAAACAATTCGTTATCTGCATTCGTCACTCGTTACCTTCTTATCGTTTTAAATAACTCCAATTAGGGGTGTACGCAAAAATTTTCTAAGGGGGGCGCGTAAACGACTTTTGGAAAATTTCATGGGGCAATCGCGGTGAAGACTTTTTTTGGAGATCAATATTCTGAGTGGTATATCAAAGGCAGTCCCGTAGCACTCCAACTTCGGGCCCCCCCAAAGTAAGCGCAAGAGCCCCTGCGCACAGGTCATATCACTTTAGAGGTGTAAAATTGAAAAGCTGCATTAAGAAAATACACCACAATTTGTACATAAGTAAACAGACTAATGTCAGAATAAAGCATGCCGATACCGAAGGTGCAAGTCATAAAAAATTCGGCACCGATGCCAGAGTTCAGTAGGACATTTATGCAGACACTGCGAAACGAAAGCAATGACACTGAAAAACATGAAAAAGTTATAAAAACACAGTATCATTTAAATATTCTGGAGCGAACCTTTTTGTTCGCAAATGCTGTTATGACATTGTCATAATCAAGAGATCGGGCGCAGTCATTTTCGATTGACAACATGGCTAATGAAGATAGTCTACTGTCTGTCATAGACGTTCTATTAAAAGTTTTGATCAGTTTCAATTTGCTGAAGCTTCTTTCAGCGCTGGCAACAGTCACGGGGCAAGTTAGTAAGATTCGAAGTGCGATGTACACATTCGGATACAATTCAAATAAATGAGTCTTTAGAAGATAGTTCAGAAAGTCTTGAGCCGTATTGAGATTGCGTTTTTTTTGTAAAATTAAAACAAACCGCTGTAGCTCAGCGCTCATTTCATCAGAATCAATGTCACCGAACTTTTTTTGGAACTCTTTACAGCAAGTAAGAAGAGCATTTTCTTGTTGCACAAGCAAAAGTTTGTCTCGTGTGTACAAAAACGAAAAGGCGGAAGAAACCTCACGTAACAAATTAAAGCGCTCCTTTATTGACATAATAGCCTGGTCTACTAATGGATAGAAAAAGTTGCTTTTAAATTTCAGTTCAGGAGTAGCTCGTTGTTCCTCTTCACCTTGGTAATCAAACAATCTTCTTTTCTTTCCACTTCTTGACGGAGGAAAAGAAGGATCAATATCCAATTCCTGTGCTATTTCAACAGCAGATGTTGCGGCACTGTCATAACCCGTTGTGCGATAGTTTTGCAAAAACTTTTCAGTTGCCTGGATTTCCGTTTCCATTGTATGAAGGAAGACTCCATACGATTGAAGAATCTTGCTTGCTTTATTGACTTGGAATAGGATATCATACCAAATAAACACCGACAAAAGAAAACTCCATTTTGATAAATGAGCTATCAACGATTTTGTTTCTGAGGCAGCTCTTCCATCTTTTCTTTCTATGGAAATGGCTTCCAAGTCTTTCAGTGCCAGCAACACCTCTTTTTAATTGTATCGAAGAGGTTTGATGCATTTAATTCTGCTTTCCCAACGAGTATCAGATTGTGACTTTATGGACAGCTCCACATGTTTCTTCAAAATTTCCCAACGCTGAGCAGAGGAAGAAAACAGCACATACAACCTTGTAAGTACTCCAAAAAATGTCAATGCTTCCGTCGATCAATTAGCACTGTCAACAACAACTAAGTTAAGGGTATGGTTTGCACAGGGCACGTAAACAGCTTTGGGATTGATGTCTAGCATTCTTGCTTGGACCCCAGAATGTTTTCCTTTCATGTTAGCACCATTATCATATGACTGACCTCGACAATCAGACAATTCGAGTTGCAGTTCGGTCGCTTTTTCTAAGAAAGCGTCCAACAAGCCTTTCCCAGTACTGTCACTTATTCTCAAGTAGCCAAAAAATGTTTCTTTAACAACAGCAGGTTCTTCATTACATAGTACATAACGGAGAATGACAGACATTTGTTCATGATGTGACATATCTGGAGTGCAGTCCAAAATTATAGAAAAATATTTTGCCAATTTCAATTGCTGTAAATTTTCTTTTTCAACTTCTGTCGCTAGCAATTCAATTAGTTCATTTTGTATGGTAGGACTCAAATAGTGATCTTTAGTGTTTTTATTCTTGATTCTGTCTTGAAGCTCTTTTAGGATCGGATCTCTTCTTGCCAAAAGCTCAAATATACCCAGAAAATTTCCATTGTGAGGAGATCCTAAGACTTCTTCAGATCCTCTAAAAGCAAGATTCCTTTCCGATAGAAACAAGGCAATGTCGATAAGTCTCTCTAAAACATTTCTCCAAAAACGTCTTTCATTGAAAAAAATATTCATCTCGCGTTTGTCGATAGTGGATGAATTTCTTATCCCTTCAGCTAGCAACATTCATTGACTGCAGCATTCTTGGTGGGAAATGCCGTTTTCATGGTCTTTCAGTTTTTTCGAAAAACCCTCCCATGTATTTATACCACTACAAAAGGGGCTTAGTGTTTTTCCAAATAGCTTACAACAAAAGCAAAAAACTTGATCTAATTCCCCAGAATAAACTAGCCACGACCGTGAAACACTTTCACCATTAGGTAACACACGTTTATAATGGTTGGAGGAAAAACGTCGCCTTGGAGTTGTGTTATTATATGGAAAATTCATTATTAGTTGATGTGGTCCACGCTTTACTATATCACATCGTTGAGCATCAGAAATACTTTCAGGCCATTTACATGGGTCATCAGGGATAGGGGTAAATTGAGATTCAGTTATTTTTGATATTGAAGGTTGCGTATTGGCAGGTAAATTACAACTTACATTTTCTGGAAATTCACAATCACTTTGATGCTGATCGTCATAGTCTTCTTTTTCTTGTACACTATAGTTTTCTTCATCCCTCTCGGTACTAGTGCCAGGTCTACTCTGCTCAGTAATCTTGAAAAAATCTGTCATCTTGGGCAATTTCGCTACAGCATCTCGAGCAGTGGCTGCTTCTTTTCTCTTTTGAGCACCACTTTTTGAACGTTTCATTCTGTACAATGTCAATAAAATACTTTATCTGCACTCTGCAGTGTATATATATTGTCCCGGTATTTATAGCCAAACAGAATTCCAGACCATTCTATGATTGTTGCGTAACAACGGCATTGTTACGTCAATCGAATATTCAAGATTCTACCAGAAAATCAATCGAAATATTCTAGATTCTGCGAGATAAAATGACGTTGCATTCACTTATGATGTCACAAGCCAATTTCTTCCTACAGTTTAAATCGGTTGTAAACAAGTCTGCTGAACTGAAAATAGTCACGTAACCAAAAAGCAATTTCAGACTAACTTGGCCCCCCAAAGTTGGCCTGGCCCCCCCCCAATTGGGGGGTTCGGAAGCGGCTGCTACGTCTCTGTCCGCAGGCGCAGTATGAAGGATTCTCCCAGTTCTAGTGAGATGAGACCTAACAGTAGGCTGTCTCCGTTGCAGCGGAGACGAGAGAGAACACAGCAAGCGTGTCGAGGGAGCAGAAGTTCCTCGGTGGAAATCGAGGGAACCTGTGTGCCGAAGAATTTAGATGAGACAGTGCGCCTGCAGTCCGAAGAAAGAAAAGAGTGAATACTAGAGATAAAAGGACAGAGAGACTACAAGGGATTGCAGAGGGCGCAAGTAGCGCTCCCCGTCTGGCCAGCTCATCAGCCGCGTAGTTCCTCGGGAGAAACGGGTGTCCGGAGACCCATTGTAGCCTGATAGAACAGGAGAAAAGAGAAGACAGTTCCTGCCAAATCTGCCAGAGAGATTGAGGTAGAAGGAAAGATGGAGGATTGGATAGGGTGGCGAGGACACAGCCAGAATCAGTTAGGAGGAGAAGAGAAGAAAAGCGGCAGACTTGTTGGTGCTGCCGAGACCAGCAAAGAGCTAGAAGAATGGTGCAGGCTTCAGCGGAAAAACTTGAGCATACTGGGCCTGCCGAAAAGAAAAGAGTGGCCTCAGTCCCACAGAGAGAGCAGTTGGCAAGTACGCTAGAGACGGCTTTACCAAAAGAAAAGGGAACAGAGCCGTCAGTCCAGGGCACCAGATCGTGAGGTGGGAGAAAGACAAGATGAGCAAAGACCGCACCTTGGCGAGAGAAGGGAGATCACAGTGAGAGCATGGAGAGGAAACGGTGGACTGCACGATGAAAGAAGGGGGGTTCTAAGGAGGAGAGAGAGGACAAGCAAGAAAAGCTTCCCTAGAGAAAGTAGAAGGAAGCATGAGCGGGTAAGTGGATGCAAAATCTCTCCAGGACGATCTGCGCAGTCTTGGTTTTACTCCAAGTCTGGCCAAACCTAAAATGGAAAAGGAGATTGGGAGACGAAGAGCCCGCTCATAAGATGACAGAGCAAAATGAGTCATGGTGCTGGTAGGGGAAGAAGAGAAGCCTCGGAGAGAAGAAAGGGGATAGGGGAGGATGAGAGGCAGCCAGAGATGGTGCAACTAGCCGCTCGGTAAAGGCATTCCAATTTGGTGAAATTGGTAGCGCCTAAGAAAGGAAACCGTTTGGCTGAAGTATATATGAGAAGGGACCGAAGAAAAGCTTTATACAGAAGAGTAGGGGACTCCTTGAAGGGGCCCCATGAAGAAGCAGCAATACAGCGTAAGGCTTTGAGACGAGGGAAGAACTTGGCCTTCAGCGAAGATAAATGTTTAGAAAAGGAAAGAGTGTGGTCGAAGGTGACCCCAAGAAAGGTTGGAGTGGGATTGAAACGGAGGCGAGCGTTGAGTAAGAGGAGGTGGGCCTGGAGATTATCTTGGTGGGGATCCAATGAGAAGAAATGGGCTTCGCATTTACTCGCATTGAGAGGAAGTCATCAGTACTCAGACCAGCGCTCCAATCGAATCAAAGCTCCTTGTGTAACCTCCACCACGGTAGGGACCGAGGGGGAGGAGGACCAAACAGCCAGATTGCCAGCGTAAAGAGAGCAGCTGACAGAAGAAGGCAGAGAAGCAGGGAGATCGTTGATGAAAAGAGAGAAAAATACTGGGCCAAGAATGGATCCTTACGGAACATCTCGACGGGCTCGAAAGGAGAGACTTTTGTGATTTTGATAAACCATGCAAGCGCGCTTAACATAAAGAAAAGATTGAGCCCAACGAGCAAAACAAGGCCGGAGGCCAGCCGAAATGAGTCTATGAAAAAGGTCGGAGTGCCAGAGAGAGTCAAAAGATTTCAAGAAATCGATAGTGGCGTGGATCGTCCGAGAGCCCGGCCTCGGTTGGTTAAACCCACGCAAAGTAGACCGTCCAGAGCGGAAACCGACCTGATGGAAGAAAGAATGGAGTTCAACTCCAGAAAGAAGAGTAGACGAGATAAAATGACGCGTTCAAAACGCTTTGATACGCAAGAGGTAAGAAATAGAGATAGGCCGGAAGGAAGTAGGAGAGTCGAGAGGCTTTCCATTTTGTGGCTGGGAATAATAGAAGATGTCTTCCAGATGGAAGGAAAGAAATGCAGAGACCAGGAAAGATTGAAAATGTGAAGAAGAAAATCCATGCCAGAGCAAAGAAGATGCTTTAGCATGGGATAGGCAACTTTGTTTAGGCCCGAGGCAGTGGACAAAGAGAAATTAGAGGCAGCCGAAAGAAATTCAGCGGGAGATAAGGGAAAGCAAAAGGATGAGTGAGCTCAAGGCGCGTGGCTCGGCGGAGCTCGGAAAGGTAGCCTCTGGCTCTGCTACGCAGGGCTTTTGGCTGAGAAACAGAAAAGTGGGATCTCTGGTAGTCGGCGGAGACCGAAGCCAACTCCCTGGGAGAAGAACGGTTGGGAAAGTTAGAAAAGGAGGAAG
>OY776298.1:16349486-16397518 GCA_963675345.1 Trididemnum clinides
ATCAACGATCTCCCTGCTTCTCTGCCTTCTTCTGTCAGCTGCTCTCTTTACGCTGGCAATCTGGCTGTTTGGTCCTCCTCCCCCTCGGTCCCTACCGTGGTGGAGGTTACACAAGGAGCTTTGATTCGATTGGAGCGCTGGTCTGAGTACTGATGACTTCCTCTCAATGCGAGTAAATGCGAAGCCCATTTCTTCTCATTGGATCCCCACCAAGATAATCTCCAGGCCCACCTCCTCTTACTCAACGCTCGCCTCCGTTTCAATCCCACTCCAACCTTTCTTGGGGTCACCTTCGACCACACTCTTTCCTTTTCTAAACATTTATCTTCGCTGAAGGCCAAGTTCTTCCCTCGTCTCAAAGCCTTACGCTGTATTGCTGCTTCTTCATGGGGCCCCTTCAAGGAGTCCCCTACTCTTCTGTATAAAGCTTTTCTTCGGTCCCTTCTCATATATACTTCAGCCAAACGGTTTCCTTTCTTAGGCGCTACCAATTTCACCAAATTGGAATGCCTTTACCGAGCGGCTAGTTGCACCATCTCTGGCTGCCTCTCATCCTCCCCTATCCCCTTTCTTCTCTCCGAGGCTTCTCTTCTTCCCCTACCAGCACCATGACTCATTTTGCTCTGTCATCTTATGAGCGGGCTCTTCGTCTCCCAATCTCCTTTTCCATTTTAGGTTTGGCCAGACTTGGAGTAAAACCAAGACTGCGCAGATCGTCCTGGAGAGATTTTGCATCCACTTACCCGCTCATGCTTCCTTCTACTTTCTCTAGGGAAGCTTTTCTTGCTTGTCCTCTCTCTCCTCCTTAGAACCCCCCTTCTTTCATCGTGCAGTCCACCGTTTCCTCTCCATGCTCTCACTGTGATCTCCCTTCTCTCGCCAAGGTGCGGTCTTTGCTCATCTTGTCTTTCTCCCACCTCACGATCTGGTGCCCTGGACTGACGGCTCTGTTCCCTTTTCTTTTGGTAAAGCCGTCTCTAGCGTACTTGCCAACTGCTCTCTCTGTGGGACTGAGGCCACTCTTTTCTTTTCGGCAGGCCCAGTATGCTCAAGTTTTTCCGCTGAAGCCTGCACCATTCTTCTAGCTCTTTGCTGGTCTCGGCAGCACCAACAAGTCTGCCGCTTTTCTTCTCTTCTCCTCCTAACTGATTCTGGCTGTGTCCTCGCCACCCTATCCAATCCTCCATCTTTCCTTCTACCTCAATCTCTCTGGCAGATTTGGCAGGAACTGTCTTCTCTTTTCTCCTGTTCTATCAGGCTACAATGGGTCTCCGGACACCCGTTTCTCCCGAGGAACTACGCGGCTGATGAGCTGGCCAGACGGGGAGCGCTACTTGCGCCCTCTGCAATCCCTTGTAGTCTCTCTGTCCTTTTATCTCTAGTATTCACTCTTTTCTTTCTTCGGACTGCAGGCGCACTGTCTCATCTAAATTCTTCGGCACACAGGTTCCCTCGATTTCCACCGAGGAACTTCTGCTCCCTCGACACGCTTGCTGTGTTCTCTCTCGTCTCCGCTGCAACGGAGACAGCCTACTGTTAGGTCTCATCTCACTAGAACTGGGAGAATCCTTCATACTGCGCCTGCGGACATCCGTCCCAGGACACCTTTCATCTCATTCTTCACTGTCCGGCTACGGACTCTTTGGGCGGATCGCTCCTTGGCGACGCTCTGTCTCTCTACGACTTCTGGTTGAGGCCCCAAGAAGTTGCCGGGCTTCTGATGCTTCATGGTCGGATTACTCGCCCTGCCCCTATTCTTTGGAAGGGGTGGGGTAACAACAACAACGACAGGTCATTCCACCACTCCGGAAATCGGTCAAATTCACTTTTTAGAAAGCCGTTTTGCCGGTACTTTAGAGTTAAAAATAAAATACCAGCGCCAGTTTTCTATTCACTAGCTAAATGTTGCAATATTCAATAACATTTCCTTGGTAGCATTTTAGAGTTGGAAGCTATAGTCTCGGGGCCGTCATGAAGGCCACTGCACATAGGAATGCATTGTCACAAAAAACTGTACTGCCAGTTCTGCTCACCCCAGAAATCTAAGTCATAACCCCTGCTAAAGTAGATGTCTTGATCATGTAGGCCTAATGCTTGTGTATGTGTGTAAAAAATTGGAAATTTTTGCAAATACTCAGGATAAGATCTGAATTAAAAAGAGACCGACTAAGGTAGTGGAAAATGAATTTGGTGAAGATTATGTGTTGGTGGGAAAATTTCAAATTGTCTAAAAGTGCAATTTGGACAACATAGATAGCTAGAAGAAGGAAAGTATGATGTTTCTCTTCGCTAGATCTGCGAGTGTTAAAAGAATATATGTGTTGTCTGCTTTGAAACTGAAGCTAAGTGAGAATGCTGTGACCTTAACAAATTTTCTGTTGATTGGAATTACTTCAAAATTTGTGCACTCATTCTGATATACCAATATCCATAACAGACGAGGATTTATTGCAGCTCATGAATACCTTCCAGTTATCACATACGTTGCTGGATATTGCCATCAGTGGGGTACGGATGAGGGCTCCCCTTCAGAAACACGTTAAACATCATTTTCAGCCATTATGCTTGTAATGTTAACAAACAATCCCTCTGATATACCACTCAGAATATTGATCTCCAAAAAAAGTCTTCACCGCGATTGCCCCATGAAATTTTCCAAAAGTCGTTTACGCGCCCCCCTTAGAAAATTTTTGCGTACACCCCTAATTGGAGTTATTTAAAACGATAAGAAGGTAACGAGTGACGAATGCAGATAACGAATTGTTTCTGTAATGGGCAATGAAAGCAATTTTAAAAACTAATGAAAAGCATTAGCCGAGCCAGTTTGTTGTAAGTTATTCATCATCTGATATTGTGCGTATTGCGCTAATTAGCCACAATGTAACAAGAAAAATCACAATCTAAGTTGAATTTTTGAGACCTTATTTGCCGCGAGCGCTTAGTACATGTAATTCCATTTTAACCGCTTTGGACAAATTATATCCATCGTTTGATATTGTCCGCATTGCGCTAAAATAATAATTATGGCGATGCATTTGTTAAAATGTATTACTGGACAGCTGTTGCTTTCTAAAAAACAATACGATTTCTTCATTCAAATTGGGCAAGCGTAGAAAGTTGCGAACACTCTACTGAAGTATGCCAGGCGTGCATGTGTAGTGATGTAGCGGTGAATTGGTTGTTTTTTTCGAAGACTACAGTGCATATGACTGATATATTTGTCAATGTTTAAAAATAAGCCCACATTTTTCTAGCTGACCCATAATAACAGTAAAATTTCGAAAATCATTTGCCTTTTTCTAGAAAAATAGATAAACAACTTGATTATGTGTAATTCTAAGCCGTAAATCTATGCCATGGTTTCCCAACCAGGGGTGCGAGGCAGCATCTTATGGTGTGCGAGATGGTCATTCGGATTTCTGTGTTGCATCACTGTACTGTCATGCTCAGTTCATCTTGTGCTAATTGTTCTGCACTACCTGTGTCTAATTACAGATTACTTACATGCCTAGCGCATGGCCTTCAATTCAGCCCGAGATGTTAAAAAAATGTCAACACATGCAATTTCGGCCGTGACTTAAAAATCGGCCCACATCTTGGTTCGGAACAGATTACGAATTCTTCACATGTTAAAATGTTTTAGGGGTGTGAGAACATATTAAGATACTTTAAGGATGCAAAAACATATCACGATATTTTATAGGTGCGAGAACATATTAAAATAATTTAGGGGTGCGGTCCATTACAAAAATTGGGAACCACTGATCTATGCGCTTCCAAGGCATTTTACAATCGTACGTTTTCGCTTTCTTCCTACACGTGATGACGTCATCAGATATTTTGCGTGACGCGACACGCCTTGTGTTTCTAGGTAGCCTTGGTGTCATCCTGGATATCCTCATGTGCTCATTCCTATCAATCAAACACTTCTAACAGTTTTGCTTGACTGCACACGTTGTAATGCACGACTGTCGTACATGCAGAGTTATGGCGCCAAGATCGGATATACCGACGCTTGTTTCACGTGTTGAATGCAACCAATCAGATTTGTTTACCGGTATTTTAGTGTCTGAAACTAAAGTACCGGTGCCGGTACTGTAGCCACTGCCAGCAAGGCATCTTATAATAGCATCTTTTCTATTCCAAAAGTCAAATTAGTTGGTGGTGTTTATGAATGATTTGCTTAATGCATTTTACTTATCAGGGAGAAAATTACTAATCGGCTTTACATTTCTTTGACCAGACAAACTTTGAAAAGTATAACTTCATAGTTTGTTGTTGTTAAGCTATATATTTTGTCAGCATAATCAACGTAAATTATTTTACAAGTAGTCAGTCAACTTGTAACTTGTGAAATAATTTACGTTCATTATGCTGACAAAATATATAGCTTGACAACAACAAACTATCAAGTTATATTTTTTCAAAGTTTGTCTGGTCAAAGAAATGTAAAGCTGATCAGTAATTTTCTGTAATCAGTAATTAGAAAAGCAGATCAGTAACTAGAAAAAATTAGGCGGTGGCGATATTGCCATTAACGGCATTTTATCCTTGGAGGCTATTTCGCCATTAAATCAATCAATTTTAATGACAAATTAAACATGTGACTTTTGATTCTTTTTGAATGGCAAACCTACGTTCACATACTAGGCACTTCCATCCGGTGTACACTGCTTTTGTCTAAGTGCTCTGCCAATGACGATTTCAACGAAGCTGCACTATCCGCACGCCACAGCATTACTTGCCAAAATTTTAGCAAGCATAGCTATTCAAACAGACTGTTCATGTTAACAAGTTCATCCTTCGATGAAATACCCGTTCCGGTGTGCTCCTGCAGTGCGGGGGCCCCTGTAGTAGCTCGAGCACTGTAATCGCGCAAACCCTGTCGCAGAACTGTGTGGGGGAAATCTCCGCGTGTGATTGTTAAGTGGTATCTGGCGCTAGTCACGTTACTTATCGGGTCGCGCTGTGTAACACACCAGTCGTTATCCGTGCGGTGTGCTAGTTGTCGGAATCGGTAGCTATGCTTGGAGTGGAATAGGCAAAGTGGTGAACCTCTTGGCGGCCGTGCATTATATAAGCCGCGGTGCAGTCATTTGGGACCCACCGAAATCAGTTAAGCGCCTTTTTAATCTTACGCGCACATCGCAATTTTAAAGGCATAACCGGTAAAAACGGGGGCACAGGGGGCGAGGCATCCGACCCTCGTTTTCGAGTAGGACAAAGGCATTGGTTTTGCCCAGCAACCTAAAATCCAAACACTACGCGCCACACTACCCGCTTTATGGCAGTCCCGGGCTACATAGGCTCTGACAACATTGTTTTAACTAGCGCCACAGTTTGCACTTTTAACACTCTAAGTTGGCTTTTGCGCTGTTATGATTCGTGATACCACATCGCTTTACCCCGATACCGTAGCTATTCATTTTCTAATCACGCATCGCGTCCACCTGCAATGCAGGAACAACGTTAATTTCTAATTCTATGCACACAACGTCCCCCCCCCCCGGGGCGCTGCGTTGGGTGGGACGAGTCCTTGATGATGAGGCCAAAAGGCCCTGGGTCCAGGGATGGCCCCACCTATTTCGCTATCCTAACGTTGTTCGGATCGTGACCTTTTGCAAAAACTAATTTTCGTCCGCAGGTGTGTTGCGTCGTGTTTGGTGCCTGTGGGATTCGAGCTCGCGTCTTTCGAGCTAGTCTCCTCGCGCGCCGAGGCTCGCTGACGCGTAATCGGGTGCCGACAACTATGCCTTAAAGCACTGCATTTAGTTTTTAACCTTCGAAACGTCTTTATACGCCAACCCACTCGTTGGGTGATTAACTTCATGTAGAGATGTCAGTTTTAGTTCGTACTTGAACGGTTAGCAGTAGGGTCGAAACGAACCTGGCTCAAAAGTAAACGGAAAGTAAGTCTTCTGCTTTGTGTTAGATTGTTTGGGTATGTTTCGTATACAGTCCCATGTAGGATATTGGCCAGGTTGGGGGGCACCTAAAGTGTCTTGCACTCGACATCAGACTTAGTGATGACGATGTGTTTCAACTACCCGTACCTCAGTTACGACCCAGCCCATCTTGCCATATTAACCATGCTTTGCTGTTTCCTTCTCGCTTACAAGACGATCTCTATCAATCGTAATCACGTGGAGCTAACAATCAAACACACATGAATGGTGACGGTAAAATAGCCTCCAAAGAAGAAAATATCATCGACAGCAAAATAGCCCCTGTCTTCAAAAACTCCAGATATAAACTACTTTGGTTCTACCCCGACAAGAAAAAAAGCAGTTATTAAAAATTTTTGCAAAATTATAAAAAAGACTTAAATTGCGATATTTTTTATCAGCAGGTTTGCTCTTATTTGCTGCCATTTTTTTCTACCATAACTAATCAAGTACGGGGTAAGTTGGCACATGAAATAATAGATGAATAAAACTAATAAATTGTGAATAGCAATGAAATCACATGGCTTGATGTAAGTTGAATTAAAAGTTAAATATAAATGTAGCAGACTACAGTAGGCTGCTCTATTCTGTTATCAAAAGAATATTATTGCAAACTTCTATTATCTATCTTGCACTAACATTTTTATCGGTATCAAACATCCTACAGTCATCTACCGCACATATTTTCGCTAACCAATAAATATTCTATTGTAGTAGCACGCACATCAACTTGGCAACCCACTCAATATTCAGTGTACCACTCGGAGAGTTTATAGTAAGCGAGATCTATTTAAAACCCTTATCTCTATGAACCCAGCAGGTGATCACCATAACCGTATCACACATCGATTTATTGAGTTATAAAGGCAATCTACGCGCTTTATATGCATGTCAGTCTACGCGCTTTATATACATGCATATAAAGCGCGTAGATTGCCTTTATAACTCAATAAATCGATGTATGATACGGTTATTGTGATCACCTGCTGGGTTCATAGTGGTAAAGGTTTTAAATAGATCTCATTTACTATAAACTCTCCCAGTGGTACACTGCATCTTTGATACGGATGGGATCCCCGTGCCAAAGTGGTAGCATGCATCACACGCGTGTTGTGTGCGAAGGAATTTGTAATAGAATGATACTGCATTTTCATAATATTGCAAATATGGGGTTTTGGCTTTTGGTAGTGACGGGACAGGCCCTGCTGATGAGTCCAAAAGGACGAAACGCGTCCAGGGATGGTCTCGTCAAATTATGGGAGAGAGGCTTTTATCATTTGCAATACTATTACTCTGTGAAATAACCACATCATTTGTGTGAACATGCATATGAGGCGCGTAGATTGCCTTTATAACTCAATAAATCCACTCAATATTCATACCCTTTATTCGAACCTTACTAACAATACTAAATAAAACAGTGGCAATTTACTTTCCAAATAAATCGAATCTATTGTTTTTGTTCTTTCTCTATTTTTACTCGGACATTTTACACTTCAAACTTTTTCAACCGATGTACGTTTCTCAGTCGTAAACTGATGCCATCGATGCAAAAGCATACGTTTGGTGGCGATATAGCAAAACAATATTTAATTAGGTACAAAGAAGCGACACTGTAGAAACTATCGCGCCTCTCCACAACCAGGTCATTGGCAAAGTTTTTGTATTTAATCTGTAGCTATTGGAGGTTTTGTTCTTTGTCTTGCAAAGAAGTAACCAGTAACATTAAAAGAAGACGCCGGTACAGCTTGAAGAACGCTAGCATAGAACTAAGTCTTTGCGTCAACTCTGTATAATAGGCAATACAGATGAAATGGTTCTGTAACATGCTTACCGCTACATATGTGCAGACGATGTTGCATTGATAGGGTTTTACCCTACGTTTAGTTAAACTGAAGACGCTCTTAGGCAACATTTCAATGAATGGCTCAAATCTTTTTGACTTAAAGAATGGTCGAACTAACCTATTTAAAAGTAAAACTGTGCTTTCCGTATTTCATATCGAAAATCCTTGGACCAACTAACAGATCAAGACTAAAAAATGTTAACTCTGAGATGCAAAGCAGTTTAAAAATATATCTTGGTGTCTGCTTAGATTGCAGATTGTACTTTTAAGTCTCATATGAACCCAACTTAACCGTAAAATTTCGAGCAGAACTGCTTTGATTACTAACTTGACAGGTACGGGATGGACTGCATTTTTACTACTCCAACAACATGAGCAGTAGCCCTAAAGTTAGCAATAACGCAAGAGTCTAATACTAGGCACCAGTGCGGTGCCGCAGTTAACATATACATAAGGTAGATCTTAAAGAAAATGAGGTAATGAGCCGGACCTATAGATGCCTCAGCAGACAAAATGTTTAATGTTTTGGCTGAAATTTCTCCCCCAAATTAACAATTAAAATTGGAAAACAGTGATCAAACCCTAGCAGGATAGTCTATCCAAGCGACTTTACTCCATATCAGTAAATGTTGAAAAAGGGTCTGCTATTAACAAACAAGGCACCTGCAGGTAATATGGCCATGCTGGCAATATGGCCCACTGCTCCGATCTCCGTATCTAAGAGAAGAAATATTTTTCCATTTTTATGAATTTGGAGTGGATCCATACTTGTATTGATTCGCACAGTTAGGGTTAGATCTGTGCAGTAATGAGTTCGCTACAGCGAAACAAAAGTTTGAAATCTTGAAATTGAGCGTTTTTATAAAATCTAGGATTTTTCACCCTTCCAAAAATGGGGTGTATGGTTGGGGAAACTTTAATTTCTTTTTAGCAGGGCAGGAAGGGATTGCTTCAGTTAAACTAAGTAGTTTTGTGTGCCTAAAAAGATTTAAGCATTAGTTTAATTGATATGAAATTGTTCGAGAGCCGTTGCAGGTAACAAGGCCCAACTCCTATTTATAGTGTAGGTGCCAAAAGTAATTACACAGAAAAGCTGAGTGGTTTAACATTTTTAGAAAGAAGACCTCATAGTTATTTTACAATATTATGAGGATTCTTTTGTGACTTTAGCATACTCATTTAAGTTACTGGTAATGGCAGGCTACTAAAGTAAGTACCAGTGCATACCGTGGGACTAGGCTAGTAGGCCAATGCTACCCTACAGCTGTACAGTACAGTAAGCAGGTAGGTCTAATTGTTGAAGTGGGTGTTACTGTGACAAGAAAATAGGCTTAACAAGCGTTCAGGTACAAAATCATACGTTTCTTAAAAAGTAATCTGTATCAGGCTACAATATGATACTGGTACCAGCCCTTTTACTTGGGCTACTATAGCAGTGTAGCCTACTGCATGGTGCTGAGTGGAAGTTATTTACACACCATTGCTGACTGTGTGTAACACAATAAAAACAGATCAGATTTGTGCACCAATCTGGAATTACCTCACACTACCCTTTCTTTTTTACTTTTTAGAAAGTCATCAGGGGGTCATCTTAATTTATTAAGTAGTAACTTATTTTAAAACTTGCCATTAATATTTGCATAACACTGATGTCCATGAAAAGAGCAACTTGGACTGAAGAAGATCTTGCAGGAGCACTTGAAGCTATTGAAGCTGGCACAACACAACGTCAAGCTGCACAAATATTTAATGTTCCTTGAACAACACTGCGAAACCATGTAAAATCAAAAGTTAAGACCAAACATTTGGGAAGGAATCAAATTTTAACAGTTGAGCAAGAAAAAGAGGTTTGCTCAAGAATACTGAGATATAGTGAAATTGGAATGCCAGTAACAGCCAGTATTGTAAAAACTTATGTTTTTGAATTTTGTGAGAAAAACAACATCCCAAATTCTTTCAACAAATCAAAATTGGCTGCTGGGCGATATTGGTTTCAAAGATTTTTAAATAGACATCCAGAAATCTCCATTCGGAAAGCACAAGCTATGAATCCAGGTCGAGCAATCAAACTAAACAAGCACATTGTTGAGGACTATTTTAACAAATTAAAAGTTGTGATAGAGAACAATGATTTTTTTAGAAAGCCACGCTGCAGATACAACATGGACGAGAAAGGTTGTAGATTAACTCTACATCATCAACAGTCTGTACTTGCTCAAAGAGGAGCTAAAAGAGTGCATTTAGTTGCACCTGAACATGCACAAAATGTGACAGTAGTAGCATGTGGAAATGCAGCTGGAGCTGCAATCCCACCAATGATCATTTACAAAGGGAAAAGATGCAAACCTGAATATGCTGATAACCTGCCACCAGACACGTTTGTGCGGATGTCTGAAAAAGGCAACATGATAACGAAGTTATTTATTGAATGGCTTGACCATTTTTCGAAATTTAAGACAGCTGGAACAGTTCTCCTCATATTTGATGGAGCAACAAGTCACATTAGTCCTAGGATAGTGGATGTTGCAAGCAGCAATGATATTATTTTGTTTTGCCTTCCAAGTAATACCACACACGAACTGCAGTCCATGGACAAATGTGTCTTTCGGTTATTTGAGCATTTTTGGGACCAGGAAGTCTTAAAATACTGGCGTACTCACCCAGACCGGGTAATTACCAAATCAAGGTTTGGTCATTTATGCACACCAGCTTACAACCAAGCACTAACTATTAGCAACATAACAAGTGGATTTTGCGCCACTGGAATCTATCCATTCAACCCCGCAGCAATTCCAGAAGCTGCATTTGCTCCTAGTTTAGTTACTGAAGAAAAACCATCAACTTCCATTCTTGCTGTTGAATCTGCAAAAGAAGATTTTTTTACCAGTGCAGCTGGTGTGGCATCAGCTGATTCAGAAAATGTTGATGATTCTGATGCTGTCATGGTAGCTGGTACCAGTAACCTGGAATATACATCAGATTCAAGAAGTGTTGATATTTCTAATGCTGTCATGGTAGCTGGTGTCAGTAACCCAGCAACTGCTCAAGATGTAGCTGATATGTTAAGCATTAATTTTGGTGTAGAAGAATCTCCCCTAAATGACAACCAGCAGCCTTTGTCCGACAATTCAGTGATTGTTTCTCCCAAAGTTAGTTTTTCAGAGCTAATGGTAACACCCAAGGTCACGAAAAGGAAGATCATCCGTAAAAAGAGTCTTACGTATAAGGCTCAAGTTCTATCAAAAGAACTTTTTTCTGACAAAGGATCAACTACAAGTTCAGCCACTAGTTCTTACAAAAAGGCAAAGAAACGCAAGAAGTCTGCAGCAAACAAAAACAAAGCGACGTCCGATGTATCCTGGTACTTCCCTGCTTGCGAAAAAGATACTGCCTTAAGTATGAGGATGTGCAAGAAATGCAATGAGTGGTATCATGAGGAATGTGTGGGGCTAGATTCCGATAACAATGAAGACTTTTTTTGTGTGGATTGTGAATATGTTACGATGTAACCTAGATAACATTTTAGCGTGCATTGATGTTTCGTTTTGCAGCTTTTACTCTGCCATTTGATTGAATGTGCACCTGTGATTGTATTAGTGTGCATACAGTACTGTAAGTGTGAACACACCTGTCTTTGCATGTACGCTATAGTGATTTTGAGTACACCATTTGATTGTGAGAATTTAGGGAGTACACCTTTCTTTTAACGAAAATGTGATTGCTTAATTTTAAATTTAGTTGCGTACAGCATAGTAATGAGCTAAATTTAGGGTACGTTTGCCCGCATGTTTTTCGATCCCTACGATTTAACCAGTAGCTACAAAAGATATTCAGGACCTCTTGTCAATGTTCCTGAGCATCTTCATGCTTCATTTAATGCAAAAACATCACAAAATATCCATTAGTTTGTCTACAAAATTTCTTAAATAGCTTGACAATCTTGGGCCTTATTACCTGCATGTGCATCTAATATGGCCCAAAAAAAACTTTTTTTAAAAATAGCCTCATGGAAACCCTGAACTTCATCCGACCTTCAACGTTTGATATATGATGTGTAACAACTTACTCTACTTCCATGCACAGTTTGACCAGAAACTTTCAAGTAGTTTTTAATAAATTTGAGAAAGTTTGTTAGGGTGGCCATATTACCTGCAGGTACCTCAGTAATAAAGTCAGCTTAGACATTTATTCATGATGCAAAAAGCATACGTTTGGTGGCGATATTGCAAAACAATATTTAATTAATAAATGTGGAAGCTAACTTTATTACTGTTTGTTAATAGCAGACCCTTTTTCAACACTCCCCCAAATTACAGACAAAAGATTCTTGCTTGAGTATGCAACAAAGCCAAAGTTCTGAACACCTAGATCTACTAAAAAGTTGGAAAAAAAGTTGCCCACTTTCCGAAATCTATTGATTTGTGTGAATGTTACCATACACAAACTGCTGAGCATGTTTTAGAATGATACCCTACATTTATTCCAGATTACATTTTGGCAGTAGTAAAGGATACTTAATTTCTTACTCGTGCAACTTAGCATTTAGGCTAATTGATTTTGTCGTGGCCTACTAGAAGAATACCGCCAAAGCAGTCACATTCTACCAGCGATTTCTGAAAAGCCGTCATTTTTGTCTAACCCAGCGGTTCCCAAACTATGGGTCGCGACCCACTGGTGGGTCGTGGGCGTAATTGCAGTGGGTCGCGAAAGTCATTCAAAATTTAAATTACTGCATGCTTTGTTTCAAATAATTTAAAAGAAAATTAACTCCTAGAATAGATGTTTGTTTTCACTGTACTTTTTTCCAAGTAGCCTACTTCGAAGTACATGCAGAATTATATGGGATCAGAAAATTTATGTTTTGAAAAGTGGGTCGTGACTTAAAAAGTTTGGGAACCACTGGTCTAGGCGAACAACCACATTGCGCAATGAGTGTGCGTAATGCGTCTAGGGCAAACTCATTTCGCACATCCACGTAGTAGTATAATTCATTAGACACGCGCATGGAAGTACAAAGTTGGAAATGAAAGCAGTTACAGTATTCAGTTTTGTCAATTTGTTTGTTGCATGTTAGAGTTAGTAGCATGTAGCTTTCAGTTTTCATGAAATTGTTCTTAGTCAATGCAAGTAAAAGTGCAGAATTGTCACAAACTAAGAAAAAGTTACGTTTAGGTCAAGGGCTGCTAGTGTGAAGGCAGTGACAGTGAGAAGAATATTTTTGTTTAAACTTAACACGAGTTTGTACGACCTAAAATTATTCAAGCTTTCTTTGCCTGGTGTAAACTGTCAAAAATTATTAATATATCGTATATTTCGGCGTATAAGGCGACCGTTAGATAAGGCGAGGTACAAAATTAGAGCAAAATTTTATAAATTTATCATATATATATATATATATATATATATATAAATAGACTCGGTAAAATATTTAAGAGTGCTCAATAACAAAAACAGTTAGAGCAAATTAATATATATCTTTATTAGCAAAAATACTACAGCCTGTTTCGCCGTTAAGGCTCCTCAGGTATTTCTGCAAAAAAAACGAAAAATGAACCCAAAACAAACAGAGAATGCAGTATTATTTACGGTTGTTTGGGGGGAGTAATCAGAAATAGTATGGTAGCCAGCAGAAACTATACTAAAGAATAATCTGCTGGTTCTCCTGCAAACAGTAAACTCATCTGGGTAACTAAACTGCTCTTAGTTACCCAGATGAGTTTACTGTTTGCAGGAGAACCAGCAGATTATTCTTTAGTATAGTTTCTGCTGGCTACCATACTATTTCTGATTACTCCCCCCAAACAACCGTAAGTAATACTGCATTCTCTGTTTGTTTTGGGTTCATTTTTCGTTTTTTTTGCAGAAATACCTGAGGAGCCTTAACGGCGAAACAGGCTATAGTATTTTTGCTAATAAAGATATACAGGGTGGGCCATAAATAACGCACCAAAGCATATAAAACAATTCAGATAATAATAACAAA
Organism: Trididemnum clinides; assembly: GCA_963675345.1. Taxonomy (NCBI): domain Eukaryota; kingdom Metazoa; phylum Chordata; class Ascidiacea; order Aplousobranchia; family Didemnidae; genus Trididemnum; species Trididemnum clinides. Next base: position 16,363,261 of record OY776298.1, read on the forward strand.
CGTTTTTATTAAAACAAAACTTCTTAGCAAGATAAATCCGATTAAACTTCTTAGCAACAGATCGATTAGTGGCGCCATCGGCACCAGACATTAACACTAATTCAACTCGTTCTTTAATTGTTAAGTGCATACCCTAAAAATGATATAAATTTTTTTTAAAAGGCAAATCATAACTAAAAAACTTTGATTGAAATTAAATTTAACAGTTATAGTAACTGATATTGAAATTAAATTTAACAGATACCCAAAGAAAAGATATTTACATTATTTCACATCACAATTTATTTTAAATCTTTGGTGCGTTATTTACGGCCCACCCTGTATATATATATATATATATGTAAATAAATAAATGTAAAATGAAAAAATCTGCACATAGAATTTAAGGTCTGACTTTTATATCGGTTGTATAAGACGACCAACAATTTTTTAAGGGTGATTTTTTTACTTTAAGGGTCGTCTTATACGCCGAAATATACGGTAAGTAATTGTGCTGGTTCGAAATGATGTTTACAGATGTTCAACGTTTGGACAATTGGAATTGGAATAATATAAAAAATTGATGAAATCAGAATCCAACGTTATGAGCATACAGTATACGAGGGGCCTTCAAAAAATACGTGAAATTTTTCAATTTTTTATTGATTTCTATTTACAATGAATTTATTTTTCAACATAATTTCCGTCACGGTCGATGCACTTCCCCAGGCGGTGTTTTCATCCATTTATACCATTTTGAAAAATTCTGCAGACTGATTTCTAAGCCATGTTTTTGCTGCATGTTTTGCTTCACCGAGGAACCCTCTTCCTTCATGACAATGCTCCAGCGCATTCTACAAGGGTGACAAAGGAAATTTTGAGAGAATTGCGATGAAAATTGCTGCCACATCCCCCTTATTGCCCAGATCTAGCCCCATCTGATTTTTCCTGTTCCCAAAGCTCAAAGAACATCTGAAAGGAGTCTATTTCAATAGCAACGATGAAGCAAAACACGCAGCAAAAACATGGCTTAGAAATCAGTCTGCAGAATTTTTCAAAAATGGTATGGAAACACCGCCTGGGGAAGTGCATCGACCGCGACGGAAGTTATGTCAAACAATATATTTATTTTAAATAGAAATCAATAAAAAATTGAAAAGTTCCACGTATTTTTGAAGGCTCCTCGTATAATGTACATACTAGCGACAACTTGTACTTCATCATCACAATTTTTGTCGCTTTTATAACAGGGTGAAAGTACATATTAATTCCAAGAAAATTGGGTGTAAAGCTTGCTTCTAACAGAGTGCAGTTAACTTCTTTAAGCACAACTTCATTGTAAAGATGTTATTGTTAATCTATGAGACAGACTGTGACTTGCAATCAGACTCAGCTGATGGTTAGTTTAGTAAAGAAATTGTGTTTGTGTTTAGACTAAGCCACTATAAACTTGAAAACGAAATGTTTTCAGTGTATTTTGTGTAGTCATGGAAAATAAATGTGTAGTGTATGGATGTAAATCTGGCTATTTATCGTCTGCATCTGCTGAAGAAAAAGTTTCTTCTTTCACTTTTTTTCCATTTGAGAAACCAGATTTGTTATCAAACTGGATTATAAGTTTGCATATCGATCAAATTGGACACCAACAAAACAGTCAGTAATATGCATTGTGACTGCTGCTATCCCAGTCACATGGTTTGGGGGAACGTCTTAGTGCACAGCGCAAACTCGATCGCGGTATCAAAGGGCACTCTCGATGATTGAATCAAATGTAATTCCGAGACGAAAAATCCGATCGATCATACACGAATGGAGTCGATACAGCGACAGGTTTTCCAGAATAATTAAACAATTATAAGCAAACAGGCAAATCTCGCACTTAATTTGGGCACAAAACATAGAATAGAAAGATCAAATAGTAAATAGCGGTGGCATTAGCAGCACGACGATAAATAATAATAATTATAATAGAATTATGACAAGCACTCGTTGTCAATACTACGATAAATTACAATAGCTTATAATATATACACTTACTGACCGTATGCGACTTTGCGAAACGATTCAACTTTATAGTAGAAATTACACTTCATCCGTATTTTGATTTTGAGAAAAATGCCAAGTGACTTGAGTGCCGCGGTTTTATAGTGTTGCAAATTTTCGAAATTCTCACGCGAGCACGTGGAAATAGACAAAGAAAACTTCATAGAGATGGCTGTCCTAGATATTTTTTCTTAGTATTGTTTACAGCACAAAAGACACTAATTATAACAGTAGGTCTCCAGCAGCAATAAGTAGTTGATTAGAAAGAGGCCCTGCAGTTTTATCAGGACGAGAAGCAGTTTTAATTAAAAATTTTATGTAAGGATTTTGTCCGTAACACACAGCCCCCTTAAGCCGTCCGAGGGAAGTAAGGTTTAATATGACACATTAAATCACAATAACAAATACAAATGCAGTACGGTACAAACGCAATGAAAATTCAAAGACACTTCGATATATAGCAACAACAACACGATACAAATTTATACACTTTCGGCTTCCGGAAATGCGCATAGCTTAGAAATAGGACGAGTGCACACAAAATGTTTGGTTTAAACTTTGGCACTTCTAGTCAGCCCATGTTTATCTGGAAAATTTTCGATCACTCGGCCCATAACCCATAACTTGTGAGGTGCGTAGTCAATAATCAAGACTATGTCTCCCACACTAACATTACGTGAAGTATTTGACCACTTGGTGCGCCTTTGCAATATTGGCAGGTATTCTCTGGTCCATCTTCCCCAAAAAACATCAGCAAGGTATTTCGCTTGCCTCCAACGCCTTTTGGCATAATTATCCTTTATTGAAAAGATGCCAGGGGGCAACGGAACCTTTTCCTTTAGGAGTAGCAGGTGATTGGGCGTCAGAACGTTCAAATCCAAAGGGTCATCATTTATAGGGGTAAGGAGCCGACAGTTTAATACGTCTTCAACTTCGAACAAAGGGGTAAGCAGGCTCTCATCAGTTGAGGCTTGTTCAGTACAAAGGGCTGAAAGTATCTTACGAACTGAGCGGATAAGCCGCTCCCATATCCCACCGCGATGAGATGCCCTGAGTATATTGAACCCATTTGATATTGCGTTGCAACAAAAAATTATTGATCTGAGTCTTATTCCAATTTTCTATGGCCTTGGCCAGCTCATGTTCAGCCTCCACAAAATTAGTGCCTTTTCAGATCTTGATTCTGACACTTGGCCTCCACGTGCCACAAACCGTCTCAGACTTTGAATGGAAGAGCTGGTGTCCAGATTTTAGCCACTTCAATGTGCACAGCCCAGGTGGTAAAACAGTTGAAGTAGCATTATAGCAACTTTGATTAGCATCAATTACAACCTTATTGTGATACCTTAACATCAGGGCGCAAGTTAAGCGATTCATTTCCATTAACCTGAGCTCCAGCGTAATTATCAGATAAAACATTGTGCTCGGGTTTAAAGTGCGACACTTCTGGTTTTATCCGATTTTATTGTTGATTTTAGTTTGATTTGCAGTTCAATATTAAAAAATTCGGTACTTAGCTCAGCTTCGGCTTCGTTTTACTACGCTTGAAGATGGGCGTGTTCAAGTTGTTGCTGGAAATGTAGCTCCTGCTTCTCTCTCACTCGCATGATACGGAACTCTTCTTCCTCGGCATCACGTTTCCTAGGGAGCTCTTCTTCGGCTTCACGTTTAACGCGTTGCTGTTCTTCTTCAGCTTCACGTTTTTTTGCGTAGATGTTCTTCTTCAAGTAGAAGGCGCTGGTGCATTTGTTGCTGTTTGATCGCGTCAATGTTTTTCTGAGACTTTATTCTAGTCTCAATGGCTGCTTTACGAGTTTTGGCACTGCTGATGGAAGAACCTGACCGACTACTTGTTCTTATGCGTCCTGAGGATGTTCGCCAGAGACTGCTATGATGCGATGGAGTGACTGATGGGAATCTTGCTAAACTGGTCATTTCCCTTGTTTTGGACCAAGTGACGATTGAGCTCTTGGACAGCTTCGACTTTTGGTCAGCCAAAGTTCTTGGGCGCTCTATTCGATTTACGTCATAAATTGGGCTTCCTCGATTCTTGGTTGCAGGAAATGCGTCTGTCTCAGGCACTGGATCCGCCGCTACTTCATCCAATGTGTTTCATTGGGATTGAACATCTTGGACAAGATCTTCCTTTGGTTCGGCAGAGACCATGATTCGGAATTGGAGAATTTTAAGGACACGTGAAGATTATGCAGCAAAGCCGAAGATATAGTCAAAAACGTTCTTGTCGCAACGTCAGCGACAGTCAAAACTTTCACGCAGCAACGTCAGCTACAGTCAAAAACTGTCGTGTGACTGCTGCTATCCCAGTCACACGGTTTAGGGGAAGGTCTTACCGCACAAAAAGCATTTTGAAGATAAGTTTATATTCCATGGTAAAGGAAAACGAAAGAAGCTGAAGTTGAGTCTCAATCTAGTCCCAACAATTCATTCTAAAGCTTCTTTAGAAAAGCCGTCAACTTTACCAACAACAAACTCCAGCCAAAAACCCCCTAAAGATAGAACATTTCAGGAAGATGAAGCTTCTAAATTTATGAAAGCTGATACCATTTTGAGCTTTGATGAATTAGATTCTAACTACTGCCCGTCAGGATTCCAAACCTATAAAACAGACAATTACATATTTTACTATAATTTTGTCTACAATGAAAACACCAGGTTTCCTTCCGTAAAAAAAGCCATCAAAATTGATTCTGAACTTCACGTTTAGTTGCAAATCTATGGCTGTCCCGTTCCTCTTCCATCGTGGCTCGTGAAGGGTAAAAATGGAAAGATTATTCACAACAGCATGCTCCAAAATATTCCTGGCTACTTGCGAAACTCAAACGCGGAATTATCCACCTCAGTCATGGGTGATTTGCTACAAATACAATATTATAAGCCCAAAGGTCGTCCCCCGTTTTCGGATGAGCTAATGAGGTATGCACTTGGTGCGGCAGCGCCAGGTTTCAACTCTTTGATTCCCGCGCCAAGTGTACCGTCGTTGATTAGCACTGAACCAGTAGAGTTGCTTTGTAGAACTAGTAATATTAGCTCTACGGATCCTTTCTGCTTCGTCAATCAAAAACAGGAAACGGTTGAAGCTTTCTTGCAGTTTATCTACAAATGTGCGCAGCTCCGCCCAGCGTGTGCAGAACAAAAATTCACGGCGATAAAGGCTACCACACAGCCTTAACCCCTTCCAAGCGGCGAGGTTCTTCAGAGAGTTTGCAATTGTTTAAATTATCTATATATAGTTAGCACCGCTTATCAAGGTCAACAATTAACCTGAGGTCATAATTTGGATAAAAAGATCCCTGTTTGTTATTATTATATTATTTTATTGATATTAACTTTGTAGTTGCCTATTATAAAGAAATAAAACTCAAGCATCTATGAAAAAAATTTACCTTTATTGAATCAAAATTCATATTTCTGAATATAAATATCCAATGTTTTTACGTCTCCCCAGAAAATGAAATATGAATATATTATCAGCATATAAAATTACGAGTCTATATATAATTGAAACGACTGGGAAGGATTCTGTCTTTTCGCAGAAATCTATAAGATGATTCACCATTTCACAAACACCTATATATAGTTGGAACCGCTTGATTGCAGCAGAAAAATTAAGGAGAAACTATATATAGTTTCGCCGCTAAACGATCCCATAATTTTGACGAACTAAATATAACTCCACCGCTTGGAAAGGGTTAATAACAATCAAGCAAGGGGGATCAACACTTAAGCCCAAACAGAAATTCGAGGCATAATCAGTTGGAGAAAATTTACTACTCGTTTCACCTCGTTCACGTTTTGAGAAGAATAGCGAAAATACACATGGTCACTATATATATATATATATATAGATAGATAGATAGATAGATAGATAGATAGATAGATATATAACGAATCTCCGAACGGCTGCCTTTTCTGCCTTTGTGGCGTCATTAGCGGAGCACAGAGCGATCTGGCATGCACTCACAACCGAGAGGTTAATATGTGCTGGAAAAACCGTTTCGTTTGTGGTACGTAACGATTTCTCCACACCGCATCGCAGAGTGCTCAAACTGCACAAGCAGTGAGCTACGCATAGTTGCAGCGCGATACGATGCTGCCAGGTAGAGTGCTCAATCTATGTATACATATGAGCAGATGCACCTGTCATATATATATATGACTCATACACGTGGCCTTATTTAACCACAGGGCAAAGACTATAGAAAAACAATACCCCAAAGGAAGGTTTTTAGAAGTAGTCCGTAGGAAGCCCGGTTATTACGTCTATTACTTCTCAGTAGGAGATAATTGTTCGGTTCGTTGTAGGGGTCTAATTTGAAGCCATATTTACATAAACTCCTAACAAAACAACACGAGATCACTTAATTTATCACAACATCAATCAATTTTGTAGGAAATTGCTTATGAAGTCTTTGCTTCACATTCTCAAGAGACTACGCTGTGTGAAGTCAAATCGCTGAGAAAAAACTACATGGCGATTGGCGGAACAGCACTATTACTTCGTAGCACATCTGCCCAATGCAACAAATATTTGCTAAACCATTTCCCACTACCTTCATTTTCCACTTTAAACAGACTCAAACAACATGGCTTAGATTCCCTAAAAGCTCTCAAAGTTCTTCAAAGAGTTAGCAAGATTTCTGACGATATACTTGTAATGAAAGATGGAATGTATCTACAAAAATCGAAAAAACATAGACCAAAAACATGGTCTCAAGCGGTTCCAGTCTGTTTTCTCTTTCGAAGCAAATCTCAGATGCATTTATTCAAACTTTGAAAACTCAATCAAACCTGGTTAGTGAACTCCATGCCGAGGAATTTACATTTATAATTTTCAGAAGGTTTCAAAGTGATCCATTCAAAAAACGCTTTGCTCAATATCGGCAGATGAGTGGAGGTCGATTTCTGGTCAGTTTACGGGAAGTGGAATCTTCTGAAAAGATTTTGCTGATTCGATCTATAATTAAAGAAGACATAAACTTTAGACAGTGACACTGTTTCGACCTATCAGGTCTCTTCAGTGCAGTTGGTGACCAATAAGAAGCTAGAGGCTTTTAATAAAGCATAGCTTAGACCGTCACACTTGTGGGACCAAATACTAGGTCCACTGTAGTGGATGGTCTGTCAACCTCTGCGAAGCCGTATCACTCGTGAATGAGTGGCGGTTGTCGCAGGTGCACTAAGTCTAACATCTGCTAGAACAATAGTGCTGTCACAGCCGAGTGGTCACAAGGTCTTACATGTATAGTAATGCAAGAGGCCAGCGATGCACTTAGCAAACTGCAGACAGTGACACTGTTTCGACCAGACAGTTTGCTAAGTGCATCGCTGGCCTCTTGCATTACTATACATGTAAGACCTTGTGACCACTCGGCTGTGACAGCACTATTGTTCTAGCAGATGTTAGACTTAGTGCACCTGCGACAACCGCCACTCATTCACGAGTGATACGGCTTCGCAGAGGTTGACAGACCATCCACTACAGTGGACCTAGTATTTGGTCCCACAAGTGTGACGGTCTAAGCTATGCTTTATTAAAAGCCTCTAGCTTCTTATTGGTCACCAACTGCACTAAAGAGACCTGATAGGTCGAAACAGTGCCACTTTCTGCAGTTTGCTAAGTGCATCGCTGGCCTCTTGCATTACTATACACATAAACTTTAATTACACAAAATCAGAAAGTCCGTAACGTAGCACTTTCTTGAACTCATTGCACATAAGGATGTTGAGCTATTGTCTGTAACTTTGAGAGAGGATAGTCAAGAGGTTGTCTACATCATTGCTGGCTACGCAGCAAAAAAGTTGACGAAGTGATTAAAATGTTGCGAATGTAGGAGGATCTTGACCGGAACTCACACAGAAATGCCGTATTTTCAATTATTGTCCCGCGGAAGATTAACAACACCATCCCCAACTTTGGCTAATATTTTCTGTAAAGGTTTTGCTGTTTTAGATACAGCGGATTCTGTCATTCTGCAACATCCAAAAGTCCCAGCCAGGTATGCTGCTGAATATGTACTCAGCGAACATTTAAACGAAATCAATGTTGGGTGTAATGATTATCACGTAGAACGGTGCAAAAAGTTTACTACCAAAACCATGGTAAATGTTTTTGCAATAATAAACAAAAAATTTCATCTGACCAAGTCAGAAAAGAAATGTTAGCTGCATTGAAGAAACCACAACAATATTAAGTCAATTGATATTGTGTAAATTGCATTGTGAGTAATTGTAACTGGGAGTTTACAATTTTTTTTATCAATATTGCTGTAACTTTGTTCCATTATGCTTTTATTTTACTTACACAAGTGTTGGTACAAATTCTTTAACATTACTGTAGATGCTTTTGCTGTTGCGCTGTGAAAAATATTAGCTTATGGGTCAAAACTTTTGTCATTACTTCTTACTTGAATATTACTTTTAATGAGATTTTGATTGTTTTCAATACAGCAATTGTTTTGTACTCTGGAAAGTGCAGCTTTTATCTTCAAGTTGACAAAACTGAATACTCTAATTGCTTTCATTTCTAACTTTACAGTTAATTCCATGCGCGTGCTAATGAATTATACTACTAGGTGGATGTGCGAAATGAGTTTGCCCTAGACGCATTATGCACACTCACTGCCCGATGTGGTTGTTCGCTCAGAGAAAATGTCGGCCTTTTAGAAATCGCTGCTAGAATGTGACTGATTCGGCCGGATTCTTCTCGTAGGCCATGGTTTCGTCTACCAATTTTGTATCGCCTTGCTTTTGCTTGTGTTTGCATAAACCAGGGGTCGGCAACCTTTCACGGCCGAAGATCAATCAGGACTCGTTTCCCAAAACAAAGAGAACAGTAAGAGCCCCAGTAATTTTAATCAACATAGGTGTTGACTAAAAAAAAGGTCTCCACCTCCAATTGGTGGCAATGAACCAAGAATCAATACACACACGCCTGCTTCAAGAATGGGCAAAAGAGCCACATGCGGCTCCAGAGCCTTAGGTTGCCGACCTATAGTATAGACGAAATAATAATCATAATATCTTAAAAACATGTTGGGTTTGCATCATAATATCTTAAAAACAAACATTGGGTTTGCATTTTTTTTGTATTACTACCTCGATGACTTTGATACGACCATGCACAGCTCTCATAGTGTCGTTATTCATCTAATAAGTGTCATACAAACGCGAAAAAATCTACTTCAAACTGCGAATGCAATAGCATCAACAAAACCTTAGCTTGGCATACGGAACGCAAAGATCTCTATTAGATGTCATGGTAAATTTACTTGTCGCTGCAACAAGGCCCAGCCTTTTTTTTTACACGAGACGACAGTCAAATGTCTGGCAGAGCACTACAATAACATGAAATTTAATGTCCGGTTCAAAAACATCACTGTAGCATTCGGTTGGAAATGGGGAAAAAATGGAAAAAGTACGAACAAAAAAACAATCAAGCTTTTTGAATATCCAAACCGTGAGAAGAGCAAACAAGCATGAAGTCGACCTGTTGCGGTTTAAGCCTCCTTAAGGGGTTTGTAAGATAAGAATGGGGTGGAACTAGGTAGCTAGTGGACGGTTATAATAACTATAATAAAAAAGGAAAATAAGAAAAAATACAACATAAATTACGTCAAATAACCAATTACGAAATAAGGTGTAGCGGCGGGCGAAACCAATAGCAAACAGCAAGCAACGGGACAGAGAGTAGTCTTATAGCAGAGCAGATTAATAGCATAGCAGGGAAATAGAAAAACATTACCCCAAAATATTATTTTGAGACCGCAATATTTTTCTTAATATTGGTTTTCGTAAGATACTATTTTATACAATTTTACTCATTGTTTACTATCTAGTCATAATCGAGCTCCCTCAATACGCTCTTGGCTCGTCAATAATTTGTGTGCACGGTTTGAAAAACAGCATGATTTTCTACCTTTTGATGAGTGTTGATTAAAAAGCTTTTTGGAACTTTGCTAACATGATAATCAATAATGGCCAAACAGGGGTATTCGTCAAACATGCCTGCCATAATAAAGTGTTGCTTAAAACCTATATTAAAATTAGATAATTGCTAATTGGAAGAACTAGACCTAACAATATTAGGATAAAACATTGTATCCATTCCTATGAAACTACTGTCTCAACCTATACAAACAAAACCTGTAAAGCAAAGTCGAAATGCAATAAGCGCAAAATAACTTGAGTCAGCAGATCATTTAATTTGTATAGAAAAATATATTATAAGATATCATACTTCTATTGACAAAGGATGATAATACACTGTTAAAAAATGAAGAAAAATATCTTGGCCTGAATATTAGAACTTTTCTCTCATTATTTAGGTGGAGGCACAAAAACCTCAACCTGAAGATAAATTCATTACGCCATCATCAAGTACTTCAAAAATACTTGCTCTCTATAAAAAACGCTTGCAAGAAGAACCTGAACCTGAACCTGAACCTGAAGATGAATTTATTACACCAACGTCAAGTACTTCAAAAATACTTACTTTGTTGAAAAAGCGCTTACGTCAGGAACCTGAATCTGAAGATGAATTTATTACACCTTCATCAAGTACTTCAAAAATTCTTTCTCTTTTGATGAAACGCTTGCACGAGAAACCTCAATCGGAAGATGAATTTATAACCCCATTATCAAGTACTTCAAAAATACCTACCCTTCTGAAAAAACCTTGGCAAGAGGAAAAGCAAAAAAATCAAACAGCGAAAGTACTTACATTACAAGAAAGTAAATCCCGTCTTTTAAAGGAAGTCATAAAACCAGATACGACATTCATTGAATTGGAGGAAGACTTTCAAACAGCAATATTGTCCTTGTCTATGCACGGATCTTTCAAGACACCGATACCAGGCAATGTAAGACAATTGGAATCAAAAACAGAAATCACATATCAAACGCTTGATTTATCTGTATGTGCTGAATTCCTACCACTAGAAGGAGATGATGAAACAAAAACGGCTTTATCAAGTAAGAACACAATTGGTTAGAAAAGTTTTTTTACATTTACTAGGATTCGATCTACAATCTATATAAAAGATTACCTTTTCCTGGTCAACAACAAAACATTCTACGAGTTATCATAACATTATTTTACGTGGTTAAAAATTAATTTTGCTTAGGCCCTTTGGCTGAAGGGAAAAATATACAGAAATTGCTATCGAATGTTTTCTTTTTTATGGTTTCAAGAACCCGTACTTCAACTGGTTTAGCATAGTTGAAGCCGCCAGCCCAATGAGTCATAAGAGGCAATTATAAGGTGGCCATGCGCATGAAGAGGGTCATGAGACAATGTTGCAGATTGATTGGAAAGTCGTGAGTATGGTGCCTGACAAAAATGCCCAGGATTCAGGTGTTTTTTGTTGACCAACGTTGACCAACGACTATAGGTAATCAATGTTGACCAACGACTAGAATTCTGAATGTTTGGGGAATCTCGTGTTTTGAATTTGATGTTAACTGATGGAGCGCAACTTGGGATTTACAGATTTAGTCCCTGAAGAAAACGCTTAGCATTTGCTTGCTTGGTATTTTATACTGACTGGTGGTTTAGGACTCGGGATTTATCAGTTTAGTTCCTAACGGGAAGACTCAGAAATCGCGTTTTTTTGTATTTTATGTTAAATGATGATGCTCAACTGAGAATTTGCGAATTTAGTTCCTGCTGAAACACATGGAATTTGTTGGTTTCGCACCTGATATCAAATAAATGGTGTAGAACTTGGGATTAGCTTGTTAAGTCATTTGAGGTTTGTGAGAATATTTGAGGTTTGTGAATGTTGTATTTGATGTCAACTGAAGATGTAGAACTTAAGATAAGCAAGTTTAGTCTCTGATTGGAGCATTAGAAATTTTTGGATTTAATAGAAGTGCTTGATACCAACTGATTGCGTACAGTTAAAGGAGTTGCAGTTTTGGTAGCTTACCTCAGTACCAATGTTCCCCCTGGCCTTAGATTAGGTTAACGGTTCTACGACTCTTGTTGCTGACGGCTTTTTTTCTGCAAGTGCTTGTGAGTTGTGTTTGAAGGCCGATTTCCTGTTCTCTTTTACGTTTATTCAGCAATATAAAATGTAATTGGGCTACTTAAGGCTTAATCTTTGAGGTGGTTCGCGGCAATTCGTTGCCTGTATTGTTCATCTGAATCGCAATCGAAATGATTATCATATAAGTCTACAATTTCAAGGTTGAATAACTTCAAAGGCCAACCAAGTTTTAAGTTAAGTTCATGGTTAATTACGCGGCAAAAAACTCTTTTGTTAACTTGCTGAATTGGCGATGATTGTGATAGATTTTACGGCTTAAGTTGTTGCTTTTGTCGCTTTGCAAAGACGTCCTGCAAAGACGAGATAAGCTTAACAGCGAAGTGACTACAACTATAGAAACTACAGCAGGTATCTTGCCTCACCAATAAACATTTTTTGAAGCCATGATGCAAAAGATACGATTGCATTTTGAACAAACCTGATTAAGTGGACTAAAGCTTTTGAGCAGAGTTTTAGAGTGATGTGAAATGGGGGTTAGCTCCCTCACATAAAATATTGTCCCTAGATCTAGAGTTTGGTCGCTCACGTAGATTTTGCGGCGTCAGACCTAGGGTTAGCTTCCTTACTTATAACCATGTAAGAGAGCTGGTAAGGATTCTCGACGGCGATGAATCTTCTAATATAAGTGTCACAGGCATGAAGCATAATTTCTTAAACCACTTCTTGCTATAGCTTATTCTACAAGCAGTTATTAAATTAGCTTGTCTAGCGACATGGCCTAATAGTTAGGATTAATCGAGAAAAACCAATCAGTTGGATATGCAAGTTTTTGAAGTAACTTTGAGCAGGCAGAAAAAGTCAGGTATCTTGGATATGTATTTGCGAGTGATAGTGGGTGGAACAATAAACTCGATATTCAAATGAAGCAAGTGTAGTAATGAGATGAGTAAACTCAATGTTCAACTGTCATGAAAAGGATAGCTGTCAAAGCATTTAAATCTTTCTAGTTTTACTTTGGCTAATGTTTCGATTCTCACTTGTGCAACCTTGAGTGCAAGTTGCAAAAATGGATTTTTGAGAAGAATTAAATGTAAATCACAATCAGACAAATTTGTAAAACAGAGATCTCAGCTGCGACGGTTTGACCGTGTAAGTGAAATACCCAAAAAAAGTTCACACGTTAAATTTTTTTTTGCTACACTGTGAAAAAAGATGGCTTGGACGCTGAAAAACTGGAAGAATGACTTAACAAAGCATCTTGGCTTGATCAAGGCTTGAAACTGAACCAGTTGATTTGGTGGGTGTGGTGGAAGATTGGAAAGCTTGTGGATAAGTTCTACGGGCGCTGCTACTGAGTCTGTTCCAAGAAGAAAAGCCGGTTAAGTAAATGTAGGTGTGCATTGAAATTGCGGAGGCGCGATGAATCGCTCTATAGTAGTTCCTGTTTAATTAGTTTGATGCCGCGCCACAAAAGGCATGGAAGTAGGATTTGAAGCAAGTAACAAAATTATAGTAGGCCCGAAACAAAAATTGGCTTCGTTAATTAGAGTGACTTCAGTCTCTGTAAACGAAACTACCAAGAGACAAAAATGATACAACTAGCTGTAGCAATTACTACAATTACCGCTAAGTTAGTAGCAATTGAAGCAGAGAAGCAATCACATTTATCTGTATCGACTATTACTGCATCAAAAGAATCAATCACTTGCTCTATATCTAGATTGTACAATTCCCAAATGTTAAAAAACAAGGCCGCAAGTGAGGTTAATAACGTGCATATTTAATCAGATCAATAATCGTCACTGGCCTATAAGTATAGAGCATAGATTACCTGAAGTTACCGCCCTAATCATTTCGACCAAACGAGCTCGTCGGTTGGTATTGCTAATTCGGATTATTAAACTAACTACCTTAAAGTATAGTCAGTCGGAATTATTTATCATGTGGCAATGCCAAAGGCTGAAAACGATTTCACCGGAATAGTTGTAAGCCTTTTGAACTGCTTTTTAGTAAGTGTCCCCAATTATTAACTGTACTTAAAAATACAAGCCTTCATAAAAAAGTTTACCTCTTGTAACTCCGGTGCCAGAGGTACCCGAGCTACAAGAGGTAATAGAACACCCCATCCAAAATCCACATGATGCTTTGAGATTTGCTGGAATCAAATTTGATTCTGTGTACAATCATTCCTCAAAATATCGGTTTCATTATACTCCAAATGGTGTTCGCCTCGTGATTAGCAAACCGTTATACGTCACACCAACTTGTTAATTACGCAAACGCATTCCTTTATCGCTTTAGTGCCTGCAGTCAGTTAATTGATTGTTTGAGGTTGTTCTACTATACAGTATTTTCGAAATACCCCACAGCTAAAAATCTAGGGAGCTCAAGTCCAATGAAAGTGGTGCTTATTCAACGTCACTGTCATACCTCCTGCTCCACAATTGTTTCTAAAATTATTTTCTCAAGCAGACGAGAGCGAGAGAGTTACTTTTGTATGGGTTTATCCCATCTTGCTGGAACCACTGTTCTGTCTATCTGCCTCGTAATTAAATGACTCTTTTACCTGGTTGATAAAACAGTTTTAAAAGAAAGTGATTGGCAGGAAGTGAGACGTTAAACAGAGAATCACATTCACTGGACTTTAAGTCCAAAAACTGAATTTTAAGTCGCAGATTTTTGTTTGTTGAATATCCCGAAAATAATGTATACTTACTAGAACTGTCCTCAAATAATTCATTAACGAACTGAAGGCACAAATTACCGCAAAAATCAGAAAAACTAACAAAGAGTAGAGTGTACGAATAATTGAAAATTTTGAGCGAAGTGTACAAGTTTTCCTCCAACGTTGTAAGCCCCATTTGAAGCATATTTGCAAAAAACATGTCTTTTGTTTTAAGACATTAAAAGATCACTGATGCTTTGGGGAATAATCATACATAGACTAAAGACTAAATCCAGGTTGTGCTTTTTAGGTGATCTTGTGTATTGGCGTCGTTTATTCTCTTGATAGACAGCGTGCCCTATATCTTCACCTAAACGCATTTACTCAGTCAGCCTGTCTAGCTATATGCTTAAGCATAAAGTATTATGCTTAAGCGTAAATTATTTATAGATTACCATAAAAAATGGGTAGTGTGGTGAACGGAAGGGAAAAAGGGGTAAAAGTAAAGGGGTTAAATAGATGGGGGAGGAAGTGACAGAAGGGATTTAGGAATTGAACGAAGGAAAGACGTAGTAAAAGTAAAGAGTGATAAAAATAAGGAGATTGATGCGAGAATGAGAAAAGGTGGAGAAAAGAAGAGCGAAAAGAAAGAAGAGATAGTGAACCAGAAAAAGGAGGTGAGTGAAAAAAAAGTGGATAAAAAGTTAAAGAAAAGGAAAAGATGGTAAAAAGTTGGAAAGAGAAAGTGAAAGGATGAGAAGGATAAATAAAATCATAGAGCAAAAAAGTGAGGAGGCTAATAAGAGTAAAATTTTGAAGAGTGGGAATAAAAGATTAGAGGAAAAATGAAAACAGAAAAACAGGAAGTAAAGGATGAGAAGAAGAGAAGATGAGAAGAAAAGGGGATAGGAAGAGGAGAAATAGAGTGAAAGGATGGATAAAGATTAGGGATATAAGATGACAAAGGAAAAAGAATATGGAAAAAGAGAGAAGGTATAAAGATGGTAAAGGGTGATAAAAAGTTGGAAAAATAGGAAGAAAGGTTACATGACTTGCAGAGCCACTAAACCAAGGCAGTCAATTGTTACGCATTGCGTGCATTCTGTGCTTTAAACTACTCGCATTTGTGCTTGTAATCATTGCCCTGAACTGCGCAATTAAGTTTACGTGGTTCGCTAATCAAATGCAATAGTAGCTGTGCACTCGTTGTGCTGTGTCGCATGTGTTGTAGCTGTGCATTTGCAGTAACAGCGTATCTTTCAGGATTAGCGTTTTTTACAGATGCCATTTGTTATGCTGTTTACTAAGTTTTTAAAGTGAATAAAAGCCTTAGTTTGATTGTAACACAAGATTTTGAAAATAAGGTGAAAGGAGGCTGAGAGGGGTTGAGACGCTCAAGATAGAGGGTGAGAAAAGAGGTAAAGATAAAAAGAGAGATAAAAATAAAAGGAATGGGAAACAGGTAAAAGATTGAACAAAAAAAGGAAAAAGCTTAAAGATATATTTATTTTTTATTCTTTTAACTTCTCTCCACATTTTTTAAACTTCGTTTTTCATATTTTACTTCCAATATTTTTATATCTTCTCTCTTGTTCCTTTCTTTTCCTTTTTTTTACTCCCTTTCTCCCTCTTTTTTCATTTCTCCCTCTTTCTTTTTACTTTTTCTCGTCCTTTGTTCCACAGTCTTTTCTTATCATTTCACCCCTCTGCCAATTCTTTTACTTCTTCCTTTTTTCCCTCTTTTTTTGCCAGCTTTTCCATCTCCTTTCACCTCCCCTACATATTTTTTTATCCTCTTTCTCGTTTTTTTAAACCTTCCACTTCTTTTTAAAAATTGTTCATCCGTTTGCTCTGGCCTTGCAACTGCAAGATAAAGTTTAGAGCCGAGTACGCCTATCGCTGAGTAGTATTCTAGCGTGGCAAAGCGCCTACATCATCATTAGCACAATTAATAAGTGTAAGGTGTGACCTATCTATGAAATAGCTCAACACACCAAAAACCTAAACAACATAAAAAAAATTATTTTATTTTTTGAGTTTATTGCTTTTGTGTTAGTTTTTTTCTGGTATAATATGATATAAAAGAGGAGTCCAGAAGTTTTCAAATTTTTCTTTTTTCTGTGTAATAATTTTTTATGTTTTTGTTTTTTTAATATTTGTTTGGTTTTTAGGGTATTTTTCTACCCTATTTTTTGCGAGTCACATTTTTTGTACAGTTTTTAACTTTATTAACAGAAACTTAAAACGTTTTAATAATTGCTTATACCACACTTTTTTATTGAAAGTTAAAGTTTAATTAACTCTTCAGGCACAAGAAGATTTATTGATATGGATCACTCAGTTGTCTTAATTATTGTTGATGTGAAACCGATGAGGTACTTAGTGACTTTTTCGCCTCCTGTAAGAGAGGTACATAGTCACAATAATAATGAAGCTGTTCTACAATGGCAGCTTTTCGCGTAATTAGCAAGCTACAAAGCTTCAAAATTGGTGTCTTGAGTGATTGGTCCCGGCCCCACTACTTTTCATTGTTTACTATCTGTGACTTTTTGCCAACAACATAGAAGCTTTTCAAGTGCCAAAGTTTCCTGCGATACTCTTCGTTAAAAAATGCAACTTAATACTAGGATTTAGCGCAGAAAAACTACAACAACAATTGGTGGTACCAAACTTTAAAACATTGGTTTAAATATAACTGTTTGGTCAAAAGGATTTCGTGACGCTCTCATTACCGGTGGTATTGCGTTTAAAAGAAAAAGCTGGAGTGAACAAATTCTTATATCACGAAAATTAGAAATCAGTGCAATCAAAGTGCGCCAATTGCATCGCTCGCGTAATTATGCTCGTCAAAGAAAAATATTTCTATCTGGGAAATGCGATTGTTTGGAAAGCCCAGAAGGTCAAAAGATCGCTCTTATCATCTATGTAATTTAAGTGTATGAACAAATTCTTTCTGTTTACGCGACTCCGAGCGTTTCGTCTTGAAGCAAACATTCTCAAATGCAGGAATTCTAAAAAATTAGGGTTGTACAAGGTTTGTTGGAAGGACATGTCCACGCCGATTTCATCTTGACTGAACTTGCAAACAAAATGCAGTTTAATAGGGTTGTGAGTCCACCATTGGCCGGCATCTGTTAAGGAAAAACAATGCCCATTTCACTACGAAGACAAGTGATTTTCCACCTCCCGTCAACACGCAGCTCTTTCCACTTTAATCTGTTGCGGACTGATTATATCAAGACGAAGCGGCCGATTTTACGTAGACAGAAAGAATTTGTTTACGCATTCAAACTGTTTAGGTGATTAGGACTCCCTGGTGCGCTCTCGTCTTGACAGTTGCAATTCGCAACCCTGAAATGCCTTTCTCGGGCGCGAATGATTACGCAAGCGCTGCTGTTGACTTGCTTTGATTGTAGTTCCGTCGGAATTTTTGAGATGTGAGAACTTGTTCGCTCTAGCTCTCCAGGTTTGACGCCATTACGCCACTGATAAATACGTAACAAAAAGATCTTTTGAAAGCTATATAAGAACTACAACTACGTACGTCAACAGCTTTCCACCTGACAAATAAGGAAACAAATCTTGAGCCAAATATCATACCGGCGCGATGACGTAGTGGTTAGAACGTCCGCTTCGCAGTTGGCAAACCTGGAGTTCAATTCCCAAGTCGAGTCATACCAAAAGACTTTTAAAAATGGTATTCACAGCTTCCCTGCTTGGCGCTCAGCAAAATAGGAATAGTGTGGAAAACAAACCGGCAAGCTCGCTTGTTGTGTCCTTGGGCAAGACACTTAACAGGATTTCTCCGTCTTTATGTGGCAGACAGATGGTGGGGCCAAGCAGTCTACCCGTTGTGGTGGCCCCGGTCTAACTGAAGACTTGCAAACCGAGCGTGAGCGCCAACACAGTATGACCTATATATACATCTTCCTGCATAAAGCTCACAACAAAAAGCTCAAACGACAAAGAAGAAGCCGAATATCACCAGAAATGAAGCAGTGCTGTCTTTCAAATTTGCATCAGTTTATGTTTATGCTATTGTTGACAAAACTCCAATTTTAAGTCTTTGACAAAAATTTTTTTATGCGTCACCTCGATTTGTTGACTCCGCTTTGTGTGAAACCAAAGTATTGAAACACAAACCGGAAAGAAAAAACAACAGCGTGAAACACTAAAAGTTTGGCATTATTTCAGTACCGAGTAGTGCGCACTAGTATGGTGATGGAAATGCTCAGATCTCACGCCTACCTGATCTACAAATCCACCAACAATGCCTAGAGCATTGAGTCAGGATGCCTGAAAGCAGCCTCTTTAGTATCTCCAAGTATTATCAGGAATCTTTTTCGCTGAGATTAGTTGCAGAATTGCTTCATTTTCTTTGGCCTGCTTTTCCTTCAAGTAAATCCAATGTGCTACATCATGACATCACAAAATCAGCAACTACAAAATGTCATAGCTACAGTATGTCACCTACTTGCTACCCAATCTAAAACATCTGTGCTCCAACATGGATTCGAACTCCTGAAATTAAAATATAGACAGTATCACCTCTACAATAGCGTGGAGTGAAAAAACTTTTTGTCGAATTCAAAATAGTGTGGAAACCGAATCGTTAAATGGTCTGAAACTAACATCAGAAGTGATTTGGGGATGTGGCTCTCGTTACTGGCTGGGCCACTCTCCCAAATGTGGCCAAGCACCCCCAAAATTTGCAAAACAGCCATAACGTTTGAAATACTTGCATTGGAAAGTCGAAATTGGTATGAAAAAAAATGCTCCAAGTCAATGTTTATATCCGGTTTAGGAGAAATTTCAGTCTATTTTAATTAGAAAAAAAGTTATTTACAAAAAACTAAATTTTTTTAATAATTTGGGTGACTTATGTAATAATTTTGATAGCTTGATGACTTTGATAAAAATTAAAACACTGTTAGTTTATCTCAAGTACAAAATTTAGTTTATTTTTTGACTATTTAAGAGGTAACAATTTAACTACTTATGCCATATCATAACAGAATTATATTTTGTGTAAGACACACATCAATTACCGGCACTACTACGTGCCGCTTCTGCACTTATCTTTATACATGTAATTTGAGCAATAAAACTGAAACTTAATGGTGTGATGTCGCTTCAAGCTAATTCTCATGGATGATAAGCCATATCCTAACTAGCGTTTAGTATGGGCTATACTATTTTCTCTCCTTTCTTTATCCAAGCTTTCTTTGTTATCGATTAGACTAAGTTGTATTGTATGAAGTCACGCGGTAAGTAAGTAGCTTATATGTTTTTCATAAATATGACTTTTCTACAGGTGATATTACACCATATGTTTATCACTTCTCGCATTATCATAAGTTTTTATTTGTACAGGTTAGACCTAGTTAGGTATAGCCGAAAGTTGGATTCGACTGTGTTGTATGTAATCTGTTCGCCCGGCATTGAAAGCTTAGACCCACTAATGGAGATCAAAAAACCCAAATACACTAAAGTTCTTCACCAAGGGACTAGCAAACACAAGTTTTTCAGTAAAAAGTCATTTCCTGATAAAGGTAAATTGCCAACCAAAAGGCAAGTCATAGCGAGATTTTTGTGTAGAAGACAAGTGCTTCCATTCGAAAGCATTAAACGTTGTAGGAAAAGAATTGATTCAACACTGGCTGTGATGTAATGTGTATCTATCATCTTTTACAATAGTTACTAAAAAATGCATAAAATGATCAACGAGTTTCAAACTTTATGTAAATATGACAAGAGAAAACGTAGCAATATATACAACAAAAGGATTTTATTTTGGATGCATGACATGGATAAACTGTTGAACGTATTTTGTAAAGATATTTGCCAACGACGAAGATCAGAAGTGCTGCGCCAACTTCAAATGAATGAACGAGAATTCGCCTTTATTCTGACCAATTAATAATGCTTTTGAACGAAGAACTAACAAGTTGCACAAATCGCTTGAAACTACCACTGCAACTGTATCAAACGTTAGCATTTCTAGCTCCACCACTTCTAATACGGTTTGCGTGCATAGCGAGCAATGTCATCTCATTGTCCAACGCTAATGATTACCTATTTGCTGGTATCCTTGAACCATCTGATGACCGAGGACAAAACAGAGAAGATTTGACCAACTTGGTACTGATATGCAAACAATTTCATATTTCAAACAAGCTGGAGCTGCTGTAACTATCTCTGTTCTGAAGGATTATGGAATTAATTATGCATCAACAAAACAGAAGCAAATCAAGACGTGAACGGTTCAAATATAGAGAAAAGAGAAAGAAGAGAGTGTGTTATTTTCAAAGGTGGATGGACTTGATATTGTTGGGAAAAAAGATGCAACTTTGGTGATAACTCAAAAAAGAGGAGTCCAGCATAAGCAAGGAGCATTGCGTTATGGTAGGTGAGCCAAGCAAATACTATTTAGGCCACATTTCAACCAAAAGTGGAAATGGCCATGTTATTGCGGAAGGAATAAAATACATAAATACCAATTAATTTGAAAAATACGTTGTCTGTTATAGGCACCGACGGAACTGCAGCAATGACAGGACTATACAATGGAGCAATAGATGCTTTAAAGAATGCCTAGATAGACCACTGCAATGGTCAGTGTGTTTGCTTCATACCAATGAGTTTCCTCTCAGGCATGCATTTTGAATATTGAATGGGAAAACCAAAGATCCCGATTTATTATCAGGCCCAACGGGAAAGCCACTGTATGGTGATGCATCTGCTTGGAGTGTGGTGAGTTTGACCTAATCCCAAATCCTAATTTTTCAGTTTTGGCTCCATAAACAATTCATGATCACATCTCCGATCAATACTACGCTTACAAAATTTGCATTGGTATAATATTGGGAAATATTCATGATGTGTTTGATTTGAAAGTTGTCATGCAAGATGATTAACTTTGACTCGCTGCATTTTGAGATTTTGTGCATCCCAGGGTCATTGATCCCTCAACATGGTTATTTGTGCCAAATTTTTCATATACGTTTATTTTCCACTATGGTTTCAAATAAAGAAGCATAATTTCATTGCGGTTGAGACCAAAAACTATTTTAATATCCTGGCTAGAGCAAAAACTTTTCCTGATGAGCAACTGCAAAAACTATATTTCAAAGTCTTCTAAAAAATGCTTTCTTCCAAAAAATGCTTCCAAAGCTAAAAATGTGTTACTTGCCTTACTGGCTGGTGACGATGAAGAAATTCCCAATGAAGCGGTGTTGCAAGTATTAGCTATAAGGGAAATATTATCAAAAAAGATGTCTATGGCGAAAGTGAGTAAAGTCCCACAACAACATCATCAACATCTGATGGTTTTATTTGTAGATTTCTCATTCCATTAGTTAATTTTGAAGCTACATGCTACTACGAAGTGATCAATTAAACCTCTCTGCCAAGTACTAAAGAACTTCCTTTGACTCCAAACCTTTCGCATATGGATATTGTAAAAATTAAGCATTCACTATTGGTTTGTTTATATTCTTGCCACAACCAAGTAGTGGAACGCCACATCAAGGTGGTTACCGAAGCATCAGCTGCGGTATTTGGAATGGAGCGACGAGGCGAACTTATACAACAACGGCGAAAAATAAAGAAGGCTCATGAAACGTTTTGACACTCGAAAACAATTTGCGAGTTCATTAAGGTGTGTTTCATTGCGGAGTTAATTGCCAGAAAAGTTTTGCGTGAATGTATAATTATTTGCGATGTAATTTGAATCCTCTATTTCACTTTTAATAAGAACAAGTGTTACCGAATACCAAAACCGTATATGTGGCATTGTTGATGCATATGCTGTGTTTTCTTTTACAAATTACAACAAAGTCTGAATTGTTTTGATAAATGTTTTGGGAATCAACATAAAAAAGCTGCAGCATATAGTACAAGCTATTACAAACACCGACACAAAGCGTTTTACCAGATTAGAAGCAAAAAAAATTCGGAATTTTTGTAAATTATTGTTTCAAAAAGGTTAATGAAATTAGTTTTTTGTAAAAAACTTTTTGCAAAGTGTGAAACCAGACTCCTTTTCTAATTAAAATAGACCAAAATATTCTCTTACAACGGATATAAACATTGACTTTCCGCGTCTTTGAATACCAATTTCGACTTTCCAATCCAAGTATTTCAAACGTTATGGACTGTTTTGCAAATTTTGGGAGTGCATGGCCACATTTGGGAGAGTGGCCCAGACAGTAATGAGAGCCACATCCCCAAATCACTTCTGATGTTAGTTTCAGAACATTTGTCAAAGATTCAGTTTCTGCATTATTTTGAATCGGAAAAAGTTTTTTCAATCCAGCCAACTTTAGAATTCATTCTTTTGTTAACAATGATGGAGCAGTAACATCGGGTGAAAACAAGGGCATCATCCATCATGCTGACTTGGGTGCCCCTCAGCCGTCTCCTTACCAACATTAGTCAATTTGAAAATTAGATATATCATTGCAAATTATCAGCTACTGCAGTGGACAAATGTGATGCAGAGAAACAAACCAGATGCCACGTATTGCATGCATGTTAAATTTTTTAATTCATGGTTTAAAGGATATTGCGGGTTTGGGGGTTGAGTCAATTAAGTGCCTGTTTAAAATGTGCACAGATATTTAGCTCCACAGTCAACAACCTTCTCAAAAGAAAGACATGCAACCTAAAACGATTGAGATTGTCTTTACAGTTGGAATTAAACAAATTTTTAAGCCAATATTTATCAAAAGCCAAAGGTTGCTCGGATACGAAAACCCTTGATTCAATGTGTGCAATTTTCTGCCAATCTTCAGATTTTGAAGCCACACATTTGTGATACCACTAAGCCATAAACGGCAGCCATCTAGAGATGAGTAGATTTTCAAACTCAAATTTTTAATGTGCGCTGTTGATAGAAAATTGAATTTCATTCCTTTTTTTCAGGTCAAGCAAATTATATTCAAAGAAATCAAAAAAGTAAAGATAATTTATTAGTCCTTATGGGCGACGTGCTTAAGTTATGTTACAAAATTCTTTCTCTGTTGGAAAAGATACTTTCATTAGGACTGTTAGACAAAAGCAACAAGGAACAACTTATGGAAAAAAACTTTGAAAAATTGGAGACACTATTCTGCAAACTAGTTGAAAAAACATCAGCAAAGCATCAAACCACCAGTGGGCAATACTATCATTTTAAAGTAAACAGCGAACTTCTTGCTCATTTGGAATCCCAAATGCAACAAATAAGTAGTAACCAATCTTTCGCTTTGAAAACATCCAGCAAATCCCTAATCTCAATATCAACTTCAATACAAAAATTAGCAAAAGAACCATCATTTACACAATCAACCCCACTAGTAATCAAAATTAGTGAACAAGAAATGAAAAACATTGCAAAAAGCAGCCATACCGAAATGAGGTCACAAACCTTTTCCCAAAAAAGCAACATCATTTTTGAACCAGATGAAAAGTTTGGACATATATCTATTCCGACATCATCAACACTTCTAAAACAACATAGTGATCAACAGTTTGCTCCAAATTCAGTCACCGAAAAACAAACTCACAAAAAAAATCCCACACAAACACTTTCCCAAACGCTTTCATCACCACTGCTAAACTCTCAAAGTGAAAAAAAGATACTCCTACAACAAAACCAAAACCTACATATCTCAAAAACCTCACCATCACCACAAATAAATCTAAAAAAATCATTACAAAAACGCGGTGAATCAAATCAACACACACACAAACAAATCATCATTAATTTCCCCGAATTACCAACCGAAATCAAATCCTCGTTTCAAAGTATCCAAGAAACAACTCCAAAAAAATTGAAGAAAACAAGCCTCGAAATAACTACCAAAAACAAAGCATCAACAACATCATCCCAAACTCTAACAAAACAAACAACATTGTCGCCAATATCAGTTGAAAGTGATAAAATAATGGACTTGGAACAATTGAGTGTAACACCCACTCGAACAATATCACCCGTTCAACTGACGGATCGACGACCATTGTCGCCAATATCAGTTGAAAGTGATAAAATAATGGACTTGGAACAATTGAGTGTAACACCCACTCGAACGATATCACCCGTTCAACTGACGGATCGACGACCATTGTCGCCAATATCAGTTGAAAGTGATAAAATAATGGACTTGGAACAATTGAGTGTAACACCCACTCGAACGATATCACCCGTTCAACTGACGGATCGACGACCATTGTCGCCAATATCAGTTGAAAGTGATAAAATAATGGACTTGGAACAATTGAGTGTAACACCCACTCGAACGATATCACCCGTTCAACTGACGGATCGACGACCATTGTCGCCAATATCAGTTGAAAGTGATAAAATAATGGACTTGGAACAATTGAGTGTAACACCCACTCGAACAATATCACCCGTTCAACTGACGGATCGACGACCATTGTCGCCAATATCAGTTGAAAGTGATAAAATAATGGACTTGGAACAATTGAGTGTAACACCCACTCGAACAATATCACCCGTTCAACTGACGGATCGACGACCATTGTCGCCAATATCAGTTGAACGTGATAAAATAATGGACTTGGAACAATTGAGTGTAACACCCACTCGAACAATATCACCCGTTCAACTGACGGATCGACGACCATTGTCGCCAATATCAGTTGAAAGTGATAAAATAATGGACTTGGAACAATTGAGTGTAACACCCACTCGAACAATATCACCCGTTCAACTGACGGATCGACGACCATTGTCGCCAATATCAGTTGAAAGTGATAAAATAATGGACTTGGAACAATTGAGTGTAACACCCACTCGAACAATATCACCCGTTCAACTGACGGATCGACGACCATTGTCGCCAATATCAGTTGAAAGTGATAAAATAATGGACTTGGAACAATTGAGTGTAACACCCACTCGAACAATATCACCCGTTCAACTGACGGATCGACGACCATTGTCGCCAATATCAGTTGAAAGTGATAAAATAATGGACTTGGAACAATTGAGTGTAACACCCACTCGAACAATATCACCCGTTCAACTGACGAATCGACGACCATTGTCGCCAATATCAGTTGAAAGTGATAAAATAATGGACTTGGAACAATTGAGTGTAACACCCACTCGAACAATATCACCCGTTCAACTGACGGATCGACGACCATTGTCGCCAATATCAGTTGAAAGTGATAAAATAATGGACTTGGAACAATTGAGTGTAACACCCACTCGAACAATATCACCCGTTCAACTGACGGATCGACGACCATTGTCGCCAATATCAGTTGAAAGTGATAAAATAATGGACTTGGAACAATTGAGTGTAACACCCACTCGAACAATATCACCCGTTCAACTGACGGATCGACGACCATTGTCGCCAATATCAGTTGAAAGTGATAAAATAATGGACTTGGAACAATTGAGTGTAACACCCACTCGAACGATATCACCCGTTCAACTGACGGATCGACGACCATTGTCGCCAATATCAGTTGAAAGTGATAAAATAATGGACTTGGAACAATTGAGTGTAACACCCACTCGAACGATATCACCCGTTCAACTGACGGATCGACGACCATTGTCGCCAATATCAGTTGAAAGTGATAAAATAATGGACTTGGAACAATTGAGCGTAACACCCACTCGAACAATATCACCCGTTCAACTGACGGATCGACGACCATTGTCGCCAATATCAGTTGAAAGTGATAAAATAATGGACTTGGAACAAATGAGCGTAACACCCACTCGAACAATATCACCCGTTCAACTGACGGATCGACGACCATTGTCGCCAATATCAGTTGAAAGTGATAAAATAATGGACTTGGAACAATTGAGCGTAACACCCACTCGAACAATATCACCCGTTCAACTGACGGATCGACGACCATTGTGGCCAATATCAGTTGAAAGTGATAAAATAATGGACTTGGAACAATTGAGCGTAACACCCACTCGAACAATATCACCCGTTCAACTGACGGATCGACGACCATTGTCGCCAATATCAGTTGAAAGTGATAAAATAATGGACTTGGAACAATTGAGCGTAACACCCACTCGAACGATATCACCCGTTCAACTGACGGATCGACGACCATTGTCGCCAATATCAGTTGAAAGTGATAAAATAATGGACTTGGAACAATTGAGTGTAACACCCACTCGAACGATATCACCCGTTCAACTGACGGATCGACGACCATTGTCGCCAATATCAGTTGAAAGTGATAAAATAATGGACTTGGAACAATTGAGCGTAACACCCACTCGAACAATATCACCCGTTCAACTGACGGATCGACGACCATTGTCGCCAATATCAGTTGAAAGTGATAAAATAATGGACTTGGAACAATTGAGTGTAACACCCACTCGAACAATATCACCCGTTCAACTGACGGATCGACGACCATTGTCGCCAATATCAGTTGAAAGTGATAAAATAATGGACTTGGAACAATTGAGTGTAACACCCACTCGAACGATATCACCCGTTCAACTGACGGATCGACGACCATTGTCGCCAATATCAGTTGAAAGTGATAAAATAATGGACTTGGAACAATTGAGTGTAACACCCACTCAAACAATATCACCCGTTCAACTGACGGATCGACGACCATTGTCGCCAATATCAGTTGAAAGTGATAAAATAATGGACTTGGAACAATTGAGTGTAACACCCATTCGAACAATATCACCCGTTCAACTGACGGATCGACGACCATTGTCGCCAATATCAGTTGAAAGTGATAAAATAATGGACTTGGAACAATTGAGTGTAACACCCACTCGAACAATATCACCCGTTCAACTGACGGATCGACGACCATTGTCGCCAATATCAGTTGAAAGTGATAAAATAGTGGACTTGGAACAATTGAGTGTAACACCCACTCGAACAATATCACCCGTTCAACTGACGGATCGACGACCATTGTCGCCAATATCAGTTGAAAGTGATAAAATAGTGGACTTGGAACAATTGAGTGTAACACCCACTCGAACAATATCACCCGTTCAACTGACGGATCGACGACCATTGTCGCCAATATCAGTTGAAAGTGATAAAATAGTGGACTTGGAACAATTGAGTGTAACACCCACTCGAACAATATCACCCGTTCAACTGACGGATCGACGACCATTGTCGCCAATATCAGTTGAAAGTGATAAAATAATGGACTTGGAACAATTGAGTGTAACACCCACTCGAACAATATCACCCGTTCAACTGACGGATCGACGACCATTGTCGCCAATATCAGTTGAAAGTGATAAAATAATGGACTTGGAACAATTGAGTGTAACACCCACTCGAACAGTATCACCCGTTCAACTGATGGATCGACGACCATTGTCGCCAATATCAGTTGAAAGTGATAAAATAATGGACTTGGAACAATTGAGTGTAACACCCACTCGAACAGTATCACCCGTTCAACTGACGGATCGACGACCATTGTCGCCAATATCAGTTGAAGGTGATAAAATAATGGACTTGGAACAATTGAGTGTAACACCCACTCGAACAATATCACCCGTTCAACTGACGGATCGACGACCATTGTCGCCAATATCAGTTGAAAGTGATAAAATAATGGACTTGGAACAATTGAATGTAACACCCACTCGAACAATATCACCCGTTCAACTGACGGATCGACGACCATTGTCGCCAATATCAGTTGAAAGTGATAAAATAATGGACTTGGAACAATTGAGTGTAACACCCACTCGAACAATATCACCCGTTCAACTGACGGATCGACGACCATTGTCGCCAATATCAGTTGAAAGTGATAAAATAATGGACTTGGAACAATTGAGTGTAACACCCACTCGAACAATATCACCCGTTCAACTGACGGATCGACGACCATTGTCGCCAATATCAGTTGAAAGTGATAAAATAATGGACTTGGAACAATTGAGTGTAACACCCACTCGAACAATATCACCCGTTCAACTGACGGATCGACGACCATTGTCGCCAATATCAGTTGAAAGTGATAAAATAATGGACTTGGAACAATTGAGTGTAACACCCACTCGAACAGTATCACCCGTTCAACTGACGGATCGACGACCATTGTCGCCAATATCAGTTGAAAGTGATAAAATAATGGACTTGGAACAATTGAGTGTAACACCCACTCGAACAGTATCACCCGTTCAACTGACGGATCGACGACCATTGTCGCCAATATCAGTTGAAAGTGATAAAATAATGGACTTGGAACAATTGAGTGTAACACCCACTCGAACGATATCACCCGTTCAACTGACGGATCGACGACCATTGTCGCCAATATCAGTTGAAGGTGATAAAATAATGGACTTGGAACAATTGAGTGTAACACCCACTCGAACAATATCACCCGTTCAACTGACGGATCGACGACCATTGTCGCCAATATCAGTTGAAAGTGATAAAATAATGGACTTGGAACAATTGAGTGTAACACCCACTCGAACAATATCACCCGTTCAACTGACGGATCGACGACCATTGTCGCCAATATCAGTTGAAAGTGATAAAATAATGGACTTGGAACAATTGAGTGTAACACCCACTCGAACAGTATCACCCGTTCAACTGACGGATCGACGACCATTGTCGCCAATATCAGTTGAAAGTGATAAAATAATGGACTTGGAACAATTGAGTGTAACACCCACTCGAACAATATCACCCGTTCAACTGACGGATCGACGACCATTGTCGCCAATATCAGTTGAAAGTGATAAAATAATGGACTTGGAACAATTGAGTGTAACACCCACTCGAACAATATCACCCGTTCAACTGACGGATCGACGACCATTGTCGCCAATATCAGTTGAAAGTGATAAAATAATGGACTTGGAACAATTGAGTGTAACACCCACTCGAACAATATCACCCGTTCAACTGACGGATCGACGACCATTGTCGCCAATATCAGTTGAAAGTGATAAAATAATGGACTTGGAACAATTGAGTGTAACACCCACTCGAACAATATCACCCGTTCAACTGACGGATCGACGACCATTGTCGCCAATATCAGTTGAAAGTGATAAAATAATGGACTTGGAACAATTGAGTGTAACACCCACTCGAACAATATCACCCGTTCAACTGACGGATCGACGACCATTGTCGCCAATATCAGTTGAAAGTGATAAAATAATGGACTTGGAACAATTGAGTGTAACACCCACTCGAACAATATCACCCGTTCAACTGACGGATCGACGACCATTGTCGCCAATATCAGTTGAAAGTGATAAAATAATGGACTTGGAACAATTGAGTGTAACACCCACTCGAACAATATCACCCGTTCAACTGACGGATCGACGACCATTGTCGCCAATATCAGTTGAAAGTGATAAAATAATGGACTTGGAACAATTGAGTGTAACACCCACTCGAACAATATCACCCGTTCAACTGACGGATCGACGACCATTGTCGCCAATATCAGTTGAAAGTGATAAAATAATGGACTTGGAACAATTGAGTGTAACACCCACTCGAACAATATCACCCGTTCAACTGACGGATCGACGACCATTGTCGCCAATATCAGTTGAAAGTGATAAAATAATGGACTTGGAACAATTGAGTGTAACACCCACTCGAACAATATCACCCGTTCAACTGACGGATCGACGACCATTGTCGCCAATATCAGTTGAAAGTGATAAAATAATGGACTTGGAACAATTGAGTGTAACACCCACTCGAACAATATCACCCGTTCAACTGACGGATCGACGACCATTGTCGCCAATATCAGTTGAAAGTGATAAAATAATGGACTTGGAACAATTGAGTGTAACACCCACTCGAACAATATCACCCGTTCAACTGACGGATCGACGACCATTGTCGCCAATATCAGTTGAAAGTGATAAAATAATGGACTTGGAACAATTGAGTGTAACACCCACTCGAACAATATCACCCGTTCAACTGACGGATCGACGACCATTGTCGCCAATATCAGTTGAAAGTGATAAAATAATGGACTTGGAACAATTGAGTGTAACACCCACTCGAACAATATCACCCGTTCAACTGACGGATCGACGACCATTGTCGCCAATATCAGTTGAAAGTGATAAAATAATGGACTTGGAACAATTGAGTGTAACACCCACTCGAACAATATCACCCGTTCAACTGACGGATCGACGACCATTGTCGCCAATATCAGTTGAAAGTGATAAAATAATGGACTTGGAACAATTGAGTGTAACACCCACTCGAACAATATCACCCGTTCAACTGACGGATCGACGACCATTGTCGCCAATATCAGTTGAAAGTGATAAAATAATGGACTTGGAACAATTGAGTGTAACACCCACTCGAACAATATCACCCGTTCAACTGACGGATCGACGACCATTGTCGCCAATATCAGTTGAAAGTGATAAAATAATGGACTTGGAACAATTGAGTGTAACACCCACTCGAACAATATCACCCGTTCAACTGACGGATCGACGACCATTGTCGCCAATATCAGTTGAAAGTGATAAAATAGTGGACTTGGAACAATTGAGTGTAACACCCACTCGAACAATATCACCCGTTCAACTGACGGATCGACGACCATTGTCGCCAATATCAGTTGAAAGTGATAAAATAATGGACTTGGAACAATTGAGTGTAACACCCACTCGAACAATATCACCCGTTCAACTGACGGATCGACGACCATTGTCGCCAATATCAGTTGAAAGTGATAAAATAGTGGACTTGGAACAATTGAGTGTAACACCCACTCGAACAATATCACCCGTTCAACTGACGGATCGACGACCATTGTCGCCAATATCAGTTGAAAGTGATAAAATAATGGACTTGGAACAATTGAGTGTAACACCCACTCGAACAATATCACCCGTTCAACTGACGGATCGACGACCATTGTCGCCAATATCAGTTGAAAGTGATAAAATAATGGACTTGGAACAATTGAGTGTAACACCCACTCGAACAGTATCACCCGTTCAACTGACGGATCGACGACCATTGTCGCCAATATCAGTTGAAAGTGATAAAATAATGGACTTGGAACAATTGAGTGTAACACCCACTCGAACAATATCACCCGTTCAACTGACGGATCGACGACCATTGTCGCCAATATCAGTTGAAAGTGATAAAATAATGGACTTGGAACAATTGAGTGTAACACCCACTCGAACAATATCACCCGTTCAACTGACGGATCGACGACCATTGTCGCCAATATCAGTTGAAAGTGATAAAATAATGGACTTGGAACAATTGAGTGTAACACCCACTCGAACAATATCACCCGTTCAACTGACGGATCGACGACCATTGTCGCCAATATCAGTTGAAAGTGATAAAATAATGGACTTGGAACAATTGAGTGTAACACCCACTCGAACAATATCACCCGTTCAACTGACGGATCGACGACCATTGTCGCCAATATCAGTTGAAAGTGATAAAATAATGGACTTGGAACAATTGAGTGTAACACCCACTCGAACAATATCACCCGTTCAACTGACGGATCGACGACCATTGTCGCCAATATCAGTTGAAAGTGATAAAATAATGGACTTGGAACAATTGAGTGTAACACCCACTCGAACAATATCACCCGTTCAACTGACGGATCGACGACCATTGTCGCCAATATCAGTTGAAAGTGATAAAATAATGGACTTGGAACAATTGAGTGTAACACCCACTCGAACAATATCACCCGTTCAACTGACGGATCGACGACCATTGTCGCCAATATCAGTTGAAAGTGATAAAATAATGGACTTGGAACAATTGAGTGTAACACCCACTCGAACAATATCACCCGTTCAACTGACGGATCGACGACCATTGTCGCCAATATCAGTTGAAAGTGATAAAATAATGGACTTGGAACAATTGAGTGTAACACCCACTCGAACATATCACCCGTTCAACTGACGGATCGACGACCATTGTCGCCAATATCAGTTGAAAGTGATAAAATAATGGACTTGGAACAATTGAGTGTAACACCCACTCGAACAATATCACCCGTTCAACTGACGGATCGACGACCATTGTCGCCAATATCAGTTGAAAGTGATAAAATAATGGACTTGGAACAATTGAGTGTAACACCCACTCGAACAATATCACCCGTTCAACTGACGGATCGACGACCATTGTCGCCAATATCAGTTGAAAGTGATAAAATAATGGACTTGGAACAATTGAGTGTAACACCCACTCGAACAATATCACCCGTTCAACTGACGGATCGACGACCATTGTCGCCAATATCAGTTGAAAGTGATAAAATAATGGACTTGGAACAATTGAGTGTAACACCCACTCGAACAATATCACCCGTTCAACTGACGGATCGACGACCATTGTCGCCAATATCAGTTGAAAGTGATAAAATAATGGACTTGGAACAATTGAGTGTAACACCCACTCGAACGATATCACCCGTTCAACTGACGGATCGACGACCATTGTCGCCAATATCAGTTGAAAGTGATAAAATAATGGACTTGGAACAATTGAGTGTAACACCCACTCGAACAATATCACCCGTTCAACTGACGGATCGACGACCATTGTCGCCAATATCAGTTGAAAGTGATAAAATAATGGACTTGGAACAATTGAGTGTAACACCCACTCGAACAATATCACCCGTTCAACTGACGGATCGACGACCATTGTCGCCAATATCAGTTGAAAGTGATAAAATAATGGACTTGGAACAATTGAGTGTAACACCCACTCGAACAATATCACCCGTTCAACTGACGGATCGACGACCATTGTCGCCAATATCAGTTGAAAGTGATAAAATAATGGACTTGGAACAATTGAGTGTAACACCCACTCGAACAATATCACCCGTTCAACTGACGGATCGACGACCATTGTCGCCAATATCAGTTGAAAGTGATAAAATAATGGACTTGGAACAATTGAGTGTAACACCCACTCGAACAATATCACCCGTTCAACTGACGGATCGACGACCATTGTCGCCAATATCAGTTGAAAGTGATAAAATAATGGACTTGGAACAATTGAGTGTAACACCCACTCGAACAATATCACCCGTTCAACTGACGGATCGACGACCATTGTCGCCAATATCAGTTGAAAGTGATAAAATAGTGGACTTGGAACAATTGAGTGTAACACCCACTCGAACAATATCACCCGTTCAACTGACGGATCGACGACCATTGTCGCCAATATCAGTTGAAAGTGATAAAATAGTGGACTTGGAACAATTGAGTGTAACACCCACTCGAACAATATCACCCGTTCAACTGACGGATCGACGACCATTGTCGCCAATATCAGTTGAAAGTGATAAAATAGTGGACTTGGAACAATTGAGTGTAACACCCACTCGAACAATATCACCCGTTCAACTGACGGATCGACGACCATTGTCGCCAATATCAGTTGAAAGTGATAAAATAGTGGACTTGGAACAATTGAGTGTAACACCCACTCGAACAATATCACCCGTTCAACTGACGGATCGACGACCATTGTCGCCA